>JAIMZQ010000034.1:0-74745 GCA_020698575.1 Bostrychus sinensis
GAACAACAAGCGATCAACTGAAGAGCAAAGAGAACGTTCTAGACTCGCATGGATAAGAACCCAGAGCACACAAGAAGACTACTGCGCCCGACTTCTCGGGACTAAACCAGGACTAAACCAAGACTAAACCGGGACTAAACCAGGACTAAACCAGGTCTAAACCAGGTTTAGACTGGGACTAGACCGGGACTAAACCAGGTCTAAACCAAGACTAAACCAGGTCTAAACCAAGACTAAACCGGGTCTAGACTGGGACTAGACCGGGACTAAACCAGGTCTAAACCAAGACTAAACCAGGTCTAAACCAGGACTAAACCGGGACTAAACCGGGACTAAACCGGGACTAAACCAAGACTAAACCGGGACTAAACCAGGTCTAAACCAGGACTAAACCAGGTCTAAACCGGGTCTAGACTGGGACTAGACCGGGACTAAACCAGGTCTAAACCAGGACTAAACCAAGTCTAAACCAAGACTAAACCGGGTCTAAACCGGGTCTAAACCAGGACTAAACCAGGACTAAACCAGGTCTAAACCGGGACTAAACCAGGTCTAAACCAGGACTAAACCAGGACGAAACCAGTTCTAAACCGGGACTAAACCAGGTCTGAACCAGGTCTAAACCAGGACTAAACCAGGACTAAACCAGGACTAAACCAAGACTAAACCGGGTCTAAACCAGGTCTAAACCAGGACTAAACCAGGACTAAACCAGGACTAAACCAAGACTAAACCGGGTCTAAACCGGGACTAAACCAGGTCTAAACCAGGTCTAAACCAGGTCTAAACCAGGACTAAACCAGGACTAAACCAGGACTAAACCAAGACTAAACCGGGTCTAAACCGGGACTAAACCAGGTCTAAACCAGGTCTAAACCAGGTCTAAACCAGGTCTAAACCAGGTCTAAACCAGGACTAAACCGGGACTAAACCAGGTCTAAACCAGGTCTAAACCAGGTCTAAACCAGGACTAAACCAGGTCTAAACCAGGTCTAAACCAGGTCTAAACCAGGTCTAAACCAGGACTAAACCAGGTCTAAACCAGGTCTAAACCGGGACTAAACCAGGTCTAAACCAAGACTAAACCAGGTCTAAACCAAGACTAAACCGGGACTAAACCAGGTCTAAACCAGGACTAAACCAGGTCTAAACCGGGACTAAACCAGGTCTAAACCAAGACTAAACCGGGACTAAACCAGGTCTAAACCAGGACTAAACCAGGTCTAAACCGGGTCTAAACCAGGACTAAACCAGGACTAAACCAGGTCTAAACCAAGACTAAACCGGGTCTAGACTGGGACTAGACCGGGACTAAACCAGGTCTAAACCAGGACTAAACCAGGTCTAAACCAAGACTAAACCAGGTCTAAACCAAGACTAAACCGGGACTAAACCAGGTCTAAACCAGGACTAAACCAGGTCTAAACCGGGTCTAAACCAGGACTAAACCAGGACTAAACCAGGTCTAAACCAAGACTAAACCGGGTCTAGACTGGGACTAGACCGGGACTAAACCAGGTCTAAACCAGGACTAAACCAGGTCTAAACCAAGACTAAACCGGGTCTAAACCAGGACTAAACCAGGACTAAACCAGGACTAAACCAGGACTAAACCAGGTCTAAACCGGGACTAAACCAGGTCTAAACCAGGACTAAACCAGGTCTAAACCAGTTCTAAACCGGGACTAAACCAGGTCTAAACCAGGACTAAACCAAGACTAAACCAGGACTAAACCAAGACTAAACCAGGTCTAAACCAAGACTAAACCAGGACTAAACCAAGACTAAACCAGGACTAAACCAGGACTAAACCAGTTCTAAACCGGGACTAAACCAGGTCTAAACCAGGACTAAACCAAGACTAAACCAAGACTAAACCGGGACTAAACCAAGTCTAAACCAAGACTAAACCAAGACTAAACCAAGACTAAACCGGGTCTAAACCAAGACCAAACCAGGACTAAACAAAGACTAAACCAGGACTAAACCAAGACTAAACCAGGACTAAACCAGGACTAAACCAAGACTAAACCAGGTCTAAACCAAGACTAAACCGGGTCTAAACCAGGTCTCAACCGGGTCTAAACCAGGACTAAACCGGGTCTAAACCAGGACTAAACCAGGACTACACCAGGTCTAAACCAAGACTAAACCGGGTCTAAACCAGGACTAAACCAGGACTAAACCAAGACTAAACCGGGTCTAAACCAGGACTAAACCAGGACTAAACCAAGACTAAACCAGGTCTAAACCAGGTCTAAACCAGGACTAAACCAGGTCTAAACCAGGACTAATCCAGGACTAAACCAGGACTAAACCGGGTCTAAACCGGGACTAAACCGGGTCTAAACCAAGACTAAACCAAGACTAAACCGGGACTAAACCGGGTCTAAACCGGGACTAAACCGGGACTAAACCAGGTCTAAACCAGGACTAAACCAGGACTAAACCAGGACTAATCCAGGACTAAACCAGGTCTAAACCAGGACTAAACCAAGACTAAACCAGGACTAAACCAAGACTAAACCAAGACTAAACCGGGACTAAACCGGGACTAAACCGGGTCTAAACCAGGTCTAAACCAGGTCTAAACCAGGACTAAACCAAGACTAAACCGGGTCTAAACCAGGTCTAAACCAAGACTAAACCGGGACTAAACCAAGACTAAACCGGGACTAAACCGGGTCTAGACTGGGACTAAACCGGGACTAAACCGGGTCTAAACCAGGTCTAAACCAAGACTAAAACGGGACTAAACCAAGACTAAACCGGGACTAAACCAAGACTAAACCGGGACTAAACCGGGACTAAACCAAGACTAAACCGTGTCTAAACCGGGTCTAAACCAGGACTAAACCAGGACTAAACCAGGACTAAACCAAGACTAAACCAGGACTAAACCAGGCCCAAACCAGCCCTAAACCGGGTCTAAACCGGGACTAAACCGGGACTAACCTCTGTGTTTCAGGCCTTCGGTTTCTTGGCGTCGGTCTTCTTTTTGCTGGACTTGCTCCTCTTTTATCGCAGCAATGGATTTCCCTTCGGATCGTCTCAGACCAGAGCGGACCCGGCCAACGGAGGACCAGGAAGTCCGCCTGAGGCCGAGAAACTCAACGAGAACGGAGCCTAGACCTGCCCTGGACCGGGTCTGGACCTGGACTGGACCGGGTCTGGACCTGGACTGGGCTTGGGGGAGGTTTACCTGTGGGATTTTTTGTATTTTAGTGGATTTTCTGAATGAATTATGGTCCAGGAATTTCTCTCTGAACCAGGTTTTTGTTCCAATCAAGACGTGCCTTAAATGTCTTAAAACCAGGACTTAACCAGCACTAAACCAGGACTTAACCAGCACTAAACCAGCACTAAACCAGCACTAAACCAGCACTAAACCAGGACTTAACCAGGACTAAACCAGGACCAAACTCAGGTCAAATCCCCAGCTGGTAGCATATTTGTGGATTCTTGTAGGATTTAAATGTGGACCAAACCAGGACTAAACCAGGACCAAACCAGGACTAAACCAGGACTAAACCAGGACTAAACCAGGACTAAACCAGGACTAAACCAGGACTAAACCAGGACTAAACCAGGTCCACAGACTCAGACTCTGTTAATGCTTCATATAAATCAGAAATGCTGTCTGTCTGCGTCGTTTGTAAACACAGCCTTTACCTGTTCTCTGTTAAACTCCTGTCGGACCCGGGTCTCAGTCGGACCCGGGTCTCAGTCGGACCCGGGTCTCTGTCGGACCCGGGTCTCAGTCGGACCCGGGTCTCTGTCGGACCCGGGTCTCTGTCGGACCCGGGTCTCAGTCGGACCCGGGTCTCTGTCGGACCCGGGTCTCAGTCGGACCCGGGTCTCTGTCGGACCCGGGTCTCAGTCGGACCCGGGTCTCAGTCGGACCCGGGTCCGACTGAGTCGGACCCGGGTCTCTGTCGGACCCGGGTCTCTGTCGGGTCCGGGTCTCTGTCGGGTCCGGGTCTCTGTCGGGTCCGGGTCTCTGTCGGGTCCGGGTCTCTGTCGGGTCCGGGTCTCTGTCGGGTCCAAGTCCCGGTGTCACCTGGACTTCAGCCGGTCTCAGTGTCGTATGCCCGAACAAGAAGTGGACTGCAACGCCAACAGTCGAATATGAAGTGTCATTTTTTATTAAAGAGTTAAACAGAGAGACCCAGACCCAGACCACGGGACTGGTCTCAGTCTGCAGAGGGCTGACTCTGGACCAGACTGGACCAGACTGGACCAGACTGGACCAGACTGGACCAGACTGGACCAGACTGGACCAGACTGGACCAGACTGGACCAGACTGGACCAGACTGGACCAGTACCGCTGGTCTGGGACTAAACCCTGTGCCTTATGAAGTGTAAACAAATAATGCTGTTGTAAAGTGTGTGTGAAATGTTACTAACCCTATCTGACAATCATGTTTTATATTAAAGAACTTTTCTGTCTGTTCTGTGTCCGAGTCTGAACCAGGACTGAACCAGGACTGAACCTGGTCCCAGGGGCACACAAACCAGACTGAGTGACAGAAATCCCCCCGGCTGTGAGGGCAGACTGAGTTATTAGCAGGTTATTACTGAGTTATTAGCAGGTTATTAGGGAGTTATTAGCAGGTTATTAGCGAGTTATTAGCAGGTTATTACTGAGTTATCAGCAGGTTATTAGGGAGTTATTAGCAGGTTATTAGCGAGTTATTAGCAGGTTATTACTGAGTTATTAGCAGGTTATTAGGGAGTTATTAGCAGGTTATTACTGAGTTATCAGCAGGTTATTAGCGAGTTATTAGCAGGTTATTAGGGAGTTATTAGCAGGTTATTACTGAGTTATCAGCAGGTTATTAGCGAGTTATTAGCAGGTTATTAGGGAGTTATTAGCAGGTTATTACTGAGTTATCAGCAGGTTATTACTGAGTTATCAGCAGGTTATTAGGGAGTTATTAGCAGGTTATTAGGGAGTTATTAGCAGGTTATTACTGAGTTATTAGCAGGTTATTACTGAGTTATTAGCAGGTTATTACTGAGTTATCAGCAGGTTATTAGCGAGTTATTAGCAGGTTATTAGGGAGTTATTAGCAGGTTATTACTGAGTTATCAGCAGGTTATTAGGGAGTTATTAGCAGGTTATTACTGAGTTATCAGCATGTTATTAGGGAGTTATTAGCAGGTTATTACGGAGTTATCAGCAGGTTATTACTGAGTTATCAGCAGGTTATTAGGGAGTTATTAGCAGGTTATTACTGAGTTATCAGCAGGTTATTACTGAGTTATTAGCAGGTTATTAGGGAGTTATCAGCAGGTTATTAGGGAGTTATTAGCAGGTTATTACTGAGTTATTAGCAGGTTATTACTGAGTTATTAGCAGGTTATTAGGGAGTTATCAGCAGGTTATTACTGAGTTATTAGCAGGTTATTAGGGAGTTATCAGCAGGTTATTAAGGAGTTATTAGCAGGTTATTAGGGAGTTATTAGCAGGTTATTACTGAGTTATCAGCAGGTTATTAGGGAGTTATTAGCAGGTTATTAGCGAGTTATTAGCAGGTTATTACTGAGTTATTAGCAGGTTATTAGGGAGTTATTAGCAGGTTATTACTGAGTTATCAGCAGGTTATTAGCGAGTTATTAGCAGGTTATTAGGGAGTTATTAGCAGGTTATTACTGAGTTATCAGCAGGTTATTAGGGAGTTATTAGCAGGTTATTACTGAGTTATCAGCAGGTTATTAGGGAGTTATTAGCAGGTTATTACGGAGTTATCAGCAGGTTATTACTGAGTTATCAGCAGGTTATTAGGGAGTTATTAGCAGGTTATTACTGAGTTATCAGCAGGTTATTACTGAGTTATCAGCAGGTTATTAGGGAGTTATTAGCAGGTTATTAGGGAGTTATTAGCAGGTTATTACTGAGTTATTAGCAGGTTATTACTGAGTTATTAGCAGGTTATTACTGAGTTATCAGCAGGTTATTAGCGAGTTATTAGCAGGTTATTAGGGAGTTATTAGCAGGTTATTACTGAGTTATCAGCAGGTTATTAGGGAGTTATTAGCAGGTTATTACTGAGTTATCAGCATGTTATTAGGGAGTTATTAGCAGGTTATTACGGAGTTATCAGCAGGTTATTACTGAGTTATCAGCAGGTTATTAGGGAGTTATTAGCAGGTTATTACTGAGTTATCAGCAGGTTATTACTGAGTTATTAGCAGGTTATTAGGGAGTTATCAGCAGGTTATTAGGGAGTTATTAGCAGGTTATTACTGAGTTATTAGCAGGTTATTACTGAGTTATTAGCAGGTTATTACTGAGTTATTAGCAGGTTATTAGGGAGTTATCAGCAGGTTATTACTGAGTTATTAGCAGGTTATTAGGGAGTTATCAGCAGGTTATTAAGGAGTTATTAGCAGGTTATTAGGGAGTTATTAGCAGGTTATTACTGAGTTATCAGCAGGTTATTAGGGAGTTATTAGCAGGTTATTACGGAGTTATCAGCAGGTTATTACTGAGTTATCAGCAGGTTATTAGGGAGTTATTAGCAGGTTATTACTGAGTTATTAGCAGGTTATTACTGAGTTATTAGCAGGTTATTACTGAGTTATCAGCAGGTTATTAGGGAGTTATCAGCAGGTTATTACTGAGTTATTAGCAGGTTATTACTGAGTTATTAGCAGGTTATTAGGGAGTTATTAGCAGGTTATTACTGAGTTATTAGCAGGTTATTACTGAGTTATTAGCAGGTTATTAGGGAGTTATCAGCAGGTTATTACTGAGTTATTAGCAGGTTATTAGGGAGTTATCAGCAGGTTATTAAGGAGTTATCAGCAGGTTATTAGGGAGTTATTAGCAGGTTATTACTGAGTTATCAGCAGGTTATTACTGAGTTATCAGCAGGTTATTAAGGAGTTATCAGCAGGTTATTACTGAGTTATTAGCAGGTTATTACTGAGTTATTAGCAGGTTATTACTGAGTTATTAGCAGGTTATTAGGGAGTTATTAGCAGGTTATTACTGAGTTATTAGCAGGTTATTACTGAGTTATTAGCAGGTTATTAGTGAGTTATTAGCAGGTTATTACTGAGTTATTAGCAGGTTATTAGGGAGTTATTAGCAGGTTATTACTGAGTTATTAGCAGGTTATTACTGAGTTATTAGCAGGTTATTACTGAGTTATTAGCAGGTTATTAGTCCAGGGGAATTACATGGCAGTAAAAGTTAAAAAGCAGTCGTCTGGACCTGGTTTTTAAAGTTGCAGATGTGTTTTTTCAGTTGTGAAGCCGAGCGGAGTCAGATGTGAAACTTGTGTTGCTTCAGGAGGAACCTCAGAGGTTTTGGCTCGTCCTCTGTCCTCAGCTGCAGTGAGCGTCCAAACCACTCACGCCTTTCCTCCTGGGGCCCGACTCATGTGGAGTTTTTTTTTTTTTTTTTTTTTTTGAGGCCGATACCGACATCAGGTGCCCAAAAAATATTGTTATCCGATACATCGGCCGATACATTTATACATTAAGAGAAAGTATTTTAAAGCATTTTTCTTTCCGCTCTTGTTTACATGAACACAGGCCCCAGGCCGCGTTATCAGACTAAACTTATTTTTGAAATGTTGTAGAAAGTTTCTTATTGTTCTTTCTGCTGAGTGTGGGGAGGATTATTATTATTAGCTAAATATTTTTATTGCCTTTTGAGTTTTTAAGTCCATGAGAAGGTTTGGGGAGTTTCCTATGAACTGCAGAGTAAGAACCAAACACCAGCGCCCTCTGCTGGACAAACAGCAGAAGGCACCAATGGCAAGTAAACAGATTTTATTCTAACTCTGACTCAGAGACAAGTCTAAGGTCTAACTCTGACTCAGAGACAAGTCTAAGGTCTAACTCTGACTCAGAGACAAGTCTAAGGTCTAACTCTGACTCAGAGACAAGTCTAAGGTCTAACTCTGAGTCAAGTCTAAGGTCTAACTCTGACTCAGAGACAAATCTAAGGTCTAACTCTGACTCTGAGACAAGTCTAAGGTCTAACTCTGACTCAGAGACAAGTCTAAGGTCTAACTCTGACTCTGAGACAAGTCTAAGATCTAACTCTGACTCAGAGACAAATCTAAGGTCTAACTCTGACTCTGAGTCAAGTCTAAGATCTAACTCTGACTCAGAGACAAGTCTAAGGTCTAACTCTGACTCAGAGTAAGTCTAAGGTCTAACTCTGACTCAGAGACAAGTCTAAGGTCTAACTCTGACTCTGAGTCAAGTCTAAGATCTAACTCTGACTCAGAGACAAGTCTAAGATCTAACTCTGACTCAGAGGCAAGTCTAAGGTCTAACTCTGACTCAGAGACAAGTCTAAGGTCTAACTCTGACTCAGAGACAAGTCTAAGGTCTAACTCTGACTCAGAGTAAGTCTAAGATCTAACTCTGACTCAGAGACAAGTCTAAGGTCTAACTCTGACTCAGAGACAAGTCTAAGATCTAACTCTGACTCAGAGACAAGTCTAAGGTCTAACTCTGACTCAGAGTAAGTCTAAGGTCTAACTCTGACTCAGAGACAAGTCTAAGGTCTAACTCTGACTCAGAGACAAGTCTAAGCTCTAACTCTGACTCAGAATAAGTCTAAGCTCTAACTCTGACTCAGAGTAAGTCTAAGCTCTAACTCTGACTCAGAGACAAGTCTAAGGTCTAACTCTGACTCTGAGACAAGTCTAAGGTCTAACTCTGACTCTGAGACAAGTCTAAGGTCTAACTCTGACTCAGAGTAAGTCTAAGCTCTAACTCTGACTCAGAGACAAGTCTAAGCTCTAACTCTGACTCAGAGACAAGTCTAAGATCTAACTCTGACTCAGAGACAAGTCTAAGGTCTAACTCTGACTCTGAGACAAGTCTAAGGTCTAACTCTGACTCAGAGACAAGTCTAAGGTCTAACTCTGACTCAGAGACAAGTCTAAGGTCTAACTCTGACTCAGAGTAAGTCTAAGATCTAACTCTGACTCAGAGACAAGTCTAAGGTCTAACTCTGACTCTGAGACAAGTCTAAGGTCTAACTCTGACTCAGAGACAAGTCTAAGGTCTAACTCTGACTCAGAGACAAGTCTAAGGTCTAACTCTGACTCAGAGACAAGTCTAAGCTCTAACTCTGACTCAGAGACAAGTCTAAGCTCTAACTCTGACTCAGAGACAAGTCTAAGATCTAACTCTGACTCAGAGACAAGTCTAAGGTCTAACTCTGACTCAGAGACAAGTCTAAGGTCTAACTCTGACTCAGAGACAAGTCTAAGCTCTAACTCTGACTCAGAGACAAGTCTAAGCTCTAACTCTGACTCAGAGACAAGTCTAAGGTCTAACTCTGACTCAGAGACAAGTCTAAGCTCTAACTCTGACTCAGAGACAAGTCTAAGCTCTAACTCTGACTCAGAGACAAGTCTAAGGTCTAACTCTGACTCAGAGTAAGTCTAAGATCTAACTCTGACTCAGAGACAAGTCTAAGGTCTAACTCTGACTCAGAGACAAGTCTAAGGTCTAACTCTGACTCAGAGTAAGTCTAAGATCTAACTCTGACTCAGAGACAAGTCTAAGGTCTAACTCTGACTCAGAGTAAGTCTAAGGTCTAACTCTGACTCAGAGACAAGTCTAAGGTCTAACTCTGACTCAGAGACAAGTCTAAGATCTAACTCTGACTCAGAGACAAGTCTAAGGTCTAACTCTGACTCAGAGACAAGTCTAAGGTCTAACTCTGACTCAGAGACAAGTCTAAGGTCTAACTCTGACTCAGAGTAAGTCTAAGCTCTAACTCTGACTCAGAGACAAGTCTAAGGTCTAACTCTGACTCAGAGTAAGTCTAAGATCTAACTCTGACTCAGAGTAAGTCTAAGATCTAACTCTGACTCAGAGACAAGTCTAAGGTCTAACTCTGACTCAGAGACAAGTCTAAGGTCTAACTCTGACTCAGAGTAAGTCTAAGATCTAACTCTGACTCAGAGACAAGTCTAAGGTCTAACTCTGACTCAGAGTAAGTCTAAGATCTAACTCTGACTCAGAGACAAGTCTAAGGTCTAACTCTGACTCAGAGACAAGTCTAAGGTCTAACTCTGACTCAGAGACAAGTCTAAGGTCTAACTCTGACTCAGAGTAAGTCTAAGATCTAACTCTGACTCAGAGACAAGTCTAAGATCTAACTCTGACTCAGAGACAAGTCTAAGATCTAACTCTGACTCAGAGACAAGTCTAAGGTCTAACTCTGACTCAGAGACAAGTCTAAGGTCTAACTCTGACTCAGAGTAAGTCTAAGCTCTAACTCTGACTCAGAGACAAGTCTAAGGTCTAACTCTGACTCAGAGTAAGTCTAAGCTCTAACTCTGACTCAGAGACAAGTCTAAGGTCTAACTCTGACTCAGAGTAAGTCTAAGATCTAACTCTGACTCAGAGACAAGTCTAAGGTCTAACTCTGACTCAGAGACAAGTCTAAGGTCTAACTCTGACTCAGAGACAAGTCTAAGGTCTAACTCTGACTCAGAGACAAGTCTAAGGTCTAACTCTGACTCAGAGTAAGTCTAAGATCTAACTCTGACTCAGAGACAAGTCTAAGGTCTAACTCTGACTCAGAGACAAGTCTAAGGTCTAACTCTGACTCAGAGTAAGTCTAAGCTCTAACTCTGACTCAGAGACAAGTCTAAGATCTAACTCTGACTCAGAGACAAGTCTAAGGTCTAACTCTGACTCAGAGACAAGTCTAAGGTCTAACTCTGACTCAGAGACAAGTCTAAGGTCTAACTCTGACTCAGAGACAAGTCTAAGATCTAACTCTGACTCAGAGACAAGTCTAAGGTCTAACTCTGACTCAGAGACAAGTCTAAGGTCTAACTCTGACTCAGAGACAAGTCTAAGGTCTAACTCTGACTCAGAGACAAGTCTAAGGTCTAACTCTGACTCAGAGACAAGTCTAAGGTCTAACTCTGACTCAGAGACAAGTCTAAGGTCTAACTCTGACTCAGAGTAAGTCTAAGGTCTAACTCTGACTCAGAGTAAGTCTAAGGTCTAAGTCTGAGTCCCACGTCAGAACCCGCCTCTTTTTTCTGATGAATGTTTTTTTTTTTTTTTGTCGGGGCAGAAACATAAACAACCTCTGATTTACAGACAACAAAGTTTTTGTTTATTTTGAGAAAAACTGAAAACTTTTGCAGAACAACACTGCCCCCTGCTGGCACTGCCCACACTGCACCAACATCACTCAGTCTTCTTCTTCTTCTTCTACTTCTTCTTCTTCAGTGTTTAGTGGCAGTTTAGCGCCAACTACAGGATCCAGCTGTTTACTGCACTCTGATCCAGTTGTTTTCAGGAATCTGACCAGCAACCATCACTTTGCCTTTGGCTGCTCCCAAAGCCTCAGAACTTCCTCAGTGTCCTTCAGTGGCCTCAGCGTCTCAGGATCACTCGCTCCTCCCTGTTTCCACTCACACTTTACAGATATTCTCAGCAGCAGCAGCAGCAGCAGCAGTAGTAGTAGTAGTAGTAGTAGTAGTAGTAGTAGTAGTAGTAGTAGTAGTAGTAGTAGTAGTAGTAGTAGTAGTAGTAGTAGTAGTAGTAATAGTAGTAGTAGTAGTAGTGGACTCTGTGGACCCAGAGTTGGACGTTGGAGTCTTGTGTTTGTCGACGTGAAATTCGTTGAGCTCGTTCTGGTCAAAATCAAAAAATCTGAAAAATAAAGCACATCAGGACCAGGACCAGGACTAGGACCAGGACCAGGACCAGGACCAGGACTAGGACCAGGACTAGGACCAGGACCAGGACCAGGACCAGGACCAGGACTAGGACCATCAGTACTGACCTGAGAGTCTCTAGACTTGTGTCCGGACTCTGGAGGACACCACAGAGAAGGTCCAGTCCTGGTTTCGGGAGTCTCGGGTTGTTGATGAGGGACAGGTCTCGGAGCGAGGGACAGGACTTCAGAGCCGAGACCAAAGCACAGCAACGCGAGAGACGACAGGAGTTTAGTCTGAGGACAGAGGACAGAGGACAGAGGACAGAGGACAGAGAGAGGACATTCTTTACAACAAGTACCAGCTTTAATGGATGAACATTGGGACTAAACCAGGTCTGAGCTCTAAATGAAGCAAAATCAGGTCTTGAACTGCAAAAGACTCCTGAGTTCCACCAGACCTGGACCTGGACCTGGACCTGGACCTGGACCTGGACCTGGACCTGGACCTGCTCAGACCTGGACCTGCTCAGACCTGGACCTGCTCAGACCTGGACCTGCTCAGACCTGGACCTGCATAGACCTGGACCTGGACCCGCTCAGACCTGGACCCGCTCAGACCTGGACCTGCTCAGACCTGGACCCGCTCAGACCTGGACCCGCTCAGACCTGGACCATCTCAGACCTGGACCTGCTCAGACCTGGACCTGCTCAGACCTGGACCCTCTCAGACCTGGACCATCTCAGACCTGGACCATCTCAGACCTGGACCATCTCAGACCTGGACCTGCTCAGACCTGGACCCTCTCAGACCTGGACCATCTCAGACCTGGACCTGCTCAGACCTGGACCTGCTCAGACCTGGACCTGCTCAGACCTGGACCTGCTCAGACCTGGACCTGGACCTGCTCAGACCTGGACCCGCTCAGACCTGGACCATCTCAGACCTGGACCCTCTCAGACCTGGACCCTCTCAGACCTGGACCCGCTCAGACCTGGACCTGCTCAGACCTGGACCTGCTCAGACCTGGACCTGCTCAGACCTGGACCCTCTCAGACCTGGACCCGCTCAGACCTGGACCTGGACCTGCTCAGACCTGGACCCACTCAGACCTGGACCTGCTCAGACCTGGACCTGGACCCGCTCAGACCTGGACCTGCTCAGACCCACAGACACTGACCTGAGAGTCTCCAGCCCACAGTCCGGACTCTGCAGAAACCCACACAGATGTTCCACTCCTGAGTCTTTCAGGAGTTTGTTTTCGCTCAGATCCAGATGTTTGAGGTGGGAGGGGTTGGACTTCAGGGCAGAGGCCAGAGAGGAACAGCTGGACTCGGACAGACCACAGTCTCTGAAACTGAAACCAAGACCACAAACTGAGGATCAGATGTTAGAACTCGTACTAATGTCACATTAACACAGCTCTGAGTCCGTTCCAGAGGTTTCCTCCAGATCCAGGGGAGTCCTGAGGCGTCCCCAGACCAGAGACAGCTCAGTCCTTCCAGCAGGTCTGTGGTCTCAGGACCTGGTCTCAGGACCTGGTCTCAGGACCTGGTCTCAGGACAGCTGAGGAGGAGAACATGGTCCAGCCTCCCACAGACACTGACCTGAGAGTCTCCAGCCGACAGTTCGGACTCTGCAGAAACCCACACAGATGTTCCACTCCAGAGTCAGACAGCTGTTTGTTGTTGCACAGATCCAGATGTTTCAGGTGCGAGGGGTTGATGGACATCAGAGCTGAGGCCAGAGAGGAACAGCTGGACTGGGACAGGCCACAGTTGCTCAAACTGAACAAAAACACAAAACACAGAGTGAGTCCTGAACGTGAGAACAGCTGAGGGGTGAGGCAGAGCACGAACATCCAAACCTCTCAGACCTGGACCTTCAGACCTCAGACCTGGACCTTCAGACCTCAGACCTGGACCTTCAGACCTCAGACCTGGACCTTCAGACCTCAGACCTGGACCTTCAGACCTCAGGCCTGGACCTTCAGACCTCAGACCTGGACCTTCAGACCTCAGACCTGGACCTTCAGATCTCAGACCTGGACCTTCAGATCTCAGACCTGAACCTTCAGATCTCAGACCTGGACCTTCAGACCTGGACCTTCAGACCTCAGACCTGGACCTTCAGATCTCAGACCTGGACCTTCAGACCTCAGACCTGGACCTTCAGATCTCAGACCTGGACCTTCAGATCTCAGACCTGGACCTTCAGACCTCAGACCTGGACCTTCAGACCTGGACCTTCAGACCTCAGACCTTCAGACCTCAGACCTGGACCTTCAGACCTCAGACCTTGACCTTCAGACCTCAGACCTGGACCTTCAGACCTCAGACCTGGACCTTCAGACCTCAGACCTGGACCTTCAGACCTGGACCTTCAGACCTCAGACCTGGACCTTCAGACCTCAGACCTGGACCTTCAGACCTCAGACCTGGACCTTCAGACCTGGACCTTCAGACCTCAGACCTTACCTAGCCTGTCCTGCCAGACAAACACTTTTCCTCTTCTGTACAAAGAAGTTAGTCTTGTCCCTCTTCGGTAACATTTTGTTTCTGAGGCAGAACAATGACGGTGGAGTAACCAGTCATAGAAACGAGGGGTGGGACGTAAGCAGAGCGCCTCTGACCCAAACAAACATGGACTCTGGCTGGATTTTTTTTCCATAAAACTCCAGAATCCTGTGAATCTGAGCAGCTCTGTCCTCTGTGAGCGGGGACAGCAGCAGAAGCAGTTGTACAAAGACTTGTGAAAGAAAAAGTGGATTTGTTTGAATGTGGTGGACGTCAGAGGGACTTTACTGTTGTTAAAATGGAAACAGGACCAAGACAAAAATCCCACAGAGGACTGAACAACAACGAGGACTTCAGCAGAACCAACAGGTGACCAAGGAAAGACCTAAACGCTGTTCATCAGAGACAAGTTCTTACATTAGCTCAGTAGGTAGTGCTAGCTTGTTAGCTCTTCTGCTTTCCTAAGACGCAGAGAAACGTCTGTGATAGGACAGAGACAAATCAAACTGAAGAGAAACATTTCAGTCTGAGAGAGAGTCTGGCTTGCCAGAGTTTTATTGTTTCTGGGAGACTAACACTCATCTTGCAGTAAATGTATCTGAAGTTAGTGAGAGTTGCGAAGTCTGGATCTTCCAACTCAAACCTTTGCTTTTTGTGACATGGAACTCTGTGGACCCTAAACACAAACTCTGACCTGAGCGGCTGTGGCGGTAAAGCTATGGACACACGACACAAACTTTCCACTCGTTACAGATTTCTCTACACAACCTGAGACTGGGACAGACTCCTGAGACTAGTCCTGACTGGGACAGACTCACTGAGACTAGTCCTGACTGGGACAGACTCCTGAGACGAGTCCTGACTGGGACAGACTCACTGAGACTAGTCCTGACTGGGACAGACTCCTGAGACGAGTCCTGACTGGGACAGACTCACTGAGACTAGTCCTGACTGGGAATGACTCCTGAGACTAGTCCTGACTGGGACAGACTCACTGAGACTAGTCCTGACTGGGACAGACTCCTGAGACGAGTCCTGACTGGGACAGACTCACTGAGACTAGTCCTGACTGGGAATGACTCCTGAGACTAGTCCTGACTGGGACAGACTCACTGAGACGAGTCCTGACTGGGACAGACTCCTGAGACGAGTCCTGACTGGGACAGACTCACTGAGACTAGTCCTGACTGGGACAGACTCACTGAGACTAGTCCTGACTGGGACAGACTCACTGAGACTAGTCCTGACTGGGACAGACTCACTGAGACTAGTCCTGACTGGGACAGACTCCTGAGACTAGTCCTGACTGGGACAGACTCACTGAGACTAATCCTGACTGGGACAGACTCCTGAGACTAGTCCTGACTGGGACAGACTCACTGAGACTAATCCTGACTGGGACAGACTCCTGAGACGAGTCCTGACTGGGACAGACTCACTGAGACTAATCCTGACTGGGAATGACTCCTGAGACTAGTCCTGACTGGGACAGACTCACTGAGACTAGTCCTGACTGGGACAGACTCACTGAGACTAGTCCTGACTGGGACAGACTCACTGAGACTAGTCCTGACTGGGACAGACTCACTGAGACTAATCCTGACTGGGACAGACTCACTGAGACTGGTCCTGACTGGGACAGGCTCCTGAGACTAGTCCTGACTGGGACAGGCTCCTGAGACTGGTCGTGACTGGGACAGACTCACTGAGACGAGTCCTGACTGGGACAGACTCACTGAGACTAATCCTGACTGGGACAGACTCACTGAGACTGGTCCTGACTGGGACAGACTCCTGAGACAGTCCTGACTGGGACAGGCTCCTGAGACGAGTCCTGACTGGGCCAGACTCACTGAGACGAGTCCTGACTGGGCCAGACTCACTGAGACTAGTCCTGACTGGGCCAGACTCACTGAGACGAGTCCTGACTGGGCCAGACTCCTGAGACGAGTCCTGACAAGGACAGACTCCTGAGACGAGTCCTGACTGGGACAAACTCACTGAGACGAGTCCTGACTGGGCCAGACTCACTGAGACTAGTCCTGACTGGGCCAGACTCACTGAGACTAGTCCTGACTGGGACAGACTCACTGAGACTAGTCCTGACTGGGACAGACTCACTGAGACTAGTCCTGACTGGGACAGACTCACTGAGACTAGTCCTGACTGGGACAGACTCACTGAGACTAGTCCTGACTGGGACAGACTCCTGAGACTAGTCCTGACTGGGACAGACTCACTGAGACGAGTCCTGACTGGGACAGACTCACTGAGACTAGTCCTGACTGGGACAGACTCACTGAGACTAGTCCTGACTGGGACAGACTCACTGAGACTAGTCCTGACTGGGACAGACTCCTGAGACTAGTCCTGACTGGGACAGACTCCTGAGACTAGTCCTGACTGGGACAGACTCCTGAGACTAGTCCTGACTGGGCCAGACTCACTGAGACTAGTCCTGACTGGGCCAGACTCACTGAGACTAGTCCTGACTGGGCCAGACTCACTGAGACTAGTCCTGACTGGGCCAGACTCACTGAGACTAGTCCTGACTGGGCCAGACTCACTGAGACTAGTCCTGACTGGGACAAACTCCTGAGACGAGTCCTGACTGGGACAGACTCCTGAGACGAGTCCTGACTGGGACAGACTCCTGAGACGAGTCCTGACTGGGACAGACTCACTGAGACGAGTCCTGACTGGGCCAGACTCCTGAGACTAGTCCTGACTGGGCCAGACTCCTGAGACTAGTCCTGACTGGGACAGACTCCTGAGACTAGTCCTGACTGGGACAGACTCCTGAGACGAGTCCTGACTGGGACAGACTCCTGAGACGAGTCCTGACTGGGACAGACTCCTGAGACGAGTCCTGACTGGGACAGACTCACTGAGACTAATCCTGACTGGGACAGACTCCTGAGACTAGTCCTGACTGGGACAGACTCCTGAGACGAGTCCTGACTGGGACAGACTCCTGAGACGAGTCCTGACTGGGACAGACTCCCTGAGACGAGTCCTGACTGGGACAGACTCCTGAGACTAGTCCTGACTGGGACAGACTCCTGAGACTAGTCCTGACTGGGACAGATTCCTGAGACGAGTCCTGACTGGGACAGACTCCTGAGACGAGTCCTGACTGGGACAGACTCACTGAGACTAATCCTGACTGGGACAGACTCCTGAGACTAGTCCTGACTGGGACAGACTCCTGAGACTAGTCCTGACTGGGACAGACTCCTGAGACTAGTCCTGACTGGGACAGACTCCTGAGACGAGTCCTGACTGGGACAGACTCCTGAGACGAGTCCTGACTGGGACAGACTCCTGAGACGAGTCCTGACTGGGACAGACTCCTGAGACGAGTCCTGACTGGGACAGACTCCTGAGACGAGTCCTGACTGGGACAGACTCCTGAGACGAGTCCTGACTGGGACAGACTCCTGAGACGAGTCCTGACTGGGACAGACTCCTGAGACGAGTCCTGACTGGGACAGACTCCTGAGACGAGTCCTGACTGGGACAGACTCCTGAGACTGGTCCTGACTGGGACAGACTCCTGAGACGAGTCCTGACTGGGACAGACTCCTGAGACTGGTCCTGACTGGGACAGACTCCTGAGACGAGTCCTGACTGGGACAGACTCCTGAGACTGGTCCTGACTCGGACAGATGCGGCGTGTCTCCAGTTTGACAGAACTGACCTGAGAGTCTCCAGGCCACAGTCTGGACTCTGCAGAAACCCACACAGATGTTCCACTCCTGAGTCCTTCAGGTCCTGGTTCTTGTTCAGATCCAGATGTTTCAGGTGGGCGGGGTTGGACTCCAGAGCGAGGCCTACAGAGAAACATCTGGACAGACCACAGCTCCTGAGCCTGAAAAGCAGACGATGGAACGACAGTGATTATAAAGTTCTGAGCCCAAAGCAGCATTATCACAGTTATTTTACAGTTCAGACAACGCTGCTGCTAAACATATTTTAGGATTCATTTTCCTTCAGTTATTATTATTATTATTATTATTATTATTATTATTATTATTATTATTATTATAAGACTCCCTCAGACCTGAGCTGGCTGGGTTTGGGTCTGACAGTTGTAGGACTGACCTGAGAGTCTCCAGGCCACAGTCCGGACTCTGCAGGAACACACACAGATGTTCCACTCCTGAGTCCTTCAGGTCCTGGTTCTGGTTCAGATCCAGATGTTTCAGGTGGGAGGGGTTGGACTTCAGAGCAGGGCCCAGAGAAGAACAGCTGGACAGACCACAGCTGGACAGTCTGAGGACAGAGCACAGCTGAGGTTTGTCTGAAAGTGGACGTTGTAAATAATTTATAATCTTCACATTTGCTAAGGTTTATAATTTTAAACATTCATAAACATTACCTGGGAACCACTAAGGCACCAAAATAAACATTGTGCTCTCTCTCAGCCTACTTTTGGTTTTAGGACGTTTATAAACTCGTTAGCCACGTTAATGAAAAGTTTGAGAACCTCTGCTTTAAATCAGACTGAGCTCCAGAAGTCTGTGTCCTGTGAGTAGTGACTTGCTTTATCCAGCAGAGGGCGCTCTGCTGTTTTCTAGAGCAGCCTTTACCCAAGTCCAGAGTGACACGCCCCCATCCCACTCGGACCCCAGCAATGAAAGTTTACCATAATCCAAAGTCTGTCATGATTTCCCATAGATTTCTATCAAAACATTACAAAAAAACGAGAGAGAGAGAGAGAGAGAGAGAGAGAGAGAGAGAGAGAGAGAGAGAGAGAGAGAGAGAGAGAGAGAGAGAGAGCTGTTGACAGGTACTTTAGTGATGAGAATAAAAACGTTAGTGATGAGAATAAAAACATTAGTGATGAGAATAAAAACGTTAGTGATGAGAATAAAAACGTTAGTGATGAGAACAAAAATGTTAGTGATGAGAACAAAAACGTTAGTGATGAGAACAAAAATGTTAGTGATGAGAATAAAAACATTAGTGATGAGAATAAAAACATTAGTGATGAGAACAAAAACGTTAGTGATGAGAACAAAAACGTTAGTGATGAGAATAAAAACGTTAGTGATGAGAATAAAAACGTTAGTGATGAGAACAAAAACGTTAGTGATGAGAATAAAAATGTTAGTGATGAGAATAAAAACGTTAGTGATGAGAATAAAAACGTTAGTGATGAGAACAAAAATGTTAGTGATGAGAATAAAAACATTAGTGATGAGAACAAAAACGTTAGTGATGAGAATAAAAACGTTAGTGATGAGAATAAAAACGTTAGTGATGAGAACAAAAACATTAGTGATGAGAACAAAAACGTTAGTGATGAGAATAAAAACGTTAGTGATGAGAACAAAAACGTTAGTGATGAGAATAAAAACGTTAGTGATGAGAATAAAAACGTTAGTGATGAGAACAAAAATGTTAGTGATGAGAATAAAAACATTAGTGATGAGAACAAAAACGTTAGTGATGAGAATAAAAACGTTAGTGATGAGAACAAAAACATTAGTGATGAGAACAAAAACGTTAGTGATGAGAATAAAAACGTTAGTGATGAGAACAAAAACGTTAGTGATGAGAATAAAAACGTTAGTGATGAGAATAAAAACGTTAGTGATGAGAATAAAAACGTTAGTGATGAGAATAAAAACGTTAGTGATGAGAATAAAAACGTTAGTGATGAGAACAAAAACGTTAGTGATGAGAATAAAAACGTTAGTGATGAGAATAAAAACGTTAGTGATGAGAATAAAAACGTTAGTGATGAGAATAAAAACGTTAGTGATGAGAACAAAAACGTTAGTGATGAGAACAAAAATGTTAGTGATGAGAACAAAAACATGTGTTTACAGTAAAACCCACCGCTGATAACTTTGGGAAGGTGTGAGATTTTATTGTGTGATGTTTATCTGTTTATGTTTATGATTGTGTTTTGTATCAGTGCTGAGTGAGCTAACGCTAACGCTAACAGAACTCACTCAGGTTCCAAACTGACTCCAGAGCCAGACTCCGGCTCTCGGACCTCGGACCCGGCACCGGAGCCCGGCCCCGCCCTCGCAGCTGTGGGACCCTGGACATGGCTCTGAAAAACAAACTGACCTGAGAGTCTCCAGCCGACAGTCGGGACTCTGCAGAAACCCACACAGATGTTCCACTCCTGACTCCTTCAGGTCGTTACCTCCCAGATCCAGATGTTTCAGATGTGAGGGGTTGGACTTCAGAGCTGAGCCCAGAGCAGAACAGCTGGACTCTGACAAACTGCAGTTGGCCAAGCTGAACAAAGAAACAGAGGAATATTCTCTAGAGACACAGAACTGTCCCCCAGAGACACAGAACTGTCCCCCAGAGACACAGAACTGTCCCCCAGAGACACAGAACTGTCCCCCAGAGACACAGAACTGTCCCCCAGAGACACAGAACTGTCCCCCAGAGACACAGAACTGTCCCCCAGAGACACAGAACTGTCCCCCAGAGACACAGAACTGTCCCCCAGAGACACAGAACTGTCCCCCAGAGACACAGAACAGTCCCCAGAGACGTCTCCCGTCTCAGAGTGTCCCATCCCTGACCTGGTCCTGGTCCTGGACCTGGTCCTGGTCCTGGTCCTGGTCCTGGACCTTGGCTGCTGTGGGACAGGCTGTGTTAGAGTTCGTGTCTGTACCAGGACTGACCTGAGAGTCTCCAGCCGACAGTCGGGACTCTGCAGAAACCCACACAAATGTTCCACTCCGGAGTCACGCAGGTGCTTGTTCTGGCTCAGATCCAGATGTTTCAGGTGCGAGGGGTTGGACTTCAGAGCTGAGACCAGAGCAGAACAGCTGGACTCTGACAGACTGCAGTTGGCCAAGCTAAAAAACAAGAAATCAGTGGATTAAATCAGCCATGAACAGTTCCATTAAAGCTCCTCAGTGTTTCCAGAGGTGGCAGTGGACTTTTAGTAAAACAGACCTACGCTGGAAACATCTGTATAAAACCAGTCAGCAGTGAAAACATCTGTACACAGAAGTGGGCACTGACCCGAGGGACTGCAGGCGACAGTGGGCGCTCCGGAGTCCGGCACACAGCAGCTCCACTCCTGAGTCACAGACGGAGTTCGAGCCCAGGTCCAGCTCCGTGAGCTGGGACGGACTGGACTTCAGCGCCGAGACCAAAACCTCACAGTGGATCTCAGACAGGCCACAGTTGTACAGGCTGCAAGAGACAACAGCTCTGAACTGATCTCCAACATCTCTGAACTCATCTCTAACACCATCTCTGAACTCATCTCCAACATCTCTGAACTCATCTCTAACACCATCTCTGAACTCATCTCCAACATCTCTGAACTCATCTCTAACACCATCTCTGAACTCATCTCTAACACCATCTCTGAACTCATCTCTAACACCATCTCTGAACTCATCTCCAACACCATCTCTGAACTCATCTCCAACATCTCTGAACCCATCTCTAACACCATCTCTGAACTCATCTCCAACATCTCTGAACTCATCTCCAACATCTCTGAACTCATCTCTAACACCATCTCTGAACTCATCTCTAACACCATCTCTGAACTCATCTCTAACACCATCTCTGAACTCATCTCTAACACCATCTCTGAACTCATCTCCAACATCTCTGAACTCATCTCTAACACCATCTCTGAACTCATCTCCAACACCATCTCTGAACTCATCTCCAACACCATCTCTGAACTCATCTCCAACATCTCTGAACTGATCTCCAACATCTCTGAACTCATCTCTAACATCTCTGAACTCATCTCTAACACCATCTCTGAACTCATCTCTAACACCATCTCTGAACTCATCTCCAACACCATCTCTGAACTCATCTCCAACATCTCTGAACTGATCTCCAACATCTCTGAACTCATCTCTAACATCTCTGAACTCATCTCTAACACCATCTCTGAACTCATCTCTAACACCATCTCTGAACTGATCTCCAACATCTCTGAACTGATCTCTAACACCATCTCTGAACTGGTCTCCAACATCTCTGAACTCATCTTCAACATCTCTGAACTCATCTCTAACACCATCTCTGAACTGATCTCCAACATCTCTGAACTGATCTCCAACATCTCTGAACTCATCTCTAACACCATCTCTGAACTCATCTCTAACACCATCTCTGAACTCATCTCTAACACCATCTCTGAACTCATCTCCAACATCTCTGAACTCATCTCTAACATCTCTGAACTCATCTCTAACACCATCTCTGAACTGGTCTCCAACATCTCTGAACTCATCTCCAACATCTCTGAACTCATCTCTAACACCATCTCTGAACTGATCTCCAACATCTCTGAACTCATCTCTAACACCATCTCTGAACTGATCTCCAACATCTCTGAACTGATCTCCAACATCTCTGAACTGATCTCTAACACCATCTCTGAACTCATCTCTAACACCATCTCTGAACTCATCTCTAACACCATCTCTGAACTCATCTCTAACACCATCTCTGAACTCATCTCTAACACCATCTCTGAACTCATCTCCAACATCTCTGAACTCATCTCTAACATCTCTGAACTCATCTCTAACACCAACTCTGAACTGGTCTCCAACATCTCTGAACTCATCTCCAACATCTCTGAACTCATCTCTAACACCATCTCTGAACTGATCTCCAACATCTCTGAACTCATCTTTAACACCATCTCTGAACTCATCTCTACCATCTCTGAACTCATCTCTAACACCATCTCTGAACTGATCTCTAACACCATCTCTGAACTCATCTCTAACACCATCTCTGAACTCATCTCTAACACCATCTCTGAACTCATCTCCAACATCTCTGAACTCATCTCCAACATCTCTGAACTCATCTCCAACATCTCTGAACTCATCTCCAATATCTCTGAACTCATCTCTAACACCATCTCTGAACTGGTCTCCAACATCTCTGAACTCATCTTCAACATCTCTGAACTGATCTCTAACACCATCTCTGAACTGATCTCTAACACCATCTCTGAACTGATCTCTAACACCATCTCTGAACTCATCTCCAACATCTCTGAACTGATCTCCAACATCTCTGAACTCATCTCTAACACCATCTCTGAACTCATCTCTAACACCATCTCTGAACTCATCTCCAACATCTCTGAACTCATCGCTAACACCATCTCTGAACTCATCTCTAACACCATCTCTGAACTCATCTCTAACATCTCTGAACTCATCTCTAACATCTCTGAACTCATCTCTAACATCTCTGAACTCATCTCTAACACCATCTCTGAACTCATCTCTAACACCATCTCTGAACTCATCTCTAACACCATCTCTGAACTCATCTCCAACACCATCTCTGAACTCATCTCCAACATCTCTGAACTGATCTCCAACATCTCTGAACTCATCTCTAACACCATCTCTGAACTCATCTCTAACACCATCTCTGAACTCATCTCTAACACCATCTCTGAACTCATCTCCAACATCTCTGAACTCATCTCCAACATCTCTGAACTCATCTCCAACATCTCTGAACTCATCTCCAATATCTCTGAACTCATCTCTAACACCATCTCTGAACTGGTCTCCAACATCTTTGAACTCATCTTCAACATCTCTGAACTCATCTCTAACACCATCTCTGAACTGATCTCTAACACCATCTCTGAACTGATCTCTAACACCATCTCTGAACTGATCTCCAACATCTCTGAACTCATCTCTAACACCATCTCTGAACTCATCTCTAACACCATCTCTGAACTCATCTCTAACATCTCTGAACTGATCTCCAACATCTCTGAATTCATCTCCAACATCTCTGAACTCATCTCTAACACCATCTCTGAACTGATCTCTAACACCATCTCTGAACTCATCTCCAACATCTCTGAACTCATCTCTAACATCTCTGAACTGATCTCCAACATCTCTGAACTCATCTCCAACATCTCTGAACTCATCTCCAACATCTCTGAACTGATCTCTAACATCTCTGAACTCATCTCTAACATCTCTGAACTGATCTCCAACATCTCTGAACTCATCTCCAACATCTCTGAACTCATCTCCAACATCTCTGAACTGATCTCTAACATCTCTGAACTCATCTCCAACATCTCTGAACTCATCTCCAACATCTCTGAACTCATCTCCAACATCTCTGAACTCATCTCCAACATCTCTGAACTCATCTCCAACATCTCTGAACTCATCTCTAACACCATCTCTGAACTCATCTCTAACACCATCTCTGAACTCATCTCTAACACCATCTCTGAACTCATCTCTAACACCATCTCTGAACTCATCTCTAACACCATCTCTGAACTCATCTCTAACATCTCTGAACTCATCTCTAACACCATCTCTGAACTGGTCTCCAACATCTCTGAACTCATCTCCAACATCTCTGAACTCATCTCTAACACCATCTCTGAACTGATCTCCAACATCTCTGAACTGATCTCCAACATCTCTGAACTCATCTCTAACACCATCTCTGAACTCATCTCTAACACCATCTCTGAACTCATCTCTAACACCATCTCTGAACTCATCTCCAACATCTCTGAACTCATCTCCAACATCTCTGAACTCATCTCCAACATCTCTGAACTCATCTCCAACATCTCTGAACTCATCTCCAATATCTCTGAACTCATCTCTAACACCATCTCTGAACTGGTCTCCAACATCTTTGAACTCATCTTCAACATCTCTGAACTCATCTCTAACACCATCTCTGAACTGATCTCTAACACCATCTCTGAACTGATCTCTAACACCATCTCTGAACTGATCTCTAACACCATCTCTGAACTGATCTCCAACATCTCTGAACTCATCTCTAACACCATCTCTGAACTCATCTCTAACACCATCTCTGAACTCATCTCTAACACCATCTCTGAACTCATCTCTAACATCTCTGAACTGATCTCCAACATCTCTGAATTCATCTCCAACATCTCTGAACTCATCTCTAACACCATCTCTGAACTGATCTCTAACACCATCTCTGAACTCATCTCCAACATCTCTGAACTCATCTCTAACATCTCTGAACTGATCTCCAACATCTCTGAACTCATCTCCAACATCTCTGAACTCATCTCCAACATCTCTGAACTCATCTCCAACATCTCTGAACTCATCTCCAACATCTCTGAACTCATCTCCAACATCTCTGAACTCATCTCCAACATCTCTGAACTCATCTCTAACACCATCTCTGAACTCATCTCTAACACCATCTCTGAACTCATCTCTAACACCATCTCTGAACTCATCTCTAACACCATCTCTGAACTCATCTCTAACACCATCTCTGAACTCATCTCTAACATCTCTGAACTCATCTCTAACACCATCTCTGAACTCATCTCTAACACCATCTCTGAACTCATCTCTCACACCATCTCTGAACTCATCTCTAACACCATCTCTGAACTCATCTCTCACACCATCTCTGAACTCATCTCTAACACCATCTCTGAACTCATCTCTAACAGCTCAGAACTCATCACTAACACTATCTCTGAACTCATCTCTAACACCATCTCTGAACTCATCTCTAACACCATCTCTGAACTCATCTCTAACACCATCTCTGAACTCATCTCTAACACCATCTCTGAACTCATCTCTAACACCATCTCTGATCTCATCTCTAACATCTCTGAACTCATCTCTAACATCTCTGAACTCAACCTTAACATCTCTGAACTCATCTCTAACATCTCTGAACTCATCTCTAACATCTCTGAACTCATCTCTAACATCTCTGAACTCATCTCCAACATCTCTGAACTCATCTCCAACATCTCTGAACTCATCTCTAACATCTCTGAACTCATCTCTAACACCATCTCTGAACCCATCTCTAACATCTCTGAACCCATCTCTAACATCTCTGAACTCATCTCTAACATCTCTGAACTCATCTCTAACATCTCTGAACTCATCTCTAACATCTCTGAACTCATCTCTAACATCTCTGAACCCATCTCTAACATCTCTGAACTCATCTCTAACATCTCTGAACTCATCTCTAACATCTCTGAACTCATCTCTAACATCTCTGAACTCATCTCTAACATCTCTGAACCCATCTCTAACATCTCTGAACTCATCTCTAACATCTCTGAACTCATCTCTAACATCATCTCCACCCTCAGCTGTACTGTGAGCCGCGGTCCTCACCGAGCCTTGCGGCAGTTCCTCACCGCAGGAACCAGAGCCTGACGGCCTTCGTCAGATGTGTCGTAGTCCTTCAGGTCCAGCTCCTCCAGGACCTCCTCTGACATCTGCAGCATGTAGGCCAGAGCCGAGCAGTGGACCACACTGAGCTCCTTGGATGTGGACCCTGACTTCAGGAAGTCCTGGATCTGCTGCTGGACCGAGTGGTCGTTCATCTCGGTCAGACAGTGGAATATGTTGATGGTTCTTTCTGGAGAGATGTTCTCTGCGCTCATCCTCTTCAGGTTCTCAATGATCCTCTGAGTGGTCTTTGAGTCGGTCTGTGTTGGTCCCAGCAGAGCTCCTAACAGTCTCTGGTTGGACTCCAGCGAGAGGCCGTGGAGGAAGCGCACACACAGGTCCAGGTGCCCGTTAGGACTCTGGAGGGACTTTTTCATGGCAGTTTTGAGGAAATCATCGAATTTTAAACTGGGACCCCAGTGTCCCAGTTCCTCACCCAGCTTCTCTGTGCTGTTGGTGCTGAAGCAGTGGATCATGTGAACAGCAGCCAGAAACTCCTGGACGCTCAGATGGATGAAGCTGTAGACTGATCTGTCGAAGAGGACACTCTCCTGTTTGAAGATCTCTGTACAGAGTCCAGAGTAGACCGAGGCCTCGGTCAGGTCCAGACCCACCTGCTGCAGGTCTTCTTGGTAGAACATGATGTTTCCTTTCAGCAGATGTTCAAAGGCGAGTCTCCCCAGCTTCAGGAGGACCTCACAGTCGGCCTGAGTCAGCTCTGGACCACTGGTCTCCTGTCTGTACTTCCTCTTCCTCTGAGTCTGCACTAACAGGAAGTGAGCGTACATGTCTGTGAGGGTCTGGGGCAGGGCTCCTCTCTGATCGCTTCTCAACATGTGGTCCAGGACCGTGGCTGTGATCCAGCAGAAGACTGGGATCTGACACATGATGTGGAGGCTGCGGGACGTCCTGATGTGGGACAGGACTCTGCCACACTGCTCTTCATCTGTGAACCTCTTCCTGAAGAACTCCTCCTTCTGTTCATCAGTGATGAAGCCCCTGACCTCTGTGACCCTCTGCACACACTCAGCAGGGATCTGATTGGCCGCCGCCGGTCGGGAGGTGATCCATATAAGGGCAGAAGGAAGCAGAGTGCCTTTGATGAGGTTTACCAGCAGCGCGCTGACCTCTGACCTCTGTGTGACCTCAGAGATGAGCTCACAGGTGAAGTCCAGAGTGAGTCTGCTCTCGTCGAGGCCGTCGAAGATGAACAGGAGTTTAGCCTGGGCCAGAGTCTGAGCCGTGAGCTTCTGTGGGTTCAACAGCAACATGGGGTCAGGACCGGGATCAGCAGGTTTAAAGGTTCTACTCCTGAGGAACAGGACTAAAGCGTGAAGCTCACCTCTGGAGCCAGCGCCGGATGGAACACAGCGATCAGCGTCTGCAGACTGTGGCGCTCCTCTCTGACCAGGTTCAGCTCTCTGAACGACAGCGGCACCACCAGGTCCACCTCCTGGTTCTCTGAGCCCCGGGCCCAGTCCAGAGTGAACTTCAGAACCGAGAAGGTCTTCCCCACTCCGGCCACGCCGCGGGTCAGCGCCGCTCTGATGGACCTCTGCTGATCTGTGGGTAACGGTTTGAAGACGCGGTGGACCCTGATGGGAGTTTCCTGGACGCTCTTCTTCCTGGAGTCTGCCTCCAGCCGCCTCTCCTCGTGTTGGGTACTGAGCTCCTCACTGTGGGCCTCTGTGATGTACAGCTCAGTGTAGATGCTGTTCAGATCCTTCAGTTCTCCTTCTGCCGCTTCGGTTCCTTCAGCCACGCTCTCGCAGCAGCTCCTCAGGCTGAGCCGCAGTTCATCTGGAAACACAGCACTCACATTATCAGAGACAGGGAGGGGGTTAAAGTGTCCAGCCTTACTCTGTACAGTGAAGAGCGTCCTCTGTCCCTCGTTCCAGGACTGGTCTCCACACTGAGGGCAGGCCGGGGGTGAGTCTGACTGTAGGCCCGCTCTGAGGACACGATCACAGTCCAGTCCTGGTTCAGGGCTGAGGTTCGGAGCTTCTCCTTTAGACCGGTCGCTCTTTAGGGACTTACACACTGGCCTCTGTCTGTGGACGCAGCAAAATGTAAAGGGTTTCTAAATTTAGTGTCTGCATCAGATGTTTGGAGACTGTGCTTATGGTTCGGGTCAAATAACAACTGACAACAGTCGATGGCCAGCTACAGTAAGTCACAGTGAGGAAGAGATAAAACTGCCTCTTACCCAGAGCCTGGTCCTGGTTCAGGGCCGAGGTTCGGAGCTTCTCCTTTAGACCGGTCGCTCCTCAGAGACACACAGCTGCGCACAGGAGACACTGGCCTCTGCCTGTGGACCCAGGATAACATGTCACAGTGAAGAAAGCAGAAGGTAATCTGTTAAGGTCTTACCCAGAGCCTGGTCCTGGTTCAGGGCCGAGGTTCGGAGCTTCTCCTTTGGACCGGTCGCTCCTCAGAGACACACAGCTGAGCGCAGGAGACGCCGGCCTCTGCCTGTGGACACACACGAGACTAACTCAGACCCAGGAGAAGGTGACGGACCAGGACATTGTGGTCTTTAGGACCTCAGAGTCTGAGTTTCCTGTGTGGGAGGGCTGGAGGAGGTGTCTGGGGAGAGGGAAGAGCTGGAATACTCACTGAGAGTCAAAGGCTCCTTTGGTGACTGGCTCGGTGGTGGCCCCTGGAGGCCGCTGTAGCTCCATGCTGAGTCCTGGACGCAGCGGTAAACACAGGTCACAGTAGCGAGCTAATGCTAATGCTGCTAATGCTAAAGATGCTATTGTTGCTAATGCTGTTAACACTGATGCTAAAGCTGCTAATGCTAATGCTGGTAAGAGTGGTGATCATTGACAAATAAACGTAGACGCCTTGTAGGCTCATAGCCCATAGACTGCAGTTCTTTCTATAGCATGTAGCATTAGCTAGCAAATGTTGCTAAATATGAATAATCCAGATGTTTGGGAAGCTGTCAACCCCTCGACCACATGTGAGTGATGTCAGAGCCTGGTTACAAATCATTACTGAGTGGATCCTCGTTTAGGAGTTTTATTTAATACAGCAATTAGCGTATAGCCTACTGTATATTAGCATGTAAGCTAAATGCTAAATAATCTAGCAGTAGGTCTCTGCTGCACAGCAGTTACACAAATATCAATATTTACATCTGAGTAAAGCTGCGGTGTGCTTCCTGACACGGTTCACCGAGAGGAGCAGAGCCGAGGAACCGGTCCAACAAGTACTTCATATCTGTACTCAGGAACAAGTACTTCATATCTGTACTCAGGAACAAGTACTTCATATCTGTACTCAGGAACAAGTACTTCATATCTGTACTCAGGAACAAGTACTTCATATCTGTACTCAGGAACAAGTACTTCATATCTGTACTCAGGAACAAGTACTTCATATCTGTACTCAGGAACAAGTACTTCATATCTGTACTCAGGAACAAGTACTTCATATCTGTACTCAGGAACAAGTACTTCATATCTGTACTCACAAACAAGTACTTCATATCTGTACTCACAAACAAGTACTTCATATCTGTACTCACAAACAAGTACTTCATATCTGTACTCACAAACAAGTACTTCATATCTGTACACACAAACAAGTACTTCATATCTGTACTCACAAACAAGTACTTCATATCTGTACTCACAAACAAGTACTTCATATCTGTACTCACAAACAAGTACTTCATATCTGTACTCACAAACAAGTACTTCATATCTGTACTCACAAACAAGTACTTCATATCTGTACTCACAAACAAGTACTTCATATCTGTACTCACGAACAAGTACTTCATATCTGTACTCACGAACAAGTACTTCATATCTGTACTCAGGAACAAGTACTTCATATCTGTACTCAGGAACAAGTACTTCATATCTGTACTCAGGAACAAGTACTTCATATCTGTACTCAGGAACAAGTACTTCATATCTGTACTCACAAACAAGTACTTCATATCTGTACTCACAAACAAGTACTTCATATCTGTACTCACAAACAAGTACTTCATATCTGTACTCACGAACAAGTACTTCATATCTGTACTCACAAACAAGTACTTCATATCTGTACACACAAACAAGTACTTCATATCTGTACTCACAAACAAGTACTTCATATCTGTACTCACAAACAAGTACTTCATATCTGTACACACAAACAAGTACTTCATATCTGTACTCAGCTAAAACTGTTACTACCCACAGTAAGTACAAGTACAAAGCTGTTACAGTGAAACTACAGTTACTGCTATGGAAAATACTATCACTACCAAAAACACAACATGAGTACTTTATATTTACAGCCCTCAGTGGACAGGACTCTGAGTAAACTCAAATATAAACGAGCTGAGAACACTCACCTGCCTGCTGTTCACCTGGGCCCAAGCCCCGCCCCTGCACAGACAGGAAACAGCTAAGTAAGCCCCGCCCCTGCACCGACAGGAAACAGCTAAGTAAGCCCCGCCCCTGCACAGACAGGAAGATTCTGAACCAAAAGTCTCTTCATCAACAAAACAAACCACACCCACATCAAACTGAACCAGGTCTCCTCAGAGTTAGAGCTTAGACTTGTCTCTGAGTCAGAGTTAGACCTTAGACTTGTCTCTGAGTCAGAGTTAGATCTTAGACTTGTCTCTGAGTCAGAGTTAGAGCTTAGACTTGTCTCTGAGTCAGAGTTAGACCTTAGACTTGTCTCTGAGTCAGAGTTAGACCTTAGACTTGACTCAGAGTCAGAGTTAGACCTTAGACTTGTCTCTGAGTCAGAGTTAGAGCTTAGACTTGTCTCTGAGTCAGAGTTAGACCTTAGACTTGTCTCTGAGTCAGAGGTAGACCTTAGACTTGTCTCTGAGTCAGAGTTAGACCTTAGACTTGTCTCTGAGTCAGAGTTAGACCTTAGACTTGTCTCTGAGTCAGAGTTAGACCTTAGACTTGTCTCTGAGTCAGAGTTAGACCTTAGACTTTTCTCTGAGTCAGAGTTAGACCTTAGACTTGTCTCTGAGTCAGAGTTAGATCTTAGACTTGACTCAGAGTCAGAGTTAGACCTTAGACTTGTCTCTGAGTCAGAGTTAGACCTTAGACTTGTCTCAGAGTCAGAGTTAGACCTTAGACTTGTCTCTGAGTCAGAGTTAGACCTTAGACTTGTCTCTGAGTCAGAGTTAGACCTTAGACTTGTTTCTGAGTCAGAGTTAGAGCTTAGACTTGACTCAGAGTCAGAGTTAGACCTTAGACTTGTCTCTGAGTCAGAGTTAGACCTTAGACTTGACTCAGAGTCAGAGTTAGACCTTAGACTTGTCTCTGAGTCAGAGTTAGACCTTAGACTTGACTCTGAGTCAGAGTTAGAGCTTAGACTTGTCTCTGAGTCAGAGTTAGACCTTAGACTTGACTCAGAGTCAGAGTTAGACCTTAGACTTACTCTGAGTCAGAGTTAGACCTTAGACTTGACTCAGAGTCAGAGTTAGACCTTAGACTTGTCTCTGAGTCAGAGTTAGACCTTAGACTTGACTCTGAGTCAGAGTTAGAGCTTAGACTTGTCTCTGAGTCAGAGTTAGACCTTAGACTTACTCTGAGTCAGAGTTAGACCTTAGACTTGACTCAGAGTCAGAGTTAGACCTTAGACTTGACTCTGAGTCAGAGTTAGACCTTAGACTTGTCTCTGAGTCAGAGTTAGAGCTTAGACTTGTCTCTGAGTCAGAGTTAGAGCTTAGACTTGTCTCTGAGTCAGAGTTAGACCTTAGACTTGACTCAGAGTCAGAGTTAGACCTTAGACTTGACTCAGAGTCAGAGTTAGACCTTAGACTTGTCTCAGAGTCAGAGTTAGACCTTAGACTTACTCTGAGTCAGAGTTAGACCTTAGACTTGACTCAGAGTCAGAGTTAGACCTTAGACTTGACTCAGAGTCAGAGTTAGACCTTAGACTTACTCTGAGTCAGAGTTAGACCTTAGACTTACTCTGAGTCAGAGTTAGACCTTAGACTTGTCTCTGAGTCAGAGTTAGACCTTAGACTTGACTCAGAGTCAGAGTTAGACCTTAGACTTACTCTGAGTCAGAGTTAGACCTTAGACTTACTCTGAGTCAGAGTTAGAGCTTAGACTTGTCTCTGAGTCAGAGTTAGACCTTAGACTTGTCTCTGAGTCAGAGTTAGAGCTTAGACTTGACTCAGAGTCAGAGTTAGACCTTAGACTTGTCTCAGAGTCAGAGTTAGACCTTAGACTTGACTCAGAGTCAGAGTTAGATCTTAGACTTGTCTCAGAGTCAGAGTTAGACCTTAGACTTGACTCAGAGTCAGAGTTAGACCTTAGACTTGTCTCTGAGTCAGAGTTAGACCTTAGACTTGTCTCAGAGTCAGAGTTAGACCTTAGACTTGTCTCTGAGTCAGAGTTAGACCTTAGACTTGACTCAGAGTCAGAGTTAGATCTTAGACTTGTCTCAGAGTCAGAGTTAGACCTTAGACTTGACTCAGAGTCAGAGTTAGACCTTAGACTTGTCTCAGAGTCAGAGTTAGACCTTAGACTTGACTCAGAGTCAGAGTTAGATCTTAGACTTGTCTCTGAGTCAGAGTTAGACCTTAGACTTGACTCAGAGTCAGAGTTAGATCTTAGACTTGTCTCTGAGTCAGAGTTAGACCTTAGACTTGACTCAGAGTCAGAGTTAGACCTTAGACTTGTCTCTGAGTCAGAGTTAGACCTTAGACTTGTCTCTGAGTCAGAGTTAGACCTTAGACTTACTCTGAGTCAGAGTTAGACCTTAGACTTGACTCAGAGTCAGAGTTAGACCTTAGACTTGACTCTGAGTCAGAGTTAGACCTTAGACTTGTCTCTGAGTCAGAGTTAGAGCTTAGACTTGTCTCTGAGTCAGAGTTAGAGCTTAGACTTGTCTCTGAGTCAGAGTTAGACCTTAGACTTGACTCAGAGTCAGAGTTAGACCTTAGACTTGACTCAGAGTCAGAGTTAGACCTTAGACTTGACTCAGAGTCAGAGTTAGACCTTAGACTTACTCTGAGTCAGAGTTAGACCTTAGACTTGACTCAGAGTCAGAGTTAGACCTTAGACTTGACTCAGAGTCAGAGTTAGACCTTAGACTTACTCTGAGTCAGAGTTAGACCTTAGACTTACTCTGAGTCAGAGTTAGACCTTAGACTTGTCTCTGAGTCAGAGTTAGACCTTAGACTTGTCTCTGAGTCAGAGTTAGACCTTAGACTTGACTCAGAGTCAGAGTTAGACCTGAGACTTGACTCAGAGTCAGAGTTAGACCTTAGACTTACTCTGAGTCAGAGTTAGACCTTAGACTTACTCTGAGTCAGAGTTAGAGCTTAGACTTGTCTCTGAGTCAGAGTTAGACCTTAGACTTGTCTCTGAGTCAGAGTTAGAGCTTAGACTTGTCTCTGAGTCAGAGTTAGACCTTAGACTTGACTCAGAGTCAGAGTTAGACCTTAGACTTGTCTCAGAGTCAGAGTTAGACCTTAGACTTGTCTCTGAGTCAGAGTTAGATCTTAGACTTGTCTCAGAGTCAGAGTTAGACCTTAGACTTGACTCAGAGTCAGAGTTAGACCTTAGACTTGTCTCAGAGTCAGAGTTAGACCTTAGACTTGACTCAGAGTCAGAGTTAGATCTTAGACTTGTCTCTGAGTCAGAGTTAGACCTTAGACTTGACTCAGAGTCAGAGTTAGACCTTAGACTTGTCTCTGAGTCAGAGTTAGACCTTAGACTTGACTCAGAGTCAGAGTTAGACCTTAGACTTGTCTCTGAGTCAGAGTTAGACCTTAGACTTGACTCAGAGTCAGAGTTAGACCTTAGACTTGTCTCTGAGTCAGAGTTAGACCTTAGACTTGTCTCTGAGTCAGAGTTAGACCTTAGACTTGACTCAGAGTCAGAGTTAGACCTTAGACTTACTCTGAGTCAGAGTTAGAGCTTAGACTTGTCTCTGAGTCAGAGTTAGACCTTAGACTTGTCTCTGAGTCAGAGTTAGAGCTTAGACTTGACTCAGAGTCAGAGTTAGACCTTAGACTTGTCTCTGAGTCAGAGTTAGACCTTAGACTTGACTCAGAGTCAGAGTTAGACCTTAGACTTGTCTCTGAGTCAGAGTTAGACCTTAGACTTGACTCAGAGTCAGAGTTAGACCTTAGACTTACTCTGAGTCAGAGTTAGAGCTTAGACTTGTCTCTGAGTCAGAGTTAGACCTTAGACTTGTCTCTGAGTCAGAGTTAGAGCTTAGACTTGTCTCTGAGTCAGAGTTAGACCTTAGACTTGTCTCTGAGTCAGAGTTAGAGCTTAGACTTGTCTCTGAGTCAGAGTTAGAGCTTAGACTTGTCTCTGAGTCAGAGTTAGACCTTAGACTTGTCTCTGAGTCAGAGTTAGACCTTAGACTTGTCTCTGAGTCAGAGTTAGACCTTAGACTTGACTCAGAGTCAGAGTTAGAGCTTAGACTTGTCTCTGAGTCAGAGTTAGACCTTAGACTTGACTCAGAGTCAGAGTTAGACCTTAGACTTGTCTCTGAGTCAGAGTTAGAGCTTAGACTTGTCTCTGAGTCAGAGTTAGACCTTAGACTTGACTCAGAGTCAGAGTTAGACCTTAGACTTGACTCAGAGTCAGAGTTAGACCTTAGACTTGACTCAGAGTCAGAGTTAGACCTTAGACTTGACTCAGAGTCAGAGTTAGACCTCTGTAGCGCTCGTCTCACTGTGAAACACTGAGGAACAAACGTCACATGAGCTGTGGGCAGCGTGTCCTAAAAACTCATTAAAATGTTTTCAGCTTGTTCAAAACGCAGCAGCGAGATTATTAACAGGAACTAACAGAGAGAACATATTACTCCTGTGCTACACTGTAAAAAAAAATCCTAATTTTACGGTAAAAAACTGTTTCACATTTTTTTAGTATACAGTAAAAAACTTTAAATTCATGTCACATTACCTTCAAATTAACAGTCACTATTTCATTTTATGGGTTTATACCATAATAACAATTAACATTTTTTTCTAATTTTTTTATAGTAAATTTACTGTATTTATTATATGTGATTTTTCCTTTTTCTTGAATTACAGAAAAATGTAGGTAAAATTACATTAATTAACAGTATTTAAATGTGTGGCACATTATTTATAAATTGTTGACCAAACTAAACAATTAAAGTTTTTCTCCTTAATTTTAAGGTAAATGTTATTAATTGCATATTTGTACATATTTATACATCAATGTTCATATAAAACATCTAAAGTTTTTCTCCTTAATTTTAAAGTACATTAAATAAATGTTTAACCTTGTAAAGGATTTCTCATTGGAAAATGATAAATCACATTTGTCAGAGTGAGACCTCCACTGTCTGTCTCTGTTTGTTCTCCCTGTGATCCAGAGCACACAGACCAATACAACACAGTCAACTGTACACTGTAAAAAAAAATCTGTAAATTTTACGGTAAAAAATTGTCAGCTGTGGTTGCCAGATTTCTACCCTAAAAATTACAAGAGGCCTGTATTTCATTTTACAGTATAATATTATCACAAATGTTGTTTTTACAGTTTTTGACTTGAGTTTTTATTATTATTTACTGTAAAATTAAGTTATTAATCTTTCAAAAAATAGATTAACTGTATATTTTACAGTTTGCGGCTTACATTTTAATCAACATTTACTGTAAAATTTAAAGTTATCTTTTAAAAATGTGTTAAACTGTAATAAACACTGGACTCAATTTTTTTAACAGTGCTATACTGTATACATTACAAAAAACAAAACTAAAAAATACAATTTTGCCTTATTTTTAATATTACAGTTAATTACCGTAACCAAAACAGTATTTTACCGATATATCAACTACGGTCTTTTACTGTTGAGATTTTACAGATTTTTACCATGAAATCTACAGATATTTTTTACAGTGCATACTATATGTTATCTTTGTGACTCTGGTTGGATAATTATGGTAAAAAAAATTATTTTATTTTTGGAGGTTAACGTGTAAAGCTATTTTAATTATTGTGTTTATGTTAGCACTTGAAAAAAGAAGAGTGGTAGTGTAAAGAAATACACTGTAAACCATGCACTACGGCATTGTGATGCTAAAAGTTCTATTTTGTTAAAATGTTAATACAATCCGATATATAACAACCGCACAGAGCTGCGTCAGTGCGGGGGAGGGACCAAACTCTGGAGAACTGCAGGGATCCAACAAACCATGAGCCCCGCCTCTGCATGAACAGACAAAACTTTAGCCACGAGCAGCGGAGAAGCTAACGGCACGTAGCAAACATGATCCTAGCTCCAGATGAAGTAAATCTGTAACTCCTGTACCTTTGTGCATCTCATAACAACCACATTTATTAAACGACTAAAAGTCTGTGCTGTTGCAGGGTTTCAGGGATGTCTCAGTAGCTCACTGGGTAAGGTTGGAAGTCCTCAACCAGCACTGCCAAAACTGAGACTTGAGCTTTAACACTGGGTGGAAACTCCGCCTACTCCACTTTCTTCACAGTGGCCAGAGAGAGACAGAAATCCAGGAACTCACTCAGGTCCATTCTGTTACATGGAAAAGTACATCAATAATAAACAAATGAACATTTTATGTTCATAGATATACAGCAGGCAGACGGAGCAGTAGCAGGACAAGGACAGCTGTGCCAACCTGAACTGTGAAGGTAAACACAGTTATCTTATACTGAGTTTTTACTAAACTGTATGACTCTGGACCCTTTTAGAGTTTGTAAATAACAGGCAGCATACTTTTTATTTCTAGCACTGTGCTGTTACGCTGCGCTGGTTATAATCACAGCCACCTTTTATTTTTAGGTCACAAACCGATCACGGTGAAGAGCTGCATTCTCTTAACTGAGGATTCTTCTGTCATAAAGCTGTGATGTAAGTCAGACCATATACTCATCATCAGCAACATGCAGCGTTTCCTACAACATCCCCAGGTCTGAGGTGTTGTCTTTGTTTTTACCTCAGCTTAATTCATTTCAGAGAGGTGTGTTGTGTATTTCTTGCCACTGTCTTTCAGAAAGTAAAGGTTATTGTTTTGCAGTGTAAAGGAAAAGCCAGTACATGGTTCATAAACAGTGGCATCTTCTGTAGATTTTTGTGATGACAGTGCGTGATTTGTTTGAGTAAATTTCAATCATGGTGTTTTTATGTGAAGTTGCTAATTAGCAACTTCTGTGTAATGCTGCGTTCACACCGGACGCGTTTGAGGCGTCAAATTGGCGTCCGACGCGTCTCGTTGGACGCTTGAACATTCTGAAGTCAGACGCTTCATTCGCGCGTCCAGTTTTGCTCTGTTCCTGCGTCAAAACAAATGTGTTCAGACGCGAATTCGCATCATGGGAGGAGTCTGTTGTGCCAGGGTAATGGCCGCTCATTCAGGGCTAAATCCAACTGAGGCCACGCCGGTTTGCTCACCTGTGTCCCGGTTTGCTCACCTGTGTCCCGGTTCGCTCACCTGTGTCCCGGGTCGCTCACCTGTGTCCCGGGTCGCTCACCTGTGTCCCGGTTCGCTCACCTGTGTCCCGGTTCGCTCACCTGTGTCCCGGTTCGCTCACCTGTGTCCCGGTTCGTTCACCTGTGTCCCGGTTCGCTCACCTGTGTCCCGGTTCGCTCACCTGTGTCCCGGTTCGCTCACCTGTGTCCCGGTTCGCTCACCTGTGTCCTGGTGGTTCGCTCACCTGTGTCCCGGTTCGCTCACCTGTGTCCCGGTTCGCTCACCTGTGTCCTGGTGGTTCGCTCACCTGTGTCCCGGTTCGCTCACCTGTGTCCCGGTTCGCTCACCTGTGTCCTGGTGGTTTGCTCACCTGTGTCCCGGTTCGCTCACCTGTGTCCCGGTTCGCTCACCTGTGTCCTGGTGGTTTGCTCACCTGTGTCCTGGTTTGCTCACCTGTGTCCCGGTTCGCTCACCTGTGTCCCGGTTCGCTCACCTGTGTCCCGGTTTGTTCACCTGTGTCCCGGTTCGCTCTCCTGTGTCCCGGTTCGCTCACCTGTGTCCTGGTGGTTTGCTCACCTGTGTCCTGGTTTGCTCACCTGTGTCCCGGTTCGCTCACCTGTGTCCCGGGTCGCTCACCTGTGTCCCGGGTCGCTCACCTGTGTCCTGGTGGTTTGCTCTCCTGTGTCCCGGTTCGCTCACCTGTGTCCCGGTTCGCTCACCTGTGTCCCGGTTCGCTCACCTGTGTCCCGGTTCGCTCACCTGTGTCCCGGTTCGCTCACCTGTGTCCCGGTTCGCTCACCTGTGTCCCGGTTCGCTCTCCTGTGTCCCGGTTTGTTCACCTGTGTCCCGGTTCGCTCACCTGTGTCCCGGTTCGCTCACCTGTGTCCCGGTTCGTTCACCTGTGTCCCGGTTTGCTCACCTGTGTCCCGGTTCGCTCACCTGTGTCCCGGTTCGCTCACCTGTGTCCCGGTTTGCTCTCCTGTGTCCCGGTTTGTTCACCTGTGTCCCGGTTCGCTCTCCTGTGTCCCGGTTTGCTCACCTGTGTCCCGGTTTGCTCACCTGTGTCCTGGTTTGCTCACCTGTGTCCCGGTGCGAGGACATGTCCCCAGGACACTGCTGCTGTTTTTAGGCTCTCAGCCCCAGCAGCAGAGGGAGATATGGAAGAGTTTTTTCTTGTTTAATAGCGGCCTCTAGTGGTTTTAGCGGGTTATAGGCGAGGCTAGCAGTCAGTACACAGACTGTTTTTGCTGTTGTTTTGGGAAGTACAGTAACTGCTGATCCACCGAGCTCAGCTCAGCTCAGGCTAAAGTGAAGGGCCCCTCAGTGTCTTGTTACTGTCTTTGTGACTGCTGTCTTTATAAAAGTAGCAGAGCTGCTGCAGGCTGTAGCTTAGCTCCAGGTTCACAGTGACAGCTTTGATGAGTCCACTGTGATTGTTTTGATGGATCTCTGCTTCCTACGTCCTCCCACGTCACTGCAGGAGCTAGATCCTGATTGGTTAACGCGCCGCGAATATTCGCCAAAGTTCAGATTTTTCAACTCGGGCGTCGAGAGCGTCACAGAACGTCTAGACGCGCGGTTACATAAACCTAACATGAAACCAGACGCCTCAGATGCGTCCGGTGTGAACGCAGCGTTAGCCGCTGGTGGATGTTACTGATGTTTATTGTTTTCTGCAGGTTATGTTTTCCAGGAGCAGACGCTGTTATAAAGGTAACTGTGTTTACTATGACACAGTGGTGATGACTGGGTGAATCTGCCTTCATTCATTCATCTTCTGCTTATTCCCATCAGGGGTCGTGGGTGGAGCCTGTCCCAGTAACTTTGGGCCTTGGGTGGGGACCCCCTGGGCAGGGGCCAACTCGTCTCAGAATCTGTGCCTTATCAATAAAAAATTTAAAAAATAGCACTGCAAAAGTTGTCTCTGTTAGCTCCCAGAATGCTTTAGGGTAAATTATTCTTTTAATTTAATCTTTAACTTTTTTTTATTTAAAGTGAGCTAATTCTTTGAAGTTGTTTACTGAGATGTTGCTGCTTTTTAGAGATGTGTTAGTCATTAATTCTGTCTTGCTTGTTTTTCCGCAGATGCCCCAAAGATCAGTGGATTACTGCTTCAGTGTCACCTCTGACAGATTTAATTCACTTTTGTGGTAGGGTTTGATTTGACTTTTTATTTTTTAGTTACTGTATAGGTTAATAAAAAAAAACGTTGGGATGTTATGCAAATCTTAACTACAGTATGTGTTGTATATGAAATGTAATATTTCTACTCTTAAATATTAAATGTATTGAATGTAAATATTGATTTGTAAACACTGTAATGTTTTGCTTTAGAATATTTCACATTGTCCCTACATTTAATGAAGGTGTTTGATCTGAATAATACATAAAAACAGCTTTTAAATAATGTTATATTTTTGTAGAAACTTAACTGGAAAATTCTGTAAATTTGATGTTTTTGCACATTATTTGAATTATGGAATATTACTTTAATTTTAGGGTTTTTGTTTGGCAGCTGACAGTCATTAAGTCATTAAGTCCTAAAAATTAAGTAAATGTCTGTAAAATAATGGTATTTTTCCTTTAACTTTGAGCATTGTCACTTTGTTAACGGTGTTTACTTCTAATTCCATGGTAAAAATCTGTAAAATTAATTTTATTTCTCATAAAACTCTGAATATTGTCACTTTTTTAAGGGGTTACTCCTAATATTATGGTAAAAATCTATAAAATAAAGTTTTTTTCTTGTAAAACTCTGAGTATTGTCACTTTATTGAAGTAATGTTATGGTAAAAATCTGTAAAATTATGGTAATTTCCTTAAGAACTGTTGATATTGGCGCTTTAATGAAGGTATTTGATCATAATGATACAGGGAAACAACTGTAAAATTATGGTAATTTCCTTTAGAACTGTAAATTATTCTTCTTGTAATTTAATCTTTAACTTTTTTATTTAAAGTGAACTAATTCTTTGAAGTTGTTTACTGAGATGTCGTACAGAAAATTCTGCTTTAGTAATTAATTCTGTCTTGTTTTTCCGCAGATTCCCCAAAGATCAGTGGATTACTGGAAATTTTTTTATTTTTTTTTTTACTTTATTGTGTCTCATTTTCAGTTATCATTTTACACACACTAATAATTAACCACAATTATACACAATATTTATACTGTTTTTTTTTCTTCCACCCATAGTGAAGCAAATCAAAACAACCATCAAAAAAAAAAAAAAAAAAAAAAAAAAAAAAAAGTTATAACAAAATCAAAATCAAAACCACTTTATTTTTAATTTTATAGGTCATTCTTTCCATGTTTTTGACCTCTTCTATAGTTTCTATCCAGTTCATCATTTTAGGAGGTTTATTTGTTAACATTTGGAACAACATTTGGAAGTCAATCGTGTGCTTACTTGTTTGTTTGTTTGTTTGTTGGTTTGTCTGTTTGTTCATCTTTTCTGTTGTTCACTTTTTATATTAAGATTGGTAATAGCACTTCATTCTACAGACCGTTCTCACTCAGCGTCATCAGATCACGTGATGTCCAGGAGCGGCCATGTTGGATCCGTCCTGCTGTCTGCAGCCTCACAGAGTAAATGAGTTTTCCTCATCAGAAACAGTTGAATGTGTCCTGTATCTGTGCAGCATCTGCCTGCTGTCTTTTGAAGTAAAAAAGTTAAAGTTGCACTGTTTGACAAAGTTTATTCTTTAAAAAAGTCACATAAAAGATCGCTCCTGCTGTAATCGTCAAATACAGTAAAAACTGATCTGAGGTCAGTTCTGTCTGCTCAGGTTTATTAGCAGGGAAACGTTTTCACAGACATTTAGCAAACTGGAGAGAAAAAGAAAATACAACGTTCAGGAACAGCTTGGTATTTGTTCTTTTCTGTGTGAGGATGTGGAGATTACAGGATTATTTTCACAACATGGAATACTTTTATATCTCAGTATTTACTGAGGATTTATACGAACTGACTGAGCGTTGTCCTGGGTTGGACTGGTTTTAGACAGAACCAGTGTTCAAAGGTAAAAGTCTGTTTTTTCGGTTTGGGCACTGAGGAATCGTCATTAATTACACAGATGTCCTATTTTAAACATAAAGTTAACTTAATTCCCAGTTTGTACAGAACAGAAGCTTTCTAACGATGTATATCATGGCTGTGTTGACAAAATAATAACTGTGCAAATTATGTTTTCACAGAGTTTCTTTCTGAATCTGGTCGCCGCTGGCTTGAATGAGGTTAAACAAATGTAAATCCTAATTCTCTGTATCTCAGCAAATTTGCCACTTTTTAAGGCCTTACATTCTGATTTATAATTTTAGACTTGTAAACCTCTGTGGAAAGCCTGGGTTATTGAAGTATTTATGTTGCCTTTTCACTAATCTGCGTCTCCTCTGCGTCTCCTCTGCGTCTCCTCTGCGTCTCTTCTGCGTCTCTTCTGCGTCTCCTCTGCGCCTCCTCTGCGTCTCCTCTGCGCCTCCTCTGCGTCTCCTCTGCGTCTCTTCTGCGTCTCTTCTGCGTCTCCTCTGCGTCTCCTCTGCGTCTCTTCTGCGTCTCCTCTGCGTCTCCTCTGCGTCTCCTCTGCGTCTCCTCTGCGTCTCTTCTGCGTCTCCTCTGCGTCTCCTCTGCGTCTCCTCTGCGTCTCTTCTGCGTCTCCTCTGCGTCTCTTCTGCGTCTCTTCTGCGTCTCCTCTGCGTCTCCTCTGCGTCTCTTCTGCGTCTCCTCTGCGTCTCCTCTGCGTCTCCTCTGCGTCTCTTCTGCGTCTCCTCTGCGTCTCCTCTGCGTCTCCTCTGCGTCTCTTCTGCGTCTCCTCTGCGTCTCCTCTGCGTCTCCTCTGCGTCTCTTCTGCGTCTCCTCTGCGTCTCCTCTGCGTCTCCTCTGCGTCTCTTCTGCGTCTCCTCTGCGTCTCTTCTGCGTCTCCTCTGCGTCTCCTCTGCGTCTCCTCTGCGTCTCCTCTGCGTCTCTTCTGCGTCTCTTCTGCGTCTCCTCTGCGTCTCCTCTGCGTCTCTTCTGCGTCTCTTCTGCGTCTCCTCTGCGTCTCCTCTGCGTCTCCTCTGCGTCTCCTCTGCGCCTCCTCTGCGTCTCCTCTGCGTCTCCTCTGCGTCTCCTCTGCGCCTCCTCTGCGTCTCCTCTGCGTCTCTTCTGCGTCTCTTCTGCGTCTCCTCTGCGTCTCCTCTGCGTCTCCTCTGCGCCTCCTCTGCGTCTCCTCTGCGTCTCCTCTGCGCCTCCTCTGCGTCTCCTCTGCGTCTCTTCTGCGTCTCTTCTGCGTCTCCTCTGCGTCTCCTCTGCGTCTCCTCTGCGTCTCCTCTGCGTCTCCTCTGCGCCTCCTCTGCGTCTCCTCTGCGTCTCTTCTGCGTCTCTTCTGCGTCTCCTCTGCGTCTCCTCTGCGTCTCCTCTGCGCCTCCTCTGCGTCTCCTCTGCGTCTCCTCTGCGTCTCTTCTGCGTCTCCTCTGCGTCTCCTCTGCGTCTCCTCTGCGCCTCCTCTGCGTCTCTTCTGCGTCTCTTCTGCGTCTCCTCTGCGTCTCCTCTGCGTCTCCTCTGCGCCTCCTCTGCGTCTCCTCTGCGTCTCTTCTGTGTCTCTTCTGCGTCTCTTCTGCGTCTCCTCTGCGTCTCCTCTGCGTCTCTTCTGCGTCTCCTCTGCGTCTCCTCTGCGTCTCCTCTGCGCCTCCTCTGCGTCTCCTCTGCGTCTCCTCTGCGCCTCCTCTGCGTCTCCTCTGCGTCTCCTCTGCGTCTCCTCTGCGCCTCCTCTGCGTCTCCTCTGCGTCTCCTCTGCGTCTCCTCTGCGTCTCCTCTGCGTCTCCTCTGTGCCTCCTCTGCGTCTCCTCTGCGTCTCCTCTGCGTCTCCTCTGCGTCTCCTCTGCGTCTCCTCTGTGCCTCCTCTGCGTCTCCTCTGCGTCTCCTCTGCGTCTCCTCTGCGCCTCCTCTGCGTCTCCTCTGCGTCCTCCTCTGCGCCTCCTCTGCTCACATGGACAACAGTTGTTTAGGGCCACACTAAAGCTCTGGCACCGTCCTGACACTAAATATGTTTCTGCCTCTTGTGAGCTTTTAACTGTGCTCCTCTAAAGGGAGATTGTCGAGTGATTGACTAAATAATTGTAAACGTTGTTGTTTTCCAAAGCAGATTGTGTGTTGAAGGCTGGTAAACAGTAATTTTGACATCATCAGGGTCTTAAACATCGACAAGTGAACATTTCTCTAAACATCGCTCTGACCTCAACACTTAACGTTCAGTATTGAACCGGTGCAGAAAGTGGTAAATATGAACTCAGTTTCTATGAACGATCGCTAATCGCAGCCAGCTGCACCGGCTTTTTGCATCCAAAATGGCGGCGCCAACAAACCAAGTCCCGTGACTGAGAACGGTCTGTATAATCTGGAAATGAATAAACTTAAAATAATCACATTAAATACAAATGGATTAAATAACCCAATAAAAAGAAAACGCATACTTCCAAAATTGGAAAAAGAGGGGGAGATATATATTTACTTCAGGAAATGCATCTGATGGAAATGGAACATAAAAAATGAGAGAAGCTTGCCTCAGCGCATGTTTTTGGTTCTTCCTATACGTCAGCAAAAAGAGGTGTGGCAACTTTAATTAAAAAAAGTTGAATGTTTAATAAAGAGAAAGTGATTAGAGATAAAGAAGGAAGGTTCTTGTTGGTGAGAGGTGAGGTACAGAACTCTCATGAACGTTTATAATCCACCAGGGGAACATACGATTATAACTATTATATTATATTATACTATTATATACTATTATAACTATTATATTATATTATTATATACTATTATAACTATTATATTATATTATTATATACTATTATAACTATTATATTATACTATTATATACTATTATAACTATTATATTATATTATACTATTATATACTATTATAACTATTATATTATATTATTATATACTATTATAACTATTATATTATATTATACTATTATATACTATTATAACTATTATATTATATTATTATATACTATTATAACTATTATATTATATTATTATATACTATTATAACTATTATATTATATTATACTATTATATACTATTATAACTATTATATTATACTATTATATACTATTATAACTATTATATTATATTATACTATTATATACTATTATAACTATTATATTATATTATACTATTATATACTATTATAACTATTATATTATATTATACTATTATATACTATTATAACTATTATATTATATTATACTATTATATACTATTATAACTATTATATTATATTATACTATTATATACTATTATAACTATTATATTATATTATACTATTATATACTATTATAACTATTATATTATATTATACTATTATATACTATTATAACTATTATATTATATTATACTATTATATACTATTATAACTATTATATTATATTATACTATTATATACTATTATAACTATTATATTATATTATACTATTATATACTATTATAACTATTATATTATATTATAACTACTGGTGCCAGAAGCTAAAGGTACTGCCATAACGGGTGGGGCTATAACCTGGTGATGAACTAAAGTAGATACACAAAGTAAAACCAGACAGAAGTCAGACCAAGCTGCAAAGTGAATGCGAGCCCAACACGACGTGGGGCTGATGGATGTGTGGCGCCGTCTGCCTCCTCAAGAGAAAGCATTTACTTTTTACTCAGAGGCCACAAACTTTATTCCTGATTAGATTCTTTCTTTATGTTTAAAACCAAAGTTACAAAATGCCAAATATGTCCTATAACTATTGCAGATCATGCACCAACGAGTTTGGAGTTGGAGTTACAGGAAGAACGAGGAGAGACGTTGTGCACTGTAAAAAACTATCTGTAGATTTCATGGTAAAACTCTGTAAAATCTCAACAGTAAAAGACCGTAGTTGATATATCGGTAAAATACTGTTTTGGTTACGGTAATTAACTGTAATATTAAAAATAAGGCAAAATTGTATTTTTTAGTTTTGTTTTTTGTAATGTATACAGTATAGCACTGTTAAAACAAAAATCCAGATTCCTGTGTTTATTACAGTTTAACACCTTTTCAAAAGATAATAACTTTAAATTTTACAGTAAATGTTGATTAAAAGTTAAGTCACAAACTAAAATATACATTAACCTATTTTTTTGAAAGATAATAACTTTAATTTGCAGTAAATAATAATAAAAACTCAAGTCAAAAACTGTAAAAACAACATTTGTGATAATATTTTACTGTAAAATGAAATACAGGCCTCTTGTAGTTTTTACAGTAGAATTCTGGCAACCACAGCTGACAATTTTTTACTGTAAAATGTACAGATTTTTTTTTACAGTGCAATTATAACCTGTTTAGAGTTAAATGATAATGGGGAAGTCACATCTACAATGGGAAGCTGCAAAAGCAACTTTAAGACGGGAAATAACAGGGTTCTCGTCATGGAAAAAGAAACAAAGAGAAAAAGAAAAGTATATATTAGAAAATAAAATAAAGAAGTTACAAGAACAGCATCAGAGAACGTCAAATAAAGAAATAGAATTGCAGTTAAAATTAACAAGAAAATCTTTGGATAATATGGAATATCAAGAAATGGAAAAGGCAATGTTGCTTTGTAAACAAATCTATTATGATAACAGTCCCAAACCCAGGAAATGCTTGCAGCCAAGGTTAAAAAACAAAAGGAAAATAGAGCAATAACTGTAACAAAAGATGAGACGATGTTCAAGCAAACAATTATCCTCAACAATTAAAACTTACCTGGAAACATTAAAGCTTACTCAGGTAAACGAGCCACAAAATAACGACCTGGTGAAAGCAAGAACACATGGAACATCTCCTGCACTGTAAAAAAAATCTGTACATTTTACAGTAAAAAATTGTCAGCTGTGGTTGCCAGAATTCTACATGTAAAAACTACAAGAGACCTGTATTTCATTTTACAGTATAATATTATCACAAATGTTGTTTTTACAGTTTTTGACTTGAGTTTTTATTATTATTTACTGCAAAATAAAGTTATTATCTTTAAAAAAAAAATAGGTTAATGTAAATTTTAGTTTGTGACTTACTGTTTAATCAACATTTACTGTAAAATTTAAAGTTATTATCTTTTGAAAAGGTGTTAAACTGTAATAAACACAGGACTCAATTTTGTTTTAACAGTGCTATACTGTATACATTACAAAAAACAAAACTAAAAAATACAATTTTGCCTTATTTTTAATATTACAGTTAATTACCGTAACCAAAACATGTATTTTACCGATATATCAACTACGGTCTTTTACTGTTGAGATTTTACAGATTTTTACCATGAAATCTACAGATATTTTTTACAGTGTATGGTGACTGAAACATGTAGATTTCACAACAAGACCATTTAGATGAATGTTTTTAGATTGAATCATGTTTAGACAAGAAATGTAATAAAAATATGACGTTGTAACATAACTTTTATTTACAAAATGAACAACCTCCCTTCTCCCGTTTTTTCAGTGCACTAGGGCTGAATACAACAAGGTCATCTGCATACATTCAATGATTTACAAGATTAAAACCAATCATACAGCCAGTTTTACATGTGTTCAACCGCTGTGACAATTCATCCATGTATAGGCTAAAAAGGACAGGAGATAAGGTCCCACCTTGCCTTACTCCATTGCTGACAGTGAATGGAGCTGAGACACTATTGCCCCAGTCTCACCTGCATCACCTGATGAGCAGACCAGTAGGCTCATATTCTCAGTATATACCGGGCCTCGCTGACTCATTTTAAGAAAGAGCTTGACTTGAATCCTTTTGAACTGCACTTTTTTATTTCATGTATTTTGGTTTTAAAATAAACTACATCTAAAAAAAAATGTAAAAGGGACTGTTTAGTCTCTAGCATTGCCTCTTGCTTGTTAAATCTGTTCTTTTTGTGTTGGCGTACTGTGATATTCTGACTTTGTTCTGTCTCAGGTTTAACACATTTGATCACTTGAAATATCTCTTTTATTTGGGTCACAGCCAGCCATTTTAGGACGGTCGTGGGTCCTGAAGCAAGACCAGCTTGAGAACCACTGCTTTAGATGCATCGATAAAACACATGAGCACTGATGAGTTCTTATATTTCCTCACTATTTCCTTTAGAGCAAATATACATAGATCTGTCCCATGCTTTGCTTTAAATCCAAATTGGTTATCTGTAGAGTTAACAATTTCTTCTATCCTACATAACAATATCCTTTCCAGAACTTTTGACAAGATACTAGCCAGGGCAGTAGGCCTGTAGTTGTCCAGACTGCCCATTCTACCTTAAGTCTTGTCCTTAATTACTGGAACCAAAGTAATGGACATCAGTGAATGAGGCAGAACTCCATGTGTCATACAACTGGAAAAAGTTCTCATACTGGCATGTTTTAAATGCTCAGCATATAAACCATCCCCACCACATGCCTTATTGTCTTATATGACACTGGCTTGCACAATTTTAACTTTTGAGAAACAAAATGATAAAAAAAACATAACAATAACCTTAACATTAAACTCATTTCTATTTTGTTTGTAAAATTCATATAAAATATAAATATTGAAGTAATACAAAAAACACCTATAACAAGATGCAGTACCATCAGCAACCATGTGAGGGCGCTGTCTTATGGGGACCTAGTAATACACCCTACCAGAACATGGTGTCCTATGAGGACTGCAGTACCTGAGTGTGTCCACTAGGTTCATACTCTCACACTTTCTCAGGTTTGTGGCCTTGAGAGGACTTTTGAGAAAAAGTCATGTGACCCATCCTCAGGCTGTTTCCAGGCGTTTTAAAGTCCCCACATGTGATGCCTTACAAGAACACACACACACACACAGAATCTAAAGGAGATTAAAGTAAAAATGGGCTGTTTTCCTTCCTTTTTTGAAGCAACTAGACCTAGAGATAAAAACCAGCCCAGGCCTTTACCACAGACTGAGCTGCTCCTCTCATTTCTTTACTGAAGACAACTCTGATGTTTTATTCTTAGCCTTAATGTTAGCACTGTTTAGCAACTTTTGCTGACTGTAAATGTCATTAAATCCTCTTTTGACGTCTTCTAACTCTTCTCAGCTCAGGCTTCACTCACGTTTTTGTCCCAAAACAAACTTATTTTAGTTCAGACCATTTGGCTTGAGATGGCCTAATATTGCAGTCAGCTGATGTTAAAAAGTTGGGTTTTTTGTTTGTTTGTTTGTTTTAATGCACGGTTGTTGACAAGCGTCCCAAACTTCCACAGTCTGTACCTCACTGCATCTGTGCTGCAGCGCAAGGGGAGGAGCAGTCATGGATCAAACCATTTGCTGCACAGGGGTGTTTTTTCTTTTGTTAAAGTAAGCCTATTTGATTTTTAATATATATGATCAAGAAATTTGACATGACCTATTTCAAATACACAATTATAGCATTTAAACATTTTATTTAAATTGTTATTATTTTTATTGGTGCTGGAAGTATTTTTAGGTCTAAAAGTGGAGTCCCAGCAGCATGGACCACAGTTTGAATGTTTATTACCTGTTCTAGTCCCAACAAACCTCTGCTCTGCTCCTCTTTTACACACTTCACAAACTTTTCTCTCACTTTCTGCTTCCTTTTCTTTTCTGTCCACAGTAAACATAAATCTAATGCACCACTCCTCTTTTGTCATCGTTGTGTTAAGTTTTGTTTTTGTCTTGTCCCACTTTGCAGCGGTGGAGGAAGTAGTCTACTTTTTTTTTTTTTTTTCAAATAAGAGCACAGAAACATTCACCAAAGTAAAAGTATTTTCAAGTAAAACTATTAGCTATAAATAGCTGCATACAAATCTACTTTTAAGTAGAAGTAAAAGTACAATGCACAAATTCAAGCTGAAACATGATGATAGTCTTCATTTTGGAAAGTAATAAGGAAAGTTATATGTATTCTTGCAATTTGTTTATCATTTTTAAACAATCTTTAAAATGTAGTGAAGTAAAAGTGCAAATACCAGCTCCAAAAATCTACCTAAGTAGAAGTAAATGTATCTATCCCAAAAATCACTTAAGTAAATGAGAAATATGTAAACTTTTCACTCCAGTACAGTAACACAGTACTTTTAGTCTCCTTCCACCCCTGTCCTGTCACTGTCTGTCACCAAGTCCACATTTACACATCTGTACTTCAAACTGCTGAGAATACAAATGTTATTTTATGTACAATACTAATGCATGGATCTAAACTTTTCACCACACAGAGATCCCTCAGGATCTGACCTTGTCCCAAGCTTCTACACAGAGACCGTGACGTCTGTGCGGGGCGGGGTTCTATCAGGATCTGTGTGATTTCAGTTTAAAGACCCAACAGTTCTACTGTCCCGGGCCTACGCAGTCTCTGTTTCAGAGCCTGGGATTTAGAGACTGCTAATGTGTCCTACTCAGTATTGGCCCTATAATAAGAATACAGAGACCCAAACCTAGACCGAGCCTATTGTCAGTCTTTGACCGGGCCTAGCGCCACCCAGTCCAACTAGGATTTGTCCGGCTCATTTTACTTTTCCTAACGTGCTTATTGCCACCTTACGTGTGTAGAAACTCAAACTCAATTAACTAAATATACAGTTTCTAAATTTACAAGACTGAGAATTACAGATTTCTGAGACAGTGACAACCCTATGAAATAAAAACTAAGCTATGCAGAAATTTTATTAAAAAGATTTTCTGCTTACTTTATTTTGTGGGCCCTGGTTGTCACTGACTCAGTCACCAAACTCTGCCTTGATGTGTTCAATGGGTCCTCTAGGAGATTCTTCCCACCATCACGTCGGGGTCACCATTTGTAAGAATTTGTTCATTTTCTGGTGTAAGCATCAAAGAGGAGCGTCCTAAGCTTTTTATATTACGTATGACGATGTATGACGATCTCTGCATAGCATTATCTTGTTTTTCTTGGAGTAACTTTCGTGCATTGGGCAGGGCCACGAAAAGTTCTCACTTTCTGCAGAGTCTTATCTTCTTGGGCATCCCACCATCGACAGGAGCCCCCCCTGCAACCTTGGGTCTGATAACTTTGTAGCAAGCTCATTATGTGTGCCATATTAGGAATAAGCAATGCACCTAAGTGTAGGGTGACCTTAACGTGAAAGGAGAAAAACATCACATAAGACCAAAGTATTATTATTACTAATGTTGAAGCGTTATTAACCTTAGCAGTAGTACATCAAAATATAAGTTTAATGGTAATACGCAAAGCTATGTAGAAATATTCAGTAAATGGTACTTACTGTGTTATAGACATCAAGATGCTGCTCAGACAGCATGAATATTGCACAGGTGTGCCTTAGGTGGGCAACATTAAAAGGCAGCTCTAAAATGTGCAGTTTTATCAAAGCACAAAGCCACAAGTTTTGAGGGAGTGTGCAGTTGGCTGCTGACTGCAGGGATGTTCACCAGAGCTGTTGCTGTGAACTGAAAGTTCATTTCTCTGCCATAAGCCATCTCCAAAGGCGTTTCAGAGAATTTGGCAGTACTTCCAACTGGCCTCACAACCACAGACGACAGCAGCCCAGGACCTCCACATCCAGCATCTTCACCTCCAAGATCATCTAAGACCAGCCACCTGTCAGCTGCTGCAACAATCGCTCTGCATAACCAAAGAATTTCTGCACAAATTGTCAGAAACCATCTCAGGGAAGCTCATCTGCAGCTCATCTGCAGCTCATCGTCCTCATCGAGTCTCGACCTGACTGCAGTTCATCGTAACCAACCTGAGTAGGGAAATGCTCACATTCCATGGTGTCTGGCACTTTGGAGAGATGTTCTCTTCATGGATGAATCCCGGTTTTCCCTGCACAGGGCAGATGGCAGACAGTGTGTATGGCATTGTGTGGGTGAGCAGTTTGCTGATGTCAGTGTTGTGGATGGAGTGGCCCCTGGTGGTGGTGAGGTTATGGTATGGGCAGGCGAATGTTATGGGCCACAACACAGCTTTACTGATGGCATTTTGAATGCACAGAGAGACTGTGATGAGATCCTGAGGCCCATTGTTGTGCCATTCATCCACGACCATCACCTCATGTTGCAGCGTGATAATGCGCAGCCTCATGTTGCAGCGTGATAATGCGCAGCCTCATGTTGCAGCGTGATAATGCACGACCTCATGTTAGAGCGTGATAATGCACGGCCTCATGTTGCAGCGTGATAATGCACGGCCTCATGTTGCAGCGTGATAATGCGCGGCCTCATGTTGCAGCGTGATAATGCACGGCCTCATGTTGGAGCGTGATAATGCACGGCCTCATGTTGCAGCGTGATAATGCACGGCCTCATGTTGCAGCGTGATAATGCGCGACCTCATGTTGCAGCGTGGTAATGCACGGCCTCATGTTGCAGCGTGATTATGCACGGCCTCATGTTGCAGCATGATAATGCACAGCCTCATGTTGCAGCGTGGTAATGCACGGCCTCATGTTGCAGCGTGGTAATGCACGGCCTCATGTTGCAGCGTGATAATGCACGGCCTCATGTTGCAGCGTGGTAATGCACGGCCTCATGTTGCAGCGTGATAATGCGCGGCCTCATGTTGCAGCGTGATAATGCACGGCCTCATGTTGTAACGTGATAATGCGCGGCCTCATGTTGCACCGGGATAATGCGCGGCCTCATGTTGCAGCGTGGTAATGCGCGGCCTCATGTTGCAGCGTGATTATGCACGGCCTCATGTTGCAGCGTGGTAATGCACAGCCTCATGTTGCAGCGTGATAATGATTTTAAAGTGATATTTTATTGTTGCCAACCCAAGGCACAGCTGTGCACTCGCCCCGCAACTTGGACAAACTTCCTCCCCACAGCCTGAAAAGTTTGAGACGCCCTGCATTCTCTGACCCACTATTTGAGCCCTGTCCCAGAGCTTTAGAACCACAGCTCACAGATATATAAGAAACACAGGAGGCTCTTAAGGTTTTCCTCACAGTTTTATTGTTTTATTTCATTCACAAAGTTTGGTTCAAAATGTCCGCCGCAGACCGGACCACAACGGGACTCTGACATTTTTGTAAAATATGTAAAAGGTGTGGGGTTGACTCTGAGTGTGGGGGGGGGGTTATCAGCGGTAGGTTGACTCTGGGGCGGTTTGTTGGCGGTAGGTTGACTCTGGGGCGGTTTGTCGGTGGTAGGTTGACTCTGGGGCGGTTTGTCGGCGGTAGGTTGACTCTGGGGCGGTTTGTCGGCGGTAGGTTGATTCTGGGGCGGTTTGTCAGCGGTAGGTTGATTCTGGGGCGGTTTGTCAGCGGTAGGTTGACTCTGGGGCGGTTTGTCGGCGGTAGGTTGACTCTGGGGCGGTTTGTCGGCGGTAGGTTGACTCTGGGGCAGTTTGTCGGCGGTAGGTTGACTCTGGGGCGGTTTGTCGGCGGTAGGTTGACTCTGGGGCGGTTTGTCGGTGGTAGGTTGATTCTGGGGCAGTTTGTCGGCGGTAGGGTGACTCTGGGGCGGTTTGTCGGCGGTAGGTTGACTCTGGGGCGGTTTGTCAGCGGTAGGTTGATTCTGGGGCGGTTTGTCGGCGGTAGGTTGACTCTGGGGCGGTTTGTCGGCGGTAGGGTGACTCTGGGGCGGTTTGTCGGCGGTAGGTTGACTCTGGGGCGGTTTGTCGGCGGTAGGTTGACTCTGGGGCGGTTTGTCGGCGGTAGGTTGACTCTGGGGCGGTTTGACGGCGGTAGATTAACTCTAGGGATGGTTTGGCGGTGAGGGGTTGACTCTGGGGCGGTTCGTCAGCGTGGGGGCGGTTTGTGGGTGCTCTGTTTGTTAGTCGGGTGCCCACGCACCGTGCCTCGCACTCCTGCTGCGTCTTGAAGCGGTTGGCGTTTCCTCCGCAGCCTCCGAACCAGAACCGGGAGCACTCCCTCTGCACCGGGTCGAAGAACCACATCATGGTGTAGTTGGCGCAGCCGCCGGGGTCCTGGGACAGGGAGCAGGCGTCTGCGCAGACACACGCCCAGCCACACGGGTCAGGTACAGGTCATACAGGTCATTTATCCGGGCTTGGGACCGGCGCAGTGCGGATGTGGAGTTTTTGGCTCTCACCTTTAGAGGGCAGCTCGGTCTGGGGAGGCGGCAGCACCACGTTGGGTTCTGTCAAAAAACAGAAATAAAACCAGTTTCACCTCAGGTTCAGTCTATCGGCCAATCACAAGCGTTCATCTAAAAGGGGCGGGCTTTAGGACGGGTTCATGTCTCTGATTGGCTGTGGATGTCATGTAGTATTGCAGTATTATTATTGGATGAAGTATTCATTTCTGTTACAGTTGTGTTCACAGTTTCAGTTTCTGTGGTTGCTGCTGTTTATTTAAAAATAAATAGTTTAATAAAAAGTTTTTATGAATATTATTAATATTACTTTTCTGAACGATGGATAGTAAGCTAAAGTGAGTTAAAAAATGATAATTAGCAAAATTTAAAATTTTAAATTTTTAGACATGTGAACTTCAAAATAGCTGAACAAAAAAATTTGTTGTTGAAAACTTTTTGGGTTGGCCCCAAAACTCAAAAATCTTGAAGGATCCTGTTGCCTTCTGTTTTGGAGTTTTCGCAACTTTTTTTTTTTTACAGTGCACATAAGGCATACATTTTTTTTTTTTTTTTTTTTACACAGATGCCAGAGTCACATGATCAACAGCGGGAGAAAAACTGTGAGCGCTGTACAGAGATGGACTGGGTTGGGGGCTGCAGGACTCTGTCTGTGTGTGTTTCAGAGTCTTGTACCATTTGTCTCGGTTCTGGACAGAAAGGTCTGTCCGTCCCCTCTGGTCCAGGACTGGATGATGTCCACTTGTCCTTGTCCTACTCTGGTATGGGACTGTCCCGCTCCGGTCTGCTCCTGGAACCGCTCCTGCTCCTCCTCAGCGACCTCCTCTTCATCCAGGATCTGAGGGCCCTGGCTGGAGGCACAGGACACAGGGGACACATGAGACACACAGGACACAGGGGACACATGAGACACACAGGACACAGGGGACACATGAGACACACAGGACACAGGGGACACACAGGACACAGGGGACACATGAGACACACAGGACACAGGGGACACATGAGACACACAGGACACAGGGGACACATGAGACACACAGGACACAGGGGACACATGAGACACACAAGAGACAGGGGACACATGAGACACACAGGACACAGGGGACACATGAGACACACAAGAGACATGAGACAAAGGTGACACAGGGGATCTTGTTTTAAATAGAATGTGGAACACTGACTGCAGTTCAGAGCCATGTTGTGGTCATGTTGTGGTCATGTTGTGGTCATGTTGTGGTGATGTTGTGGTGATGTTGTGGTGATGTTGTGGTGATGTTGTGGTGATGTTGTGGCTATGTTGTGGTGATGTGGTGATGTTGTGGCTATGTTGTGGCGATGTTGTGGTGATGTTGTGGTAATGTTGTGGTAATGTTGTGGTGATGTTGTGGCCATGTTGTGGCTATGTTGTGGTGATGTTGTGGTGATGTTGTGGTGATGTTGTGGCCATGTTGTGGCTATGTTGTGGTGATGTTGTGGTGATGTTGTGGCCATGTTGTGGCTATGTTGTGGTGATGTTGTGGTAATGTTGTGGTGATGTTGTGGCCATGTTGTGGCTATGTTGTGGTGATGTTGTGGTGATGTTGTGGTGATGTTGTGGCCATGTTGTGGCTATGTTGTGGTGATGTTGTGGTGATGTTGTGGCTATGTTGTGGTGATGTTGTGGTGATGTTGTGGCCATGTTGTGGTGATGTTGTGGCCATGTTGTGGCTATGTTGTGGTGATGTTGTGGTGATGTTGTGGTGATGTTGTGGTGATGTTGTGGCCATGTTGTGGCTATGTTGTGGTGATGTTGTGGTGAGGTTGTGGCCATGTTGTGGTGATGTTGTGGCCATGTTGTGGCTATGTTGTGGTGATGTTGTGGTGATGTTGTGGTGATGTTGTGGCCATGTTGTGGCTATGTGGTGATGTTGTGGTGATGTTGTGGTGATGTTGTGGCCATGTTGTGGTGATGTTGTGGCCATGTTGTGGCTATGTTGTGGTGATGTTGTGGTGATGTTGTGGCCATGTTGTGGCTATGTGGTTATGTTGTGGTGATGTTGTGGTGATGTTGTGGTCATGTTGTGGCCATGTTGTGGCCATGTTGTGGCCATGTTGTGGCCATGTTGTGGCTATGTGGTGATGTTGTGGTGATGTTGTGGTGATGTTGTGGCCATGTTGTGGCTATGTTGTGGTGATGTTGTGGTGATGTTGTGGTGATGTGGCCATGTTGTGGCTATGTTGTGGCGATGTTGTGGTGATGTTGTGGTGATGTGGTGATGTTGTGGCCATGTTGTGGTGATGTTGTGGTGATGTTGTGGCCATGTTGTGGCGATGTTGTGGTGATGTTGTGGTGATGTGGTGATGTTGTGGCCATGTTGTGGCGATGTTGTGGTGATGTTGTGGTGATGTTGTGGCCATGTTGTGGTGATGTTGTGGTGATGTTGTGGTGATGTGGTAATGTGGCCATGTTGTGGTGATGTTGTGGTGATGTTGTGGTGATGTTGTGGTGATGTTGTGGCCATGTTGTGGTGATGTTGTGGTGATGTTGTGGCTATGTTGTGGTGATGTTGTGGTGATGTTGTGGTGATGTTGTGGCCATGTTGTGGTGATGTTGTGGCCATGTTGTGGCTATGTTGTGGTGATGTTGTGGTGATGTTGTGGTGATGTTGTGGCCATGTTGTGGCTATGTTGTGGTGATGTTGTGGTGATGTTGTGGCTATGTTGTGGTGATGTTGTGGTGATGTTGTGGCCATGTTGTGGTGATGTTGTGGCCATGTTGTGGCTATGTTGTGGTGATGTTGTGGTGATGTTGTGGTGATGTTGTGGTGATGTTGTGACCATGTTGTGGCTATGTTGTGGTGATGTTGTGGTGATGTTGTGGCCATGTTGTGGCCATGTTGTGGCTATGTGGTGATGTTATGGTGATGTTGTGGTGATGTTGTGGCCATGTTGTGGCTATGTTGTGGTGATGTTGTGGTGATGTTGTGGCCATGTTGTGGCTATGTGGTTATGTTGTGGTGATGTTGTGGTGATGTTGTGGTCATGTTGTGGCCATGTTGTGGCCATGTTGTGGCCATGTTGTGGCTATGTGGTGATGTTGTGGTGATGTTGTGGTGATGTGGTGATGTTGTGGCCATGTTGTGGCTATGTTGTGGTGATGTTGTGGTGATGTTGTGGTGATGTGGCCATGTTGTGGCTATGTTGTGGTGATGTTGTGGTGATGTTGTGGCCAGGTTGTGGCTATGTGGTTATGTTGTGGTGATGTTGTGGTGATGTTGTGGTCATGTTGTGGCCATGTTGTGGCCATGTTGTGGCCATGTTGTGGCCATGTTGTGGCTATGTGGTGATGTTGTGGTGATGTTGTGGTGATGTGGTGATGTTGTGGCCATGTTGTGGCTATGTTGTGGCGATGTTGTGGTGATGTTGTGGTGATGTTTTGGTGATGTTGTGGTAATGTTGTGGTGATGTCGTGATGATGTTGTGGCCATGTTGTGGCTATGTTGTGGTGATGTGGTGATGTTGTGGTGATGTTGTGGTGATGTTGTGGTGATGGTGTGGTCATGTTGTGGTGATGTTGTGGACATGTTGTGGCTATGTTGTAGTGATGTTGTGGTGATGTTGTGGTGATGTTGTGGCCATGTTGTGGCCATGTTGTGGCTATGTGGTGATGATGTGGTGATGTTGTGGTGATGTTGTGGTGATGTTGTGGCCATGTTGTGGCTATGTTGTGGTGATGTTGTGGTGATGTTGTGGCCATGTTGTGGCTATGTGGTTATGTTGTGGTGATGTTGTGGTGATGTTGTGGTCATGTTGTGGCCATGTTGTGGCCATGTTGTGGCCATGTTGTGGCTATGTGGTGATGTTGTGGTGATGTTGTGGTGATGTTGTGGCCATGTTGTGGCTATGTTGTGGTGATGTTGTGGTGATGTTGTGGTGATGTGGCCATGTTGTGGCTATGTTGTGGCGATGTTGTGGTGATGTTGTGGTGATGTTTTGGTGATGTTGTGGTGATGGTGTGGTCATGTTGTGGTGATGTTGTGATGATGTTGTGGCCATGTTGTGGCCATGTTGTGGCTATGTTGTGGTGATGTGGTGATGTTGTGGTGATGTTGTGGTGATGTTGTGGTGATGGTGTGGTCATGTTGTGGTGATGTTGTGGACATGTTGTGGCTATGTTGTGGTGATGTTGTGGTGATGTTGTGGTGATGTTGTGGCCATGTTGTGGCTATGTTGTGGTGATGTTGTGGCCATGTTGTGGCTATGTTGTGGCGATGTTGTGGTGATGTTGTGGTGATGTTATGGCCATGTTGTGGCTATGTTGTGGTGATGTTGTAGTGATGTTTTGGTGATGTTGTGGTGATATTGTAGTGATGTTGTGGCCATGTTGTGGCTATGTTGTGGTGATGTTGTGGTGATGTTGTGGTGATGTTATGGCCATGTTGTGGCTATGTTGTGGTGATGTTGTAGTGATGTTTTGGTGATGTTGTGGTGATGTTGTGGTGATGTTGTGGTGATGTTGTGGCCATGTTGTGGCTATGTTGTGGTGATGTTGTGGTGATGTTGTGGCCATGTTGTGGCCATATTGTGGCTATGTTGTGGTGGTGTTGTGGTGATGTTGTGGTGATGTTGTGGCCATGTTGTGGCTATGTTGTGGTGATGTTGTGGTGATGTTGTGGTGATGTGGCCATGTTGTGGCTATGTTGTGGCGATGTGGTGATGTTGTGGTGATGTTTTGGTGATGTTGTGGTGATGGTGTGGTCATGTTGTGGTGATGTTGTGGTGATGTTGTGGCCATGTTGTGGCTATGTTGTGGTGATGTGGTGATGTTGTGGTGATGTGGTGATGTTGTGGCCATGTTGTGGCTATGTTTTGGTGATGTTGTGGTGATGTTTTGGTGATGTTGGGGTGATGGTGTGGTCATGTTGTGGTGATGTTTTTGTGATGTTTAGGTAATGTTTTGGTAATGTTGTGGTCATGTTGTGGTGATGTTTTTGTGATGTTTAGGTAATGTTTTGGTAATGTTGTGGCTATGTTTTGGTGATGTTGTGGTGATGTTTTGGTGATGTTGTGGTGATGGTGTGGCCATGTTGTGGCTATGTTGTGGTGATGTTGTGGCCATGTTGTGGCTATGTTTTGGTGATGTTGTGGTGATGTTTTGGTGGTGTTGTGGTGATGGTGTGGTCATGTTGTGGTGATGTTGTGGTGATGTTGTGGCCATGTTGTGGTGATGTTTTGGTGATGTTGTGGTGATGTTTTGGTGATGTTGTGGTGATGGTGTGGTGATGTTGTGGTGATGTTGTGGTCATGTTGTGGTCATGTTGTGGTCATGTTGTGGTCATGTTGTGGCCATGTTGTGGTCATGTTGTGGTGATGTTGTGGCCATATTGTGGTGATGTTGTGGTGATGTTGTGGCCATGTTGTGGTGATGTTGTGGTGATGTTTTGGTGATGTTGTGGTGATGGTGTGGTGATGTTGTGGTGATGTTGTGGTGATGTTGTGGTCATGTTGTGGTCATGTTGTGGTGATGTGGTGATGTTTTTGTGATGTTTTGGTGATGTTGTGGTGATGTTGTGGCCATGTTGTGGTGATGTTGTGGTGATGTTGTGGCCATGTTGTGGTGATGTTGTGGTGATGTTTTGGTGATGTTGTGGTGATGGTGTGGTGATGTTGTGGTGATGTTGTGGTGATGTTGTGGTCATGTTGTGGCCATGTTGCGGTGATGTGGTGATGTTTTTGTGATGTTTTGGTAATGTTTTGGTGATGTTGTGGTGATGTTTTGGTGATGTTTAGGAGTGTACTGTGGTGTTACCCGCCCGTCGGTCCTCCCTGGAACTCTCTGCAGCTTCTCTGTTGAGCCGCTGGAGGATACGAGTTCACTTTCTCTGAAACAAACACACACAGGTGTTCAGACCAGACCAGGACTAAACCAGGACTAAACCTGGACTAAACCAGGACTAAACCAGGTTTAAACCAGGACTACACCAGGACTAAACCAGGACTAAACCAGGTCTAAACCAGGTCTAAACCAGGTCTAAACCAGGACTAAACCAGGACTAAACCAGGTCTAAACCAGGTCTAAACCAGTACTAAACCAGGACTAAACCAGGACTAAACCTGGACTAAACCAGGACTACACCAGGACTAAACCAGGACTAAACCTAGGTCTAAACTAGGACTAAACCAGGACTAAACCAGGTCTAAACCAGGTCTAAACCAGGACTAAACCAGGTCTAAACCAGGACTAAACCAGGACTAAACCAGGTCTAAACCAGGACTAAACCAGGACTACACCAGGGCTAAACCAGGTCTAAACCAGGACTAAACCAGGACTAAACCAGGACTAAACCAGGTCTAAACCAGGTCTAAACCAGGACTAAACCAGGACTACACCAGGACTAAACCAGGACTAAACCAGGACTAAACCAGGACTAAACCAGGACTAAACCAGGACTAAACCAGGACTAAACCAGGTCTAAACCAGGTCTAAACCAGGACTAAACCAGGTCTAAACCAGGACTAAACCAGGACTAAACCAGGACTAAACCAGGACTTACTGCTGAGCGCTGAGAGGAAGACCCTGAAGAACCTCTGGGCGTAGTCCTGCTGGTCCGCTCTGAGCCGGTCTAAGTGGATCAGGTGCTGGTCCAGAGGAGGACTGGCGAGCCTCTCCACCTGAGTGCGGTTAAACCCGGAGCCCACGGTGAGCACGAACACGGCCACGCCCTCACACAAGGCCTTCTGGGAAAGGAAGTCCAGCCGGGCCCGGTCCTTCTGGGACGGGGACTGAGTGCCCGCCACGAACAACAGCGCCTTCTGTCTGCGAGCGGGACTGGACTTAAAGACCTGCAGAGACCAGAGACCGGGGTTCATCGCCGGGCCGACGCTCAGAGACACACTTCACCTGGACAGGTGCGTCTTTGGTCCTCACCTGTCTCAGAGCGTAGTCCAGGGTCTGTCCCATCAGCGAAGACCCTCTCTGCTGCTGGAGGCTCTGGACCAGGTGAGTCCGGACCTGTTGCAGGTTCTGGTACCGGTCCAGTCCGAACTCCAGCGTGGGGACGGAGCCGCTCTGTTGGACCAGGGCGACTCGGACCTGTCCCGCGGCCGGTCTCTGGGGCTGGGGACTGAGCTGGACCTGAGACACCACGGACCCCAGGAGCTCCTGCGCCCCCTGGAACTCATCCTGAGGAACCTCCCTGGAACCGTCCACCACCAGGGTCAAGTCCAGGTTCATGGACACGGGACTGGGCCGGTTCTGGATGAAGGAGCAGAGCTCGGACGGACTACAGGGGTCTGAGAGAGAGGTTTTAGATCCACACAGTCAACAACAGCTGTAGACATAAAAACTACTGCTTTAGTACTGTGGGACTAAGGCTAGACCTAGTTTAGACCTGGTCTTGGTCTAGACTGACCGTAGCAGATGGCACAGCTCCTGATCTTCTGGAGGCTGGAGGCTTGGTCGCGACGCAGAATTGTGAACATGGAGTTTCCAGAGTCGTCCACCTGAAAAACACACCACAGAGTCCTGGTTTAGCCCTGGTTTAGCCTTGGTTTAATCCTGGTTTAGTCCTGGTCTGGACCCACCTGCAGGGCCTTCTCCACCTCCGGAGCGGTCCTCAGGGAGACCACTGCGGGGACGATGTCCAGGGCGCGCAGCTCCATGACGGCCGTGACCAGCTCGGACGTGTCCTGGGTGGGACCGCCGGACAGGAACACGGCCACCTTCCGGACCGTGGCCCCGGACCGGACTCGCTTGAAAACGTTGTGGCCCACGAACCTCATGGCGGCGCCGAGCTGGCGGCGGCTCGAGGTCCTCTCCAGAGCGATGTTCTTCACCGCCTCGATCAGCTGCCGCTTACGCCTGTAGTCCGAGAACCGGACCAGGTACTTGGTCCTGGCGCTGTACCCGACCACGGCCACCCGAGCGCCGCTGGGACAGTTACTCTCGCTGATGGACAGGTCTGAGAGGAGGGACAGCACAGAGGAGCGCTGGCGCTCAAACGCCTCACTGTCCACGTCCTCCGACATGTCCAGGGCCAAGACCAGCTCTGTGGGGAAGGCCGGGCAGTCCACGCGGTCTGGGGCAGAGGAAGGACAGTGAGTCTCAGAGGAAGGACAGTGAGTCTCAGAGGAAGGACAGTGAGTCTCAGAGGAAGGACAGTGAGTCCCAGAGGAAGGACAGTGAGTCTCAGAGGAAGGACAGTGAGTTCCAGAGGAAGGACAGTGAGTCTCAGAGGAAGGACAGTGAGTCTCAGAGGAAGGACAGTGAGTCTCAGAGGAAGGACAGTGAGTCCCAGAGGAAGGACAGTGAGTCTCAGAGGAAGGACAGTGAGTCTCAGAGGAAGGACAGTGAGTCTCAGAGGAAGGACAGTGAGTCTCAGAGGAAGGACAGTGAGTCCCAGAGGAAGGACAGTGAGTCCCAGAGGAAGGACAGTGAGTCTCAGAGGAAGGACAGTGAGTCTCAGAGGAAGGACAGTGAGTCCCAGAGGAAGGACAGTGAGTCTCAGAGGAAGGACAGTGAGTCTCAGAGGAAGGACAGTGAGTCTCAGAGGAAGGACAGTGAGTCCCAGAGGAAGGACAGTGAGTCTCAGAGGAAGGACAGTTCTCAGAGCCAAGGCTGCAGGGGGCGCTGCTGTCGATGGTGGGAAGACTCTGCAGAAACTGAGAACTTTTTGTGGCCCTTACTCGAAGCCAAGAAGATAACGCTCTGCAGAGATCGTCAAACATCATCATACAGAATATAAAAACTTAGAACACTCCTCTTTAGGAGCGCGCTCACTCTGCTGACTGTAACCTCACTGTGTTTTTACTGAATAAACTTCTGACCTGATTACACTTCTGAATCATCGTCCTCTTTGATGCTTTCACCCAAAATGAACAAATCCTTACAACAGAAACATTCTTACTGCTGCTCTGAAGCTTTTAAATGATTCTGTTTAAGCTCGATTTTAAAAACGATTGTGCCGCCTTTTTATCGATCTGACCCAGGCACCGTGGCCTCTCTAACCAGGCCACCTCTTGGTTTGTGGACAGTCAGGAAGAACACAGTGTGGCTGGCTCCAGTTCCTCTGTTCCTGAGGAGTCTAAAGGAGAGCCTCAGGGCTCGATCTTAGGCCCCATTTTATTTTCTATTTTTATTAAAAATCTGAGTGTCTCTTACCCAGGCTCTAGGGTTCTCTTACCCAGGTTCTAGAGTTCTCTTACCCAGGTTCTAGGGTTCTCTTACCCAGGCTCTAGAGTTCTTACCCAGGCTCTAGGGTTCTTACCCAGGCTCTAGAGTTCTCTTACCCAGGCTCTAGGGTTCTCTTACCCAGGTTCTAGAGTTCTCTTACCCAGGCTCTAGGGTTCTCTTACCCAGGCTCTAGAGTTCTTACCCAGGCTCTAGGGTTCTCTTACCCAGGCTCTAGAGTTCTTACCCAGGCTCTAGGGTTCTCTTACCCAGGCTCTAGAGTTCTTACCCAGGCTCTAGGGTTCTCTTACCCAGGCTCTAGAGTTCTTACCCAGGCTCTAGAGTTCTTACCCAGGCTCTAGGGTTCTCTTACCCAGGTTCTAGAGTTCTCTTTCCCAGGCTCTAGGGTTCTCTTACCCAGGCTCTAGAGTTCTCTTACCCAGGCTCTAGAGTTCTTACCCAGGCTCTAGGGTTCTCTTACCCAGGCTCTAGGGTTCTCTTACCCAGGCTCTAGGGTTCTTACCCAGGCTCTAGGGTTCTTACCCAGGCTCTAGAGTTCTTACCCAGGGTCTAGGGCTCTTACCCAGGCTCTAGGGTTCTTACCCAGGCTCTAGAGTTCTTACCCAGGGTCTAGGGTTCTCTTACCCAGGCTCTAGAGTTCTCTTACCCAGGCTCTAGAGTTCTTACCCAGGCTCTAGAGTTCTCTTACCCAGGCTCTAGAGTTCTCTTACCCAGGCTCTAGAGTTCTTACCCAGGCTCTAGAGTTCTTACCCAGGCTCTAGAGTTCTTACCCAGGCTCTAGGGTTCTCTTACCCAGGCTCTAGAGTTCTTACCCAGGCTCTAGAGTTCTTACCCAGGCTCTAGAGTTCTTTCCCAGGCTCTAGGGTTCTTACCCAGGCTCTAGGGTTCTCTTACCCAGGCTCTAGGGTTTTCTTGCCCAGGCTCTAGGGTTCTTACCCAGGCTCTAGAGTTCTCTTACCCAGGCTCTAGAGTTCTCTTACCCAGGCTCTAGGGTTCTTACCCAGGCTCTAGGGTTCTCTTACCCAGGCTCTAGGGTTTTCTTGCCCAGGCTCTAGGGTTCTTACCCAGGCTCTAGGGTTCTCTTACCCAGGCTCTAGAGTTCTTACCCAGGCTCTAGAGTTCTCTTACCCAGGCTCTAGAGTTCTTACCCAGGCTCTAGAGTTCTTACCCAGGCTCTAGAGTTCTTTCCCAGGCTCTAGGGTTCTCTTACCCAGGCTCTAGGGTTCTCTTACCCAGGCTCTAGGGTTCTTACCCAGGCTCTAGAGTTCTTACCCAGGCTCTAGAGTTCTCTTACCCAGGCTCTAGAGTTCTTACCCAGGCTCTAGGGTTCTTACCCAGGCTCTAGAGTTCTTACCCAGGCTCTAGAGTTCTTACCCAGGCTCTAGAGTTCTCTTACCCAGGCTCTAGAGTTCTTACCCAGGCTCTAGGGTTCTTACCCAGGCTCTAGAGTTCTTACCCAGGCTCTAGAGTTCTCTTACCCAGGCTCTAGAGTTCTTACCCAGGCTCTAGGGTTCTTACCCAGGCTCTAGAGTTCTTACCCAGGCTCTAGAGTTCTCTTACCCAGGCTCTAGAGTTCTTACCCAGGCTCTAGGGTTCTCTTACCCAGGCTCTAGGGTTCTCTTACCCAGGCTCTAGGGTTCTTACCCAGGCTCTAGGGTTCTCTTACCCAGGCTCTAGGGTTCTCTTACCCAGGCTCTAGGGTTCTCTTACCCAGGCTCTAGGGTTCTCTTACCCAGGCTCTAGGGTTCTTACCCAGGCTCTAGGGTTCTCTTACCCAGGCTCTAGAGTTCTTACCCAGGCTCTAGAGTTCTCTTACCCAGGCTCTAGAGTTCTTACCCAGGCTCTAGAGTTCTCTTACCCAGGCTCTAGAGTTCTTACCCAGGCTCTAGGGTTCTCTTACCCAGGCTCTAGGGTTCTCTTACCCAGGCTCTAGGGTTCTTACCCAGGCTCTAGGGTTCTCTTACCCAGGCTCTAGAGTTCTTACCCAGGGTCTAGGGCTCTTACCCAGGCTCTAGGGTTCTTACCCAGGCTCTAGAGTTCTTACCCAGGGTCTAGGGTTCTCTTACCCAGGCTCTAGAGTTCTCTTACCCAGGGTCTAGGGTTCTTACCCAGGCTCTAGAGTTCTTACCCAGGCTCTAGAGTTCTCTTACCCAGGCTCTAGAGTTCTCTTACCCAGGCTCTAGAGTTCTTACCCAGGCTCTAGAGTTCTTACCCAGGCTCTAGAGTTCTTACCCAGGCTCTAGGGTTCTCTTACCCAGGCTCTAGAGTTCTTACCCAGGCTCTAGAGTTCTTACCCAGGCTCTAGAGTTCTTTCCCAGGCTCTAGGGTTCTTACCCAGGCTCTAGGGTTCTCTTACCCAGGCTCTAGGGTTTCTTGCCCAGGCTCTAGGGTTCTTACCCAGGCTCTAGAGTTCTCTTACCCAGGCTCTAGAGTTCTCTTACCCAGGCTCTAGGGTTCTTACCCAGGCTCTAGGGTTCTCTTACCCAGGCTCTAGGGTTTTCTTGCCCAGGCTCTAGGGTTCTTACCCAGGCTCTAGGGTTCTCTTACCCAGGCTCTAGAGTTCTTACCCAGGCTCTAGAGTTCTCTTACCCAGGCTCTAGAGTTCTTACCCAGGCTCTAGAGTTCTTACCCAGGCTCTAGAGTTCTTTCCCAGGCTCTAGGGTTCTCTTATCCAGGCTCTAGGGTTCTCTTACCCAGGCTCTAGGGTTTTCTTGCCCAGGCTCTAGGGTTCTTACCCAGGCTCTAGAGTTCTCTTACCCAGGCTCTAGAGTTCTTACCCAGGCTCTAGAGTTCTCTTACCCAGGCTCTAGAGTTCTTACCCAGGCTCTAGAGTTCTCTTACCCAGGCTCTAGGGTTCTCTTACCCAGGCTCTAGAGTTCTCTTACCCAGGCTCTAGAGTTCTTACCCAGGCTCTAGAGTTCTCTTACCCAGGCTCTAGGGTTCTCTTACCCAGGCTCTAGGGTTCTCTTACCCAGGCTCTAGAGTTCTTACCCAGGCTCTAGAGTTCTCTTACCCAGGCTCTAGAGTTCTTACCCAGGCTCTAGAGTTCTCTTACCCAGGCTCTAGAGTTCTTACCCAGGCTCTAGGGTTCTCTTACCCAGGCTCTAGGGTTCTCTTACCCAGGCTCTAGGGTTCTTACCCAGGCTCTAGGGTTCTCTTACCCAGGCTCTAGGGTTCTCTTACCCAGGCTCTAGGGTTCTCTTACCCAGGCTCTAGGGTTTTCTTGCCCAGGCTCTAGGGTTCTCTTACCCAGGCTCTAGGGTTCTCTTACCCAGGCTCTAGGGTTCTTACCCAGGCTCTAGGGTTCTCTTACCCAGGCTCTAGGGTTCTCTTACCCAGGCTCTAGAGTTCTCTTACCCAGGCTCTAGAGTTCTTACCCAGGCTCTAGAGTTCTTACCCAGGCTCTAGGGTTCTCTTACCCAGGCTCTAGAGTTCTTACCCAGGCTCTAGAGTTCTTTCCCAGGCTCTAGGGTTCTTACCCAGGCTCTAGGGTTCTCTTACCCAGGCTCTAGGGTTTTCTTGCCCAGGCTCTAGGGTTCTTACCCAGGCTCTAGAGTTCTCTTACCCAGGCTCTAGAGTTCTCTTACCCAGGCTCTAGGGTTCTTACCCAGGCTCTAGGGTTCTCTTACCCAGGCTCTAGGGTTTTCTTGCCCAGGCTCTAGGGTTCTTACCCAGGCTCTAGGGTTCTCTTACCCAGGCTCTAGAGTTCTTACCCAGGCTCTAGAGTTCTCTTACCCAGGCTCTAGAGTTCTTACCCAGGCTCTAGAGTTCTTACCCAGGCTCTAGAGTTCTTACCCAGGCTCTAGAGTTCTCTTACCCAGGCTCTAGAGTTCTCTTACCCAGGCTCTAGAGTTCTCTTACCCAGGCTCTAGAGTTCTTACCCAGGCTCTAGAGTTCTCTTACCCAGGCTCTAGGGTTCTCTTACCCAGGCTCTAGGGTTCTCTTACCCAGGCTCTAGAGTTCTTACCCAGGCTCTAGAGTTCTCTTACCCAGGCTCTAGGGTTCTCTTACCCAGGCTCTAGGGTTCTCTTACCCAGGCTCTAGAGTTCTTACCCAGGCTCTAGGGTTCTCTTACCCAGGCTCTAGAGTTCTTACCCAGGCTCTAGGGTTCTCTTACCCAGGCTCTAGAGTTCTTAGCCTATAACAGTCCTCGTGTTTCTAAATAGTTCCTCTGTTCTTAACGATCGCACTTCAAAATGCCAGGCCTGGGTTCAGAGACTCGGGGAGGACCGGTCTGAGACACTCAGAGCTAAATGAAAGCATGAGCAATGTTTTTCTGGAGCGGCTCTGAGGCAGAGGAGTCGCTGAGGAGGAGTCGCTGAGGAGGAGTCACTGAGGAGGAGTCACTGAGGAGGAGTCGCTGAGGAGGAGTCACTGAGGAGGAGTCACTGAGGAGGAGTCGCTGAGGAGGAGTCACTGAGGAGGAGTCACTGAGGAGGAGTCACTGAGGAGGAGTCACTGAGGAGGAGTCACTGAGGAGGAGTCACTGAGGAGGAGTCACTGAGGAGGAGTCACTGAGGAGGAGTCGCTGAGGAGGAGTCACTGAGGAGGAGTCGTACCGAAGCAGCAGGCTGCAGACGAGACAAGAAGGAGATAAGGAACATTAAAGTCAGTTCCACAGAAGCACAGCGGTTTTTCACAGACACAGTGTGGAACTCACCGCAGTTCTCTCGGATCTTGGAGATGATCTGGCACTCCTTCAGAACACAGACAGAACATTATTCACCCGTTCATTAGAAGGAGCAGGTTTCATCACATCATTCACCCGTTCATTAGAAGGACCAGGTTTCATCACATCATTCACCCGTTCATTAGAAGGAGCAGGTTTCATCACATCATTCACCCGTTCATTAGAAGGACCAGGTTTCATCACATCATTCACCCGTTCATTAGAAGGACCAGGTTTCATCACATCATTCACCCGTTCATTAGAAGGACCAGGTTTCATCACATCATTCACCCATTCATTAGAAGGAGCAGGTTTCATCACATCATTCACCCGTTCATTAGAAGGACCAGGTTCATCACATCATTCACCCGTTCATTAGAAAGAGCAGGTTTCATCACATCATTCACCCGTTCATTAGAAGGACCAGGTTTCATCACATCATTCACCCATTCATTAGAAGGAGCAGGTTTCATCACATCATTCACCCGTTCATTAGAAGGACCAGGTTCATCACATCATTCACCCGTTCATTAGAAGAGCAGGTTTCATCACATCATTCACCCGTTCATTAGAAGGACCAGGTTTCAACACATCATTCACCCGTTCATTAGAAGGAGCAGGTTTCATCACATTATTCACCCGTTCATAAGAAGGACCAGGTTTCATCACATCATTCACCCGTTCATTAGAAGGACCAGGTTTCATCACATCATTCACCCGTTCATTAGAAGGACCAGGTTTCATCACATCATTCACCCGTTCATTAGAAGGACCAGGTTTCATCACATCATTCACCCATTCATTAGAAGGAGCAGGTTTCATCACATCATTCACCCGTTCATTAGAAGGACCAGGTTCATCACATCATTCACCCGTTCATTAGAAAGAGCAGGTTTCATCACATCATTCACCCGTTCATTAGAAGGAGCAGGTTTCATCACATTATTCACCCGTTCATTAGAAGGAGCAGGTTTCATCACATTATTCACCCGTTCATTAGAAGGAGCAGGTTTCATCACATCATTCACCCGTTCATTAGAAGGACCAGGTTTCATCACATCATTCACCCGTTCATTAGAAGGACCAGGTTTCATCACATCATTCACCCGTTCATTAGAAGGACCAGGTTTCATCACATCATTCACCCATTCATTAGAAGGAGCAGGTTTCATCACATCATTCACCCGTTCATTAGAAGGACCAGGTTCATCACATCATTCACCCGTTCATTAGAAAGAGCAGGTTTCATCACATCATTCACCCGTTCATTAGAAGGACCAGGTTTCATCACATCATTCACCCGTTCATTAGAAGGAGCAGGTTTCATCACATTATTCACCCGTTCATAAGAAGGACCAGGTTTCATCACATTATTCACCCGTTCATTAGAAAGAGCAGGTTTCATCACATCATTCACCCGTTCATTAGAAGGACCAGGTTTCATCACATTATTCACCCGTTCATTAGAAGGAGCAGGTTTCATCACATTATTCACCCGTTCATTAAAAGGAGCAGGTTTCATCACATCATTCACCCGTTCATTAGAAAGACCAGTTTCATCACATCATTCACCCGTTCATTAGAAGGACCAGGTTTCATCACATCATTCACCCGTTCATTAGAAGGAGCAGGTTTCATCACATCATTCACCCGTTCATTAGAGAAGGAAGAGGTTTCATCACATCATTCACCCGTTCATTAGAAGGAGCAGGTTTCATCACATCATTCACCCGTTCATTAGAAGGAGGAGGTTTCATCACATCATTCACCCGTTCATTAGAAGGACCAGGTTTCATCACATCATTCACCCGTTCATTAGAAGGACCAGGTTTCATCACATCATTCACCCGTTCATTAGAAGGAGCAGGTTTCATCACATCATTCACCCGTTCATTAGAAAGAGCAGGTTTCATCACATCATTCACCCGTTCATTAGAAGGAGGAGGTTTCATCACATCATTCACCCGTTCATTAGAAGGAGCAGGTTTCATCACATCATTCACCCGTTCATTAGAGAAGGAAGAGGTTTCATCACATCATTCACCCGTTCATTAGAAGGACCAGGTTTCATCACATCATTCACCCGTTCATTAGAAGGAGCAGGTTTCATCACATCATTCACCCGTTCATTAGAGAAGGAGCAGGTTTCATCACTCTATTCACCCGTTCATTAGAAGGATGAGGTTTCATCACATCATTCACCCGTTCATTAGAAGGACCAGGTTTCATCACATCATTCACCCGTTCATTAGAAGAAGCAGGTTTCATCACATCATTCACCCGTTCATTAGAAGGACCAGGTTTCATCACATCATTCACCCGTTCATTAGAAGGAGCAGGTTTCATCACATTATTCACCCGTTCATTAGAAGGACCAGGTTTCATCACATCATTCACCCGTTCATTAGAGAAGGAGAAGGTTTCATCACATTATTCACCCGTTCATTAGAAGGAGCAGGTTTCATCACATCATTCACCCGTTCATTAGAAGGACCAGGTTTCATCACATCATTCACCCGTTCATTAGAAGGAGCAGGTTTCATCACATTATTCACCCGTTCATTAGAAGGACCAGGTTTCATCACATCATTCACCCGTTCATTAGAAGGAGAAGGTTTCATCACATTATTCACCCGTTCATTAGAAGGACCAGGTTTCATCACATCATTCACCCGTTCATTAGAAAGAGCAGGTTTCATCACATCATTCACCCGTTCATTAGAAGGAGGAGGTTTCATCACATCATTCACCCGTTCATTAGAAGGAGCAGGTTTCATCACATCATTCACCCGTTCATTAGAGAAGGAAGAGGTTTCATCACATCATTCACCCGTTCATTAGAAGGAGGAGGTTTCATCACATCATTCACCCGTTCATTAGAAGGAGCAGGTTTCATCACATCATTCACCCGTTCATTAGAGAAGGAAGAGGTTTCATCACATCATTCACCCGTTCATTAGAAGGACCAGGTTTCATCACATCATTCACCCGTTCATTAGAAGGAGCAGGTTTCATCACATCATTCACCCGTTCATTAGAGAAGGAGCAGGTTTCATCACTCTATTCACCCGTTCATTAGAAGGATGAGGTTTCATCACATCATTCACCCGTTCATTAGAAGGACCAGGTTTCATCACATCATTCACCCGTTCATTAGAAGAAGCAGGTTTCATCACATCATTCACCCGTTCATTAGAAGGACCAGGTTTCATCACATCATTCACCCGTTCATTAGAAGGAGCAGGTTTCATCACATTATTCACCCGTTCATTAGAAGGACCAGGTTTCATCACATCATTCACCCGTTCATTAGAGAAGGAGAAGGTTTCATCACATTATTCACCCGTTCATTAGAAGGAGCAGGTTTCATCACATCATTCACCCGTTCATTAGAAGGACCAGGTTTCATCACATCATTCACCCGTTCATTAGAGAAGGAGAAGGTTTCATCACATTATTCACCCGTTCATTAGAAGGACCAGGTTTCATCACATCATTCACCCGTTCATTAGAAGGACCAGGTTTCATCACATCATTCACCCGTTCATTAGAAGGAGCAGGTTTAATCACATCATTCACCCGTTCATTAGAAAGACCAGGTTTCATCACATCATTCACCCGTTCATTAGAAGGAGCAGGTTTCATCACATTATTCACCCGTTCATTAGAAGGACCAGGTTTCATCACATCATTCACCCGTTCATTAGAAGGAGCAGGTTTCATCACATCATTCACCCGTTCATTAGAAGGACCAGGTTTCATCACATCATTCACCCGTTCATTAGAAGGAGCAGGTTTCATCACATCATTCACCCGTTCATTAAAAGGAGCAGGTTTCATCACATCATTCACCCGTTCATTAGAAGGAGCAGGTTTCATCACATTATTCACCCGTTCATTAGAAGGACCAGGTTTCATCACATCATTCACCCGTTCATTAGAAGGAGCAGGTTTCATCACATCATTCACCCGTTCATTAGAAGGAGCAGGTTTCATCACATCATTCACCCGTTCATTAGAAGGAGGAGGTTAGAGACTTACGTTCTGCCGCTCTCCGGGACGACCTCGAGGACCCTGAACGCAGCACAAGACAAACACGAGGCGTTTGAGTTTGTGGGAAAACAGAGCCTTCCTCAGACAGAGCTAAAACAGCAGAGCCACTATGGGCCTGAGGCGGGGCCACGCTGAGTTCTACTCTCACCTTGTGTCCCGCGTACCCCGGGTCTCCTGGACTTCCAGGCTGTCCCGGGACGCCGGAGTTCCCCTGGAGAGACATCAGGGTTAGACTGGGACTAAACCAGGACTAAACCAGGACTAAACCAGGACTAAACCAGGTCTAAACCAGGTCTAAACCAGGACTAAACCAGGTCTAAACCAGGACTAAACCAGGACTAAACCAGGTCTAAACCAGGACTAAACCAGGTCTAAACCAGGACTAAACCAGGTCTAAACCAGGTCTAAACCAGGACTAAACCAGGGCTAAACCAGGTCTAAACCAGGTCTAAACCAGGACTAAACCAGGTCTAAACCAGGTCTAAACCAGGTCTAAACCAGGACTAAACCAGGTCTAAACCAGGACTAAACCAGGTCTAAACCAGGTCTAAACCAGGACTAAACCAGGTCTAAACCAGGTCTAAACCAGGTCTAAACCAGGACTAAACCAGGGCTAAACCAGGACTAAACCAGGACTAAACCAGGTCTAAACCAGGTCTAAACCAGGACTAAACCAGGTCTAAACCAGGTCTAAACCAGGTCTAAACCAGGACTAAACCAGGGCTAAACCAGGACTAAACCAGGACTGAACCAGGACTAAACCAGGACTAAACCTGGTCTAAACCAGGACTAAACCAGGTCTAAACCAGGACTAAACCAGGTCTAAACCAGGTCTAAACCAGGTCTAAACCAGGACTAAACCAGGTCTAAACCAGGACTAAACCAGGACTAAACCAGGTCTAAACCAGGTCTAAACCAGGTCTAAACCAGGTCTAAACCAGGACTGAACCAGGACTAAACCAGGTCTAAACCAGGACTAAACCAGGACTAAACCAGGTCTAAACCAGGACTAAACCAGGACTAAACCAGGTCTAAACCAGGACTAAACCAGGACTAAACCAGGACTAAACCAGGACTAAACCAGGACTGAACCAGGACTAAACCAGGTCTAAACCAGGACTAAACCAGGACTAAACCAGGACTAAACCAGGTCTAAACCAGGACTGAACCAGGACTAAACCAGGTCTAAACCAGGACTAAACCAGGACTAAACCAGGACTAAACCAGGTCTAAACCAGGACTGAACCAGGACTAAACCAGGTCTAAACCAGGACTAAACCAGGACTAAACCAGGACTAAACCAGGTCTAAACCAGGACTAAACCAGGACTAAACCAGGGCTAAACCAGGTCTAAACCAGGACTGAACCAGGACTAAACCAGGTCTAAACCAGGACTAAACCAGGACTAAACCAGGACTAAACCAGGTCTAAACCAGGACTAAACCAGGACTAAACCAGGGCTAAACCAGGACTAAACCAGGACTAAACCAGGTCTAAACCAGGACTAAACCAGGACTAAACCAGGTCTAACCCAGGTCTAAACCAGGACTAAACCAGGACTAAACCAGGTCTAAACCAGGACTAAACCAGGTCTAAACCAGGTCTAAACCAGGACTGAACCAGGACTAAACCAGGTCTAAACCAGGACTAAACCAGGACTAAACCAGGACTAAACCAGGGCTAAACCAGGACTAAACCAGGACTAAACCAGGTCTAAACCAGGACTAAACCAGGACTAAACCAGGTCTAAATTCACCCCTCGTCCGCGGTTGCCTTTGGGTCCTGAGAATCCTCTGGGCCCCTGGAGTCCGTCCTCTCCCTGAAACAGAAAATAAGACTTTATAAACCAGAACTAAACCAGAACTAAACCAGAACTAAACCAGAACTAAACCTGGTCTAAGCCAGGAACAGTTTTCCTCTCGGCCCCTGTTCTGGCTCTGCTCCTCTTTTTGTTCTGTGTTCTGTGTTGTGTGTGTGTGTGTGTGTGTGTCTGTGTGTGTGTGTGAGTGTGTGTGTGTGTGTGTGTGTGTGTGTGTGTGTGTGTGTGTGAGTGTGTGTGTGTGTGTGTGTGTGTGTGTGTGTGCGTGTGTTATCAGTGAGAAGTCGAGGCTCGGGGCCAAACTAAACTCCTCCAGATCTGAGTTTGTGTTTATTTTTGAGTCATTTCTCGCATTAATCCTGAGTCTGGACTTCTGTGTGGTCCTGGTCCTGGTCCTGGTCCTGGTCCTGGCCCTGGTCCTGGCCCTGGCCCTGGTCTTGAGTATAATGTAAACTCAAGCAGAGACCAGGACTGAGACCAGGACTGAGACCAGGACTGAGACCAGGACTGAGACCAGGACTGATCCAGGGCCCGGGCTCAGGGGAAGGTTCATTTAAGTCCGACTCACCACTAAACCTGGATAACCTGGGAAGCCTGGATCTCCCTGAGGACAGAGAGAAGACTCACATGAACAAACCTGGACCAAGAGCAGAATAAAGTCTGGTCTAAAGTCTCCAAAGGGCCGTACCTTAGCTCCCGGCGGTCCTTGGGGTCCGTACCCGTCTCTGCCGTCCAGGCCCTGGAACACAGAGTTTATCTGTCACCGAGAGGAAGCGCCGCACAAATCCAGAGCTTTGCCTTTGGGCTCAGCTCCTTCTTCACCACAACAGAGCGATACAACGAGCGCAGGGATTCTGTAGGGTACCTGCTTAGCAGACTACGTACTTGTGCTTCAGTTGAGGTGGTCGTCGGACATCTCGGCTAGATAGTGCATATGCATACCTCTTGTGCTCTCGTAAAAAGGGTCCGGTGAGTTTGAAGCGATGTTGCTTTGATAGTATTACATCGGAGTGTCTCTTGCCGAAATGCTCCTGTCTCTGCCTTCTGGTGATCAGGCGCGTCTGTACTCTATTTATACCTCTCTAATGGGACTTCTCGATTCTCCTATAGCCAGGCCTTCTGACTGCGCGCCGTCCACGGCGGTCGGCTCCGCTCGAGTGCTAGGGGGG
>JAIMZQ010000035.1:0-25000 GCA_020698575.1 Bostrychus sinensis
TTGATTTTCCTCTTAAAATGTTTGTTCATATTATGTACACTGTTGTTTTTCATGTGTCCATCATTGTGACAGCTCAGAGCTCAGATTTCCTGTTGTCACTGAATCAGACGTTTGCTCCGGGCCTCGCTTTAGTTTAGTCTTTAGTTTCATCTGCAGTCGAAGCCCCACATTCCTCCGTTTGTTCTAAAGGAGAAAAATGCTCCTTAACCTGAGCCAGATTCTGCAGCGGTCGAGATAAAGTTTCCACCAAAACCACACACGGCGTCGAACCGGGGTCGAGTTAGGATCAGGTTTGGGTTTTCAGAGGGTCATTAATAATGGTAAACAGGACTAAACTAGGAATAAACCAGGAATAAACAAGGACTAAACCAGGAATAAACCAGGAATAAAGAAGGACTAAACCAGGAATAAACCAGGAATAAACCAGGACTAAACTAGGAATAAACTAGGACTAAACCAGGAATAAACCAGGACTAAACCAGGAATAAACTAGGAATAAACCAGGAATAAACTAGGAATAAACCAGGAATAAACCAGGACTAAACCAGGAATAAACTAGGAATAAACCAGGAATAAACTAGGAATAAACTAGGAATAAACCGGGAATAAACTAGGAATAAACCGGGAATAAACAAGGACTAAACCAGGAATAAACCAGGAATAAACAAGGACTAAACCAGGAATAAACTAGGAATAAACCAGGAATAAACTAGGACTAAACCAGGAATAAACCAGGACTAAACCAGGAATAAACTAGGAATAAACCAGGAATAAACTAGGAATAAACTAGGAATAAACCGGGAATAAACTAGGAATAAACCGGGAATAAACAAGGACTAAACCAGGAATAAACCAGGAATAAACAAGGACTAAACCAGGAATAAACCAGGAATAAACCAGGAATAAACTAGGACTAAACCAGGAATAAACCAGGACTAAACCAGGAATAAACTAGGAATAAACCAGGAATAAACTAGGAATAAACTAGGAATAAACCGGGAATAAACTAGGAATAAACCGGGAATAAACAAGGACTAAACCAGGAATAAACCAGGAATAAACAAGGACTAAACCAGGAATAAACTAGGAATAAACCAGGAATAAACTAGGACTAAACCAGGAATAAACCAGGACTAAACCAGGAATAAACCAGGAATAAATCAGGAATAAACCAGGAATAAACCAGGAATAAACAAGGATTAAACCAGGAATAAACCAGGAATGAACCAGGACTAAACCAGGAATAAACCAGGAATAAACCAGGACTAAACCAGGAATAAACCAGGAATAAACTAGGAATAAACCAGGAATAAACTAGGACTAAACCAGGAATAAACCAGGAATAAACTAGGAATAAACCAGGAATAAACTAGGACTAAACCAGGAATAAACCAGGAATAAATCAGGAATAAACCAGGAATAAACCAGGAATAAACAAGGATTAAACCAGGAATAAACCAGGAATAAACCAGGACTAAACCAGGACTAAACCCGGAATAAACCAGGAATAAACCAGGAATAAACCAGGAATAAACCAGGACTAAACCAGGATTAAACCAGGACTAAACCAGGACTAAACCAGGACTAAACCAGGAATAAACCAGGACTAAACCAGGATTAAACAAGCAACTTTTTTGGCTCCTGATCAGAACCGGATCTTTAAATGTTTAGTTTTGTCTGAGTCCCAATGTTTTTCATTATTATTGTTGGTCTTTTGTAATAACTAATAACTAACATACTGCATAGCTATGTTTTTATGCTAAAATCCTGTACAAAAGTGCAACAAAGCAGCAGCAGTGTGCATTACTCTCACACTGACATCAGTGAAGACGTAAACGTTTTTAGTTTAATCCCTCTGTGCTTCTAAAGGCCAGGTCTGTTATAAAATACACCATGAGCGGCCTGTGAAAAGACGCTAAGCTGCGGAGCATGTGGCTAATTAGCATACATAAACTCTGCTGCCACATCAAAACGAAGACATTACAGAGTTAAAGGGACTACTTTCTCTGCCATTATTAGTGTTTTAGCGTCTGCAGAGTCTCCACAGTCAGTTTCTAAGCTGCTCTGGGCTCTAGCAGTAGCATTAGCCACAACACCGTGAACACCTGCAGCTCTTGAAGGACTTCATCCAAAATAAAAAACAAATTAATCAAATTAATTAGTTTAATTTTGCCCAGTCCCATCTCGACACTATTACTATACACTGTGTGGTGTGTGTTTTGGTTTGGGGCAGAGGTAAAACAGAAGATAAGCCCGATCACGTGACTTAATTTGATCCAATCACGTAAATTACCCAAGACTAAACCAGAACTACTACTACTAATAGAGCTTATACTACTAGGGAGTAGGGAAGTCCTGGGGTTGCACTACTACTGCTAATCACAGAACATAAAACCTGTGTCCTTGCTCCTGTCTGCTTCTCCGAGCTGGGAGTTACAGACAGTATATTTCGTTCTTGTCACATTTGTAGTCCTTCAGCAGCAGAGGAGGACAATATTGAGAGAGTAATGTGTGTCTTTATCCTCCCTGACCCGCTCAGGGTCGGCCTGTCAGCGCAGAGGTGCATTCTGGGTAAAACATGGCTGAGTTATGGCTCCGGGACCTCAGGACTTTAGACCAGAGCTCTCTGTACCTGACCCTCCCCCCAAACAGGAAATAACTGAGAAACTGAAGGCCAAGAGTTTACTCGAGGAGAAAGGAGGAGGAGGAGGGGGAGGAGAGAGGAGGAGGAGGAGGGGGAGGAGAGAGGAGGAGGAGGAGGAGAGAGAAGAGAGGAGGAGGAGAGAGAAGAGAGGAGGAGGAGAGAGAAGAGAGGAGGAGGAGGAGAGAGGAGGAGGAGAGAGGAGGAGAGAGAGGAGTAGGAGGAGTCTTGCAGCTCTGTAGAGAAAAACAACAGCTCTGTGGATTTTTCAGGACAGTTTCAGTTGAAATTGATAAAAACAACGCAAAATGAAATAAAAAATCAGAGATTGGACAAACATAAGCAGCGGAGTCAGCTCTGTGTGGAATGTGTCAGGTTTTTGGACAAACATTAAAATAAATAAAGTCCATCCTCTGTTCAGATGGACTCAGGTTTAAAGTTTGTGCTCTGGTTAAATAAAACTAAATCTGCTGATGGTTTTTGTGAGAGGCGTGATCTGGATCCTCTCCTGAAAACTTAATCTGGGTCAAACTTTTCCTGTAGATCACAAAGACAGGAAAATGTTTTACAAGTTTTGAGTCAGTTAATGTTTTCATATAAAAATGAGGCATTAGGTGTAAACTTTAGCAAATTTGCACATTTCAAAAAAACTAAATGTGAGTTCTTCATTCATTTTGTCAACGCGTTACACAAAAAGACTTTTACTGATTTACTCTTTCACACTGCAAAAAATCATTACTGGCATTACTGATCTTGATTTGAGTATTTTCTTTTTTACTAGATTGGATTTATTTACTATTAGACTAGATTATTTGACTTGTTTCAAATTATTTCTGTCTTGTTTTGAGACATTTTTACTTACACTGTAAAAAATATCTGTAGATTTCATGGTAAAAATCTGTAAAATCTCAACAGTAAAAGACCGTAGTTGATATATCGGTAAAATACTGTTTTGGTTACGGTAATTAACTGTAATATTAAAAATAAGGCAAAATTGTATTTTTTAGTTTTATTTTTTGTAATGTATACAGTATAGCACTGTTAAAATAATTGAGTCCTGTGTTTATTACAGTTTAACACCTTTTCAAAAGATAATAACTTTAAATTTTACAGTAAATGTTGATTAAAAGTTAAGTCACAAACTAAAATATACATTAACCTATTTTTTTTTTAAAGATAATAACTTTATTTTGCAGTAAATAATAATAAAAACTCAAGTCAAAAACTGTAAAAACAACATTTGTGATAAAATTATACTGTAAAATGAAATACAGGCCTCTTGTAGTTTTTACGGTAGAATTCTGGCAACCACAGCTGCCAATTTTTTACCGTAAAATTTACAGATTTTTTTTTACAGTGTACTTCAAGCTAAACTATCTGAAAATTCCACTTTTCCATAATTTTGCTGGATTTACTGACAACAAACAAAAGGAAAGGACACAGTGTGGCATTTATGGAAAACAAAACTCAACTTTACCCAAACTACTTTCCAGCCATAAAGGACGTACTGCTTTATGATTTTCAGACAGAAAATCTCCACTACTTTCTACACATTTGTTCATTTTAGGATGAAACGAGTTAAACAAAGCTAAAAGCACAGCCACAGCGTTTATCGTTCGCCTGAGGTCAAGGTCAGGTTTATTTGTATACACTGTAAAAAAAAATCTGTAAATTTTACGGTAAAAAATTGGCAGCTGTGGTTGCCAGAATTCTACCGTAAAAACTACAAGAGGCCTGTATTTCATTTTACAGTATAATTTTATCACAAATGTTGTTTTTACAGTTTTTGACTTGAGTTTTTATTATTATTTACTGCAAAATAAAGTTATTATCTTTAAAAAAAAATAGGTTAATGTATATTTTAGTGTGTGACTTAACTTTTAATCAACATTCACTGTAAAATTTAAAGTTATTATCTTTTGAAAAGGTGTGAAACTGTAATAAACACAGGACTCGATTTTTTTATCAGTGCTATACTTTATACATTACAAAAAATAAAATATAAAAAATACAATTTTGCCTTATTTTTAATAGTACAGTTAATTACCGTAACCAAAACAGTATTTTACCGATATATCAACTACGGTCTTTTACTGTTGAGATTTTACAGATTTTTACCATGAAATCTACAGATATTTTTTACAGTGTAGCACATTTAAAACAACAATCGCTGCCCAAAGTGCTTCAGTGCAATACTTGAAGAGCTAATAAATAAAACAAGTAAAACAAGCACATTAATACACTAAAAGCACACAATGACAAAATGAAATAAAACAAATAAATACATAAAAATAACAACCAAAATGTCCAGCTCAGCTTGTGTTAAAAGCCAGTGCAAACAAATGAGTTTTTAATAAAGATTTAAAAATCTTTTTAAAAGCCTAATTTGTTATGCAAATTAAACGTGTGCATATTTAATGAGGCGCTAAGTTTTATGCAGGTAAATGAGTGACTCTTTGATTGTTTTTGTGCAGAAGTTCTGAGCCTCGTTATTCTTTTCACTGTGAAGTTAAACTAAAAATACAGATTATGCTAAAAATCTTCCTCCTGTGTTGTGTTGTTGTTGTAGACGCACAGTACTTAAATATAACAGATGCAGTAAAGTAGTACACACAGTACTTAAATATAACAGATGCAGTAAAGTAGTACACACAGTACTTAAATATAACTGATGCAGTAAAGTAGTACACACAGTACTTAAATATAACAGATGCAGTAAAGTAGTACACACAGTACTTAAATATAACTGATGCAGTAAAGTAGTACACACAGTACTTAAATATAACAGATGCAGTAAAGTAGTACACACAGTACTTAAATATAACAGATGCAGTAAAGTAGTACACACAGTACTTAAATCTAACAGATGCAGTAAAGTAGTACACACAGTACTTAAATCTAACTGATGCAGTAAAGTAGTACACACAGTACTTAAATATAACAGATGCAGTAAAGTAGTACACACAGTACTTAAATATAACAGATGCAGTAAAGTAGTACACACAGTACTTAAATATAACTGATGCAGTAAAGTAGTACACACAGTACTTAAATATAACTGATGCAGTAAAGTAGTACACACAGTACTTAAATATAACAGATGCAGTATAGTACACACAGTACTTAAATATAACTGATGCAGTAAAGTAGTACTGCTTTAGAAACATCAGAATAATAAAGAGCTCAGTCTCTTCTCCTGCAGCACTTTGTTCATTTCATCTGGAATCAGCAAAATCCCTCACATTTAACTCATTCATGAAAGAAATACTTTTACTTTTACTTAAGTAGACATGTTACAGTGGGGCAAAAAAGTATTTAGTCAGCCACCAATTGTGCAAGTTCTCCCACTTTCATCTGGAATCAGCAAAATCCCTCACATTTAACTCATTCATGAGAGAAATACTTTGACTTTTTTACTCACGAGTACATTTGAACGTTAGTACTTTTATACTTTTACTTAAGCAGAAATTTCAAGGTGATATTTTAACTTTTATTTGAGTAAATGTTTGCTCCTTTATCAGTATTTTGAGCACTTCTTCCACCGCTGGCTAACTCCTGACCTTATGTTGTTTGTCAGTGAATATTTTCTCTGATATTCTTGTGTCTGACGCTGCCGTGTGACTTGTTTAACTTGTACCATGTGTTTACTTTGACTTACATCTCTTCTTCTTCTTCTTGTCTTCCATGCGCCGCTGCTGCTCCGGTCGTCGTCGTCTGCTGTTGTAAAGGTAACGTTTCTGTGCTCACTTTGTCTGATCTGAACTTCTGTCTCTCGTCTTTTGCTCGAGCTGCTGTGGGTTTGTCATGTTTTAGCCTCAGATTTCCACACACACACACACAGATCTGCCGCCGCTCGCCTCAGTCGCTTACACAGAGCGGCGCTGATCCGACACACTTCTCAAACAAGCTTTCAACGGAAAAGAAACACTCTCAGGATTTAAGTCTAAATATAGGAACCACTGTAACTCCAGTTTCCTTTTTATTTTGAAAGGAAAAAAAAAACAGAGTGTAACCGTCTTTTTTATGCAATTTGTCTTGGCTTCTTTGGAGTTTTGGAGTCTTTGCAGTTTAAATACTTCTCACTACTCATCATCAACACATGTTAAAATAGAGGTTCCCAACTGGTGGGTCGGGCTCCAAAGCAGGTCATACGGGGAACAGTGTAATCTTTTTGGAGCTCCCCCTTCATTCAGGAGGAAACTGACTCTTGTTTTTGTCTTCTTGTATGGGTTTTTTTCTACCGTTTGGGCCGCCCAGGGTTGCCAGATCTCACTGACAGTTTTCAGCCCAACAGAACTTAAAGCTAGTGATGGGTCGGTCGCGATCGAGTCGGTACAAAGATTCGGTTCTTTTAAGTGAACGGTGAGAGCTGCGCCCATCTGCGAGACGTTTGTTTATGAAAGGATCTTTTCAAAAACAGGGCAGATAGAAACAGAAGAAACTGGATCAGTCTCTGAGCTGAGGCAGAGTCTTCCTCCAAACCTGCCCTGAAAAATAAAAGTTAAACATTACACTTATATTTATTTTTTATTAGGCTGTATATTTATGATAAGGTTTTTTGAGTTTTGAGGTCAGCTGTTGCTGTTGTTTTTACTTTTTACTACTGAATAAAGCCCTGCTTTTTGTTTGTGTGTGTGTTTAAGTTAAAAAAGTAAACATCTGTCCTTTTTATTGTTATGCTTAATTATAGTTGTGTTTATCTGCTGTGTGTAGTAGAGTGGTTCAGTTCATTGGGGAGTTTCAGAGCATCAGAAATTTGAATTCTTCATTACAATCCATGTATTTATGAGCACACAACACAACTTATTTGTCAAAACTGTGCTAAATTTGGCTGAAATATTAAAGATATAGGAGGTAAAAGCAGGGGGTGGCAGTAGCTCAGTTGGTAGAGCCGCTTGTCCAATAACCAGAAGGTTGGCAGTTCAAACCTCACTCCCACCGTTGCATACTGTTGTTGCGTCCTTGGGCAAGACACTTAAACCACCTCCAGTGTCTGCGCACACTGGTAATAATAATAATAATAATAATAATAACAACACATTTTATTTATAAAAGTGCTTTTCATGACAAGGGTAAAACAAGAGAAACAAACAACAAAACAAGCAAACAAATATTAAACTTTAAACTTTAAAAGCAGTTCTGAAAAGGTGGGTCTTGAGAAGGTTTTTGGAGGTGGGGAGGTCAGAGCAGTCACTGTGTGTGTGGTGTATGAATGTGTGAGTGTGAATGGGTGAATGGTTCCTTGATGTAAAGCACTTCGATATAAATGTGACCATTTACCATTTATTTATTTTAAATGAAGAGCCATTAGGGAGCCAAAAAATGTATTTTGTGACTGTAAAAGTGATGTGTCTAAAAAAAGTTGGAATGATACACTCTCCTTTCCTAATTTGTCTCCTTCGCTCTGTCCCAGTCTCACACAAACCACAGCACAGATCTGGAGTTTGCTTTAATTCTTTAAAATAAAAAATAACAATACTGTGAATAAGCTATGAATTTTGAAATAAAACAACAGCTCCTTCACATTATTCCTGATAGATTCTAGTTGTGGATAGATAAAGGATGTATCGACCAATCAGAGCACTCCTGTCCTATGAAAGCGTGTGATTGGTTAAACTGTTCCTTCCCTCGCTCTAAAACAAAAACCCTTATAACACAGCCCACAGGTGACATCAAAGTCTCAGTTTTTCTCAGATGACTTCTGTTCTGCTGCACTAATAACTAAATAATTATCTTTACCAAAATACAAGGAAAAAGAAATCAGGCAGTGCAGCTTTAAAACCCACCCAACACAATAAAAACCAGCCCAACTCACAACCTAAATGTTAAACCTGTTCAACTAAAGAAAGAACACAAAACTTAACAGCAGCACTAAAAAAGAGTGCACTCAGAGCAAAGCCTTCCTGGTCAGCGAGTCTGGAAACCACAAAAAACATGAAATACCAACATGAATCAATCATTTTAAAACAAATGAACTGATGATATGAGTGGGAGGACACAGCAGTTTATTCAAATGTATATTTCTACTTTGTTTGCCACTATTTTGTTGGTATTTTCTCCAAAATATTTTCTAAACACCTGCCAAATGTTTTGAAATGCAACCCAAATGTTACAAACCAGTCCAGCACTGATCTGGCAACACTGGCCATGACCAACATCTCCTCATAGAAGTCGGTCCAACAATCAGAGATAACCACTGTGTTTGTATTATTTGCATGATTAGACTGCACTCCAAATGTACGGCAGCCCTGCAGGGACATGTGGTGTTGTATGAATAATGTGTGGAGTTTGTATGTTCTCCCTGTGTCTGCGTAGGTTTCCTCTTCCACTAAAAACCTGTACAATAGGTCCCCCATGGAAATGAGATTCAGCGGGACTTTCCTGGTTAAATAAAATAAAACGTGGAAATGTGAAGCCTGCGAAAAATCCTCTCCCCAGTGTCAGCATCGGCCGGTTTTATCAGCAACGTTCATTAACACTGTCTGCAGTCTGAAGAAGGATTTTCTTAATGCTTTTTTAAACACAAAACCTTCTTGAATGTTATCTAACTCTGACCTGGAGTTGATTTTATTTTATTTTATTTATTTAAGTTTAAGTTTATTTCGGTCACATAAAAATTTAATAGTTGTACTAATACACTTTGTAATACATATACAGATACAGTACATGTATACAAAGAGAAAAACAATAACATTACAACCGAAAAGGTGTAGGCTGAAGCCACAGCTTATTACGCCTTCCCTATTTACTTTACTACATCTACCATGTGATATCTAGACTTTTTTTTTTTAAAGAAAAATATCTCTTCATTCTTTGACAGAAGATCAAACATACAAAAAAATAAATATAAAACAAACAACAACAAAGAAAACAAACAACAAAACTCAAATTTCATTTTCATATTTGTTTATAATGAATTTTTTGAATAGTTTTTTAAAGTAAATTAGTGAATTGCTCCTCTTAAGTTCATCTGTAATCCCACAATTCCACAAATTTACCCCTTTAACAGAAATGCAGTTTTTCTTTACTTTAGTTCTAACCCTCAGATCATATTTATTATCTCTGTCTTCAAACACACACAAAATATTATTTGGCAATAACTTTTTTTTAACTGTATACATAAACAATACTGTACTAAGACTAACTATATCATAGAATTTTAATGCTTTAAATTTAATAAATATTGGTTTAGTTGATTCATTATAAGCAGAATGGTTGATGATCCTTATAGCTTTTTTCTGTAAGATAAAAGTTGGTTTTGTATTTGTTGCGTTTGTGGGCCCCCACGCTTCAACACAGTAGGTCATATCTGGTTGTATGAGAGAACAATATAGCATATATAGCGTAGTTTTGTTTAAAATATACTTAGATTTAGAAAGAATTGCAATTGTTTTTGACATTTTTGTTTGTACATGGGTTATGTGTTGTTTCCAAGATAAATTATAATCAATTATGACCCCAAGAAATTTATTTTCATTTACTCTCTCTAAACCACATCATTTATTGTTAAATCCAAATTATCCATGTTTTTATTTCGTCTCGTGCAGATTATTGTAACTCTCTTTTTACTTGTTTTAACAAATCTGCAGTTGGTCCTGAACGCTGCAGCGAGGCTTTTAACAGGAACCAACAGAAGGCAACACATTACACCGCTTTTATCCTCTTTACATTGGCGACCTGTCAAATTTAGAATTAATTTGAAAATTTTAGTCTTGACTTTTAGAGCTTTTAATGGACAGGACCTGGAATACATCTAGGAAATGATGATTCCTTACACCTCTGGTCGCTCCCACTGTTATTCAGACAAGCTTTTAGTTAATTACACTACTCATCGTCTTATTTACCTGTTCATTGTTTTGCATTTTATTTGTTTTTACTTGCACTTTGTGATTTTATCTGTGAAAGGTGCTATATAAATAAAGTTTACTTACTTGATGGTAGCCTGGTGACCTACTTTCATTTTTTCGAAAGCAGGAAAGTCTGGTTCCTCAGTCATAGAGAGCTGTTTCCAATCAACTCGCTGGATATTGGCCTATCACAGTCGTATCTTACTGCGGCAGAAGATAATAACTTCTCTCTGGTTAACGGTGTTTAGTGCGTTTCTTTGTTTCCTGTTTGTTCTGCTGAAGTCCTCGTTGTTGTTCAGTCCTCTGTGGGATTTTTGTCTTCGTCCTGTTTCCATTTTAACAACAGTAAAGTCCCTCTGACGTCCTACGTAACAAACACATTCAAACAAACACACTTTCTCCACAAGTCTTTGTACAACTGGCTTCTGCTGCTGTCTCTGATCACAAATAAGGGCAGAAATCACTGAAAATCCCTGGAAATGAGTGGTTCTCTGGGAAACTAGAGCAGTAACCACTCTGCCACCGTGATCAAACATGGCTGCCGTTCTAAACCAGGTCCGTGCGCTCAGACAGTGCCTTTCTTCTTGAGCCTGTGTGCGCTCGGCTCCAGCTGTGGCGCTCTGTAGGTGTGTTTTGATAATTCAGAGATATCTGAGCTCACACTCTTAATATGCAGCGAGATATTTGTCGAGGGCTTGATGCTAAACGTGAATCTGAATAAGAAGTTGTTGTTCTGAACGTCACTCTTTTCCTCGCACATTAATGCGGCGTTAGATGCTCTTCACTATAAATGTGGACATGAGGAAGGTGTTATCTTTAAGAGCATGGTCCAGTGTTTAGTAAAATGTGTCAAATAACTTCAGCTTCTACTCCTAACACTGGTGGAATGAAGTAAAAGTAGTTCGTTATTTTACTCAAGTGCATTTTTCCTGGATCTGTTCTTTACAAGGGGTGTTTTTACTTTTACTCCTACATTTCTGAGTTGGTTTGAAGTACAAAGTATTTTTAGTTTTGGTTTAAAATCCTGTGTTTTTGTGGTAGATACACAGTACTTAAATATAACAGATGCAGTACACTGTAAAAAAAAAATTGTAAATTTTACGGTAAAAAATTGGCAGCTGTGGTTGCCAGAATTCTACCGTAAAAATTACAAGAGGCCTGTATTTCATTTTACAGTATAATATTATCACAAATGTTTTTACAGTTTTTGACTTGAGTTTTTATTATTATTTACTGCAAAATTAAGTTGTTAATCTTTCAAAAAATAGATTAACTGTATATTTTACAGTTTAGATTTTAATCAACATTTACTGTAAAATTTAAAGTTATTATCTTTTAAAAAGGTGTTAAACTGTAATAAACACTGGACTCAATTTTTTTAACAGTGCTATACTGTATACATTACAAAAAATAAAACTAAAAAATAAAATTTTGCCTTATTTTTAATATTACAGTTAATTACCGTAACCAAAACAGTATTTTACCGATATATCAACTACGGTCTTCTACTGTTGAGATTTTACAGATTTTTACCATGAAATCTACAGATATTTTTTACAGTGTAAGGTAGTGCTGCTTTAGAAACATCAGAATAATAAAGAGCTCAGAGCTCAGCGACAGATTCAGTCTCTTCTCCTGCAGCAGTTTGTTCATTTCATCTGGAATCAGCAAAATCCCTCACATTTAACTCATTCATGAGAGAAATACTTTTACTTTTACTTAAGTAGAAATGTTACACTGGGGCAAAAAAGTATTTAGTCAGCCACCGATTGTGCAAGTTCTCTCACTTAAAAAGATGAGAGAGGCCTGTAATTTTCATCATAGGTTTACCTCAACTATGAGAGACAAAATGAGAAAAAAAATCCAGAAAATCAGGACGAATGAAAAAAAAAAAAAAAAAAAAAAAAAAAAAAATCGCCTTAGTTAACGTCAGCAGCCGCAGAGATCTGTTCAATGAGAAGATGTCTCTTCAAAAGGAGTTTGAATTGATGTTTACTACTATTATTAATAATGGAAGTGTATTCCATGCTAACATGGATCTATACATCACAGTTCTTTTCAAATGATCAGTTTTCACCCAGAGAATGTGAACACACATAGTACACTGTAAAAAAAAAATCTGTAAAATTTACGGTAAAAAATTGGCAGCTGTGGTTGCCAGAATTCTACCGTAAAAACTACAAGAGGCCTGTATTTCATTTTACAGTATAATTTTATCACAAATGTTGTTTTTACAGTTTTTGACTTGAGTTTTTATTATTATTTACTGCAAAATAAAGTTATTATCTTTCAAAAAATAAGTTAATGTATATTTTAGTGTGTGACTTAACTTTTAATCAACATTCACTGTAAAATTTAAAGTTATTATCTTTAAAAAAAAATAGATTAATGTATATTTTAGTTTGTGACTTACGTTTTAATCAACATTTACTGTAAAATTTAAAGTTATTATCTTTTGAAAATGTGTTAAACTGTAATAAACACATGACTCGTTTTTTTAACAGTGCTATACTGTATACATTACAAAAAATAAAACTAAAATATACAATTTTGCCTTATTTTTAATATTACAGTTAATTACCGTAACCAAAACAGTATTTTACCGATATATCAACTACGGTCTTTTACTGTTGAGATTTTACAGATTTTTATCATGAAATCTACAGATATTTTTTACAGTGTACACAACAGGTTGCACGTTAGAAAGTGAGGGTCTCGGGTCGGGACGGGTCTTTAATTAGGCTACGGTTAATGATTCAGGCACGGGTTTTGTTGGGACAGATCGTGGACGGGCTTGGGTCGGTCCTGAACTAAGGTCTACACCAAACACAGAGGAGGAGGCTGCAGCGCCCTCGTCTGGACTCAACGTGCAGTGACATCCAGGCCGTAGCAGGTGGAACAATGGCTTTATCTTTTTAATATGAAGTAATGTAAACCAGTGGCGTAACGTGGTCATGTGGGGCCCCAGTGCAGGATTTCAGAACGGGCCCTAACACACATTCAGTACTTCAGGTTCATGCAGTTTTTAAATTTATAAAATGTCGCTGTTTGTTGGAGTTTTATATATATATTAAAAAAACTAGTGCTTATTCATTAATATTTAGGGACAATTTTGTGAAACTACATTTTTTATTCAAATTTGTGTATTTATCTTACAGAAAAAAACATGATTTTTTTTGTTATTTTTGTTATGAGTTTACAAATTTCAGTTCAGTTCAATTCAGTTTTATTTGTACAGCCCAGTATCACAACAAAAGTCGCCTCAAACATAAACACACAATCAAAACAAACAATAACAACACTCAACTAAACAGACCCAGGCCACTCCTAAGGAAAAACTCCTAAAAAAAAACAGCTGTGGGAAAAACGCTGCCTGATGTTCGTGGTTTCTTTTTTCTGTGGGAATGAGCAGAGTCCAGTCTTTAGTTCCTCTCGGGTGATTCCTCTCAGATCGTGGAGCGTATCGAGACGTTAAATCCTCAACACATGGACCAATCACAGACCAGGCCAAGGCGGGGGTCAGAGGTCACAGAGACGCAGGGTTAAGTGTGGGGTCAGACCTGTGATTCTCAGCTGGCAAACCCAAAGTTTCTTCTTTTTCTCACTTCTGTTTACGTTTGTCTCGTCTGTAGCCACAAAATCTCAGCAAAGTCCCACAAAACAAACAAAAACACTTCTTTAACCTGCTAAGAACATGCCCAGAGCCTACTTTACTGATTTCTTTTCTAAAACTACTTTGTACTGCGCAAATAGTCTTTCTTTACCTTAACCTCCATGGAAAAATGGGTAAATGTTACACTTTTTTAGAATACTTTTACTTGTTCTTGGGTAATATTTTGCAGTAACAGTAAAAGTAAGAGTATAGATTTTTTAACTGTGTTGTGAGAATGTTTTTTTGTTAAATGGAAGCACAACTGTTGGCTGTTGTAACGTCCAATTACTGTGCAGGTTATTAAAATGCTAAAGTGTGCATCAGTACAAGCCAAAATTGAACATTTTAGCAGTGCAGACCAGTGTTGTAGCGCCCGAGACCGGTCTTGGTCTTGAGACTGATCTTGAGCCCCTCTTTTAGTTTGTTTTTACAGCCTTTAGCCCTATTCACACGGGATAAACATTACCCCTGGACCTCTGTAATTCGTGAATTACCCCCTGACGTCAGTGTTTTTAGTCGGGCATTCACACGGGACAAACGATGTCTGTAATTTACTCGATTTTACACAAATTACACTGTGAAAATTACACAGATTTATAATAAAAATCCCAGATTTTGTTTATGTTTCTAGCTCTACTTAATACTAAACTACTATCTTTTGTTGATTTCCTGTCCTGACAAAAAACAAACTTTACCTCAGGCTACGACGCAGGTCATCCATTATCTGTGGAGATTTCTCTTCTTAAACAGCAGGTGGCGCTCTTTATTAATCCATTCACTGCGATTCGTCTCTGGATCTAACTTTAGCACTGAAAGCGTCCAAACTTTGCTAAACAGCCCCATGTTGCTCCAAAAACATAGTTGCCATGACGACAGGAGGTGTGCTTCCAGGTCACGTCTTCACCGTAGTTTGTTTACGCTTTTTTTTTTTTTTTACTTTTTACTCTGAGAAAAAAGTAATGGTTTCGGAGAAAGACCAAAAGAGACATGTTGTTATTGAGACAGTTTAAATCCAGAGGTAAAATGGAGCGTTAAAGACATTTTGGATCACTGTTAGGAACTTTAGGAAACAATCTGCCAACAAAATCAGCCTGAATCACACGGGACTGGTTTTATCAGAGGACCTCTGTGTTGGCCGAAACATGGTTGGTAATTTTTGAGGGAATTTTTACAGACATTTTTACAGATATTTTTACAGACATGGCTGATTCGCACAGGATAAAAATCACAAACGACATCGGTGATTATTACAAATTACTGGAGGTCCCTGGGTAAAACTGATCCTGTGTGAGTAGAGCTTTAGTCTCCTCTTGGTCTCGGTCTTAGTTTTGGTCTCAAATCCAGTTTTACTCGGTCTTGTCTCAGATGTAGCGGTCTCTGAGATTTTATTTACCACATTTTTGACATCATTAGTTTTTACGTTAGATGAACCAGGAACAGGTTCTGTCTCTTCTACGACAAAATGTTTCCATAGCTTTGTCTGAACGTTTACCTCATCTCCTGCTCTCTGCCTTGTATTTCAAATTAGCTTGGCGAAAAATGCAATTTTTATCTTTTAAAAACAAAATAAAGCGTGCATTAAATGTATAGGCTACTGTTTGTCCGTTCAGTTCCTAGAAAACATCATTTTCACAGTGTTTGGTCTTGGTTTGCCTTGGTCTCAGTCTCGGTCTTGTCTTGCCCTGGACTTGGACTGGTCTTGGTCTGGATTAGTACGGTTTTGACCACAGGTTTTAGGTTTTTAATGAGTAGAAAAGGCGTCTGGTTGTTGGTACATTAAGGTCAGAACAGGGTCGGTGTGAGGTCGGTGTGAGGTCGGTGGATGTGGGTCAGTTCTCCCTCAGTTTTGTCTGTCAGGCTCATGTGGGACCTGAAGCCTGCGTCTGATTGGTCGGTCAGGGTCACGCGGGAGAGGAGGCTGCGTCTGATTGGTCATTTACCACAAAGACAGAGACAGAGAACGTCTCGTGGCAGGATTATAATCAAATATGAATGAACCAGAGCCTCAGGGGCCTGTAATCCTGAGTGCTGAGCAGCCGATAACGAGGCAGGGGCCACAGGGAGGGGCCAATCAGAGCTGAGGGACCAACGGCCCAAAAGAGGTGATTGGTTGAAAAAGGATAAGGACAGAAAGTGACTTAGCAAGAACACTTTGTGATTGGGTAGAACTGCTTTTCTACTGAACACAGGAGCGTCTCATTACTGCAGGAGAAAAACATTCTGCAGCATTTCATGAAACTTTCCTGAAGTAAACCAGGATTAAACCCAGGAGGGGACCAGACTTTTTAGCTCCACCGTTTAAAAAGTGGTCCAGTGCTTCTTTGGGGACACTTTGGACCCCATAAAAACTCCTGAAACTGGCTCATAACTGGACCTGAGAGGGTCCAGAGACTCGGAGACAGACGAGCCTCAGGTGCTGCTCAGCTCCTGTCTCTAAAGGAGGCCCACCCTGAGGAGGAGACGTCAGACTCTCCTCACCTGCAGCTCATGTACCTCTGCTGTACGTGGCTCTGACCGCTGCAGACGCCTCTGAGTTCTCCTCCATCCAGACCTGGATACAGGAGCAGTGTAGTCCAGGGGTAAATGCTGTCGGTGGGGTCTGCCCAGGCCACAGGTCCCAGGAGACAGAGAACAGCTCCGCAGCCTTTATGAATAAAACAAGATCTGTTACAGCAGAGAGGCCAGAAACCCAACCTGGACCCAGGTCTGGGTCGGGGCCCATGGGCCCAGTCCAAAAGTCTCCATGGGACGGCCCAGCGTAGGCCCTCCTGCTGCGGGGAGCGGCCTCTGGGACCCCATCCCCAGAATCTAGATATCGGTTCATATCGGCTTTTTACTGCAACGATCCAAACCAGGTCCAAACCAAGTCCAAACCAGGCCGACTGAAGGACTAAACCAAGTCCAAACCAAGTCCAAACCAGGCCGACTGAAGGACTAAACCAAGTCCAAACCAAGTCCAAACCAAGTCCAAACCAGGCCGACTGAAGGACTAAACCAAGTCCAAACCAAGTCCAAACCAGGCCGACTGAAGGACTAAACCAAGTCCAAACCAGGCCGACTGAAGGACTAAACCAAGTCCAAACCAGGCCGACTGAAGGACTAAACCAAGTCCAAACCAGGCCGACTGAAGGACTAAACCAAGTCCAAACCAGGCCGACTGAAGGACTAAACCAAGTCCAAACCAGGCCAACTGAAGGACTAAACCAAGTCCAAACCAGGCCGACTGAAGGACTAAACCAAGTCCAAACCAGGCCGACTGAAGGACTAAACCAAGTCCAAACCAGGCCGACTGAAGGACTAAACCAAGTCCAAACCAAGTCCAAACCAGGTCCAAACCAGACTGACTGAAGGACTAAACCAAGTCCAAACCAAGTCCAAACCAGGCCGACTGAAGGACTAAACCAGGTCCACACCAGGCCGACTGAAGGACTAAACCAAGTCCAAACCAGGCCGACTGAAGGACTAAACCAAGTCCAAACCAGGCCGACTGAAAGACTAAACCAGGTCCACACCAGGCCGACTGAAGGACTAAACCAAGTCTAAACCAGGCCGACTGAAGGACTAAACCAAGTCCAAACCAGGCCGACTGAAGGACTAAACCAAGTCTAAACCAGGCCGACTGAAGGACTAAACCAAGTCTAAACCAGGCCGACTGAAGGACTAAACCAAGTCCAAACCAGGCCGACTGAAGGACTAAACCAAGTCTAAACCAGGCCGACTGAAGGACTAAACCAAGTCCAAACCAGGCCGACTGAAGGACTAAACCAAGTCTAAACCAGGCCGACTGAAGGACTAAACCAAGTCCAAACCAGGCCGACTGAAGGACTAAACCAAGTCCAAACCAGGCCGACTGAAGGACTAAACCAAGTCCAAACCAGGCCGACTGAAGGACTAAACCAAGTCCAAACCAGGCCGACTGAAGGACTAAACCAAGTCCAAACCAGGTCCAAACCAGGCCGACTGAAGGACTAAACCAAGTCCAAACCAGGCCGACTGAAGGACTAAACCAAGTCCAAACCAAGTCTAAACCAGGCCGACTGAAGGACTAAACCAAGTCCAAACCAAGTCCAAACCAGGCCGACTGAAGGACTAAACCAAGTCCAAACCAGGCCGACTGAAGGACTAAACCAAGTCCAAACCAGGCCGACTGAAGGACTAAACCAAGTCCAAACCAGGCCGACTGAAGGACTAAACCAAGTCCAAACCAGGCCAACTGAAGGACTAAACCAAGTCCAAACCAGGCCGACTGAAGGACTAAACCAAGTCCAAACCAGGCCGACTGAAGGACTAAACCAAGTCCAAACCAGGTCCAAACCAGGCCGACTGAAGGACTAAACCAAGTCCAAACCAGGTCCAAACCAGGCCGACTGAAGGACTAAACCAAGTCCAAACCAAGTCCAAACCAGGCCGACTGAAGGACTAAACCAAGTCCAAACCAGGCCGACTGAAGGACTAAACCAAGTCCAAACCAGGTCCAAACCAGGCCGACTGAAGGACTAAACCAAGTCTAAACCAGGCCGACTGAAGGACTAAACCAAGTCCAAACCAGGCCGACTGAAGGACTAAACCAAGTCCAAACCAGGTCCAAACCAGGCCGACTGAAGGACTAAACCAAGTCTAAACCAGGCCGACTGAAGGACTAAACCAAGTCCAAACCAGGCCGACTGAAGGACTAAACCAAGTCCAAACCAGGCCGACTGAAGGACTAAACCAAGTCCAAACCAGCCGACTGAAGGACTAAACCAGGTCCACACCAGGCCGACTGAAGGACTAAACCAAGTCCAAACCAGGCCGACTGAAGGACTAAACCAAGTCCAAACCAGGCCGACTGAAGGACTAAACCAAGTCTAAACCAGGCCGACTGAAGGACTAAACCAAGTCCAAACCAGGCCGACTGAAGGACTAAACCAGGTCCACACCAGGCCGACTGAAGGACGAAACCAAGTCCAAACCAGGCCGACTGAAGGACTAAACCAAGTCCAAACCAAGTCCAAACCAGGCCGACTGAAGGACTAAACCAAGTCCAAATCAGGTCGACTGAAGGACTAAACCAAGTCCAAACCAGGTCCAAACCAGGCCGACTGAAGGACTAAACCAAGTCCAAACCAAGTCTAAACCAGGCCGACTGAAGGACTAAACCAAGTCCAAACCAAGTCCAAACCAGGCCGACTGAAGGACTAAACCAAGTCCAAACCAGGCCGACTGAAGGACTAAACCAAGTCCAAACCAAGTCTAAACCAGGCCGACTGAAGGACTAAACCAAGTCCAAACCAAGTCTAAACCAGGCCAACTGAAGGACTAAACCAAGTCCAAACCAAGTCCAAACCAGGCCGACTGAAGGACTAAACCAAGTCCAAACCAAGTCCAAACCAGGCCGACTGAAGGACTAAACCAAGTCTAAACCAGGCCGACTGAAGGACTAAACCAAGTCCAAACCAGGCCGACTGAAGGACTAAACCAAGTCCAAACCAGGCCGACTGAAGGACTAAACCAAGTCCAAACCAGGTCCAAACCAGGCCGACTGAAGGACTAAACCAAGTCCACACCAGGCCGACTGAAGGTCTAAACCAAGTCCAAACCAGGCCGACTGAAGGACTAAACCAAGTCCAAACCAGGCCGACTGAAGGACTAAACCAGGTCCACACCAGGCCGACTGAAGGTCTAAACCAAGTCCAAACCAGGCCGACTGAAGGACTAAACCAAGTCCAAACCAGGCCGACTGAAGGACTAAACCAAGTCTAAACCAGGCCGACTGAAGGACTAAACCAAGTCCAAACCAGGCCGACTGAAGGACTAAACCAGGTCCACACCAGGCCGACTGAAGGACGAAACCAAGTCCAAACCAGGCCGACTGAAGGACTAAACCAAGTCCAAACCAAGTCCAAACCAGGCCGACTGAAGGACTAAACCAAGTCCAAACCAGGTCGACTGAAGGACTAAACCAAGTCCAAACCAGGTCCAAACCAGGCCGACTGAAGGACTAAACCAAGTCCAAACCAAGTCTAAACCAGGCCGACTGAAGGACTAAACCAAGTCCAAACCAAGTCCAAACCAGGCCGACTGAAGGACTAAACCAAGTCCAAACCAGGCCGACTGAAGGACTAAACCAAGTCCAAACCAAGTCTAAACCAGGCCGACTGAAGGACTAAACCAAGTCCAAACCAAGTCTAAACCAGGCCGACTGAAGGACTAAACCAAGTCCAAACCAGGCCGACTGAAGGACTAAACCAAGTCTAAACCAGGCCGACTGAAGGACTAAACCAAGTCCAAACCAGGCCGACTGAAGGACTAAACCAAGTCCAAACCAGGCCGACTGAAGGACTAAACCAAGTCCAAACCAGGCCGACTGAAGGACTAAACCAAGTCCAAACCAGGCCGACTGAAGGACGAAACCAAGTCCAAACCAGGCCGACTGAAGGACTAAACCAAGTCCAAACCAGGCCGACTGAAGGACGAAACCAAGTCCAAACCAGGCCGACTGAAGGACTAAACCAAGTCCAAACCAGGCCGACTGAAGGACTAAACCAAGTCCAAACCAGGTCCAAACCAGGCCGACTGAAGGACTAAACCAAGTCCAAACCAGGTCGACTGAAGGACTAAACCAAGTCCAAACCAGGTCCAAACCAGGCCGACTGAAGGACTAAACCAAGTCCAAACCAAGTCTAAACCAGGCCGACTGAAGGACTAAACCAAGTCCAAACCAAGTCCAAACCAGGCCGACTGAAGGACTAAACCAAGTCCAAACCAGGCCGACTGAAGGACTAAACCAAGTCCAAACCAGGCCGACTGAAGGACTAAACCAAGTCCAAACCAGGCCGACTGAAGGACTAAACCAAGTCCAAACCAGGTCCAAACCAGGCCGACTGAAGGACTAAACCAAGTCTAAACCAGGCCGACTGAAGGACTAAACCAAGTCCAAACCAAGTCTAAACCAGGCCGACTGAAGGACTAAACCAAGTCCAAACCAAGTCCAAACCAGGCCGACTGAAGGACTAAACCAGGCCTACCAGGTTTGTCCCAGTCCTGCTCAGGTCCTGGGTCTGTCCCAGTCTTGGTGAGGTCCCAGGTCTGAGGTCCTGGGAACGGCGGGACAGAGACTGTGGGATCCTGGGGCCGGTCTGTGATTGTTGGAGCGAGTCGAGCTCTGTCAGGTTCACAAAGAGACGAGCAGCAGAGCGAGGAGAGCTGAGGCAGAGTTAATCCTGACCCCGGTCTAAGTCCTGCCCCCGGGGTCCTCAAAACCTGGCCCCTACCCCACTGAAGGGGCCCCCAACACTGGTCACATGGACCCCCGGTGCTGCGGCGGGACCCTGGGGTCAGGACAGTTCACATTCAGGCTTTATCTGCTCGCACCAGCTGCAGACTCTGAGCTCAGACCTGGTTTAGTCCTGAATCCAGACCTGGTTTAGTCCTGAATCCAGACCTGGTTTAGTCCTGAATCCAGACCTGGTTTAGTCCTGAATCCAGACCTGGTTTAGTCCTGAATCCAGACCTGGTTTAGTCCTGAATATAGACTTGGTTTAGTCCTGAATTCAGACCTGGTTTAGTCCTGAATCCAGACCTGGTTTAGTCCTGAATATAGACCTGATTTAGTCTTAAATTTAGACCTGGTTTAGTCCTGAATTCAGACCTGGTTTAGTCCTAAATTTAGACCTGGTTTAGTCCTAAATTTAGACCTGGTTTAGTCCTAAATTTAGACCTGGTTTAGTCCTAAATTTAGACCTGGTTTAGTCCTGAATCCAGACCTGGTTTAGTCCTAAATTTAGACCTGGGTTAGTCCTAAATCCAGACCTGGTTTAGTCCTGAATTTAGACCTGGTTTAGTCTTAAATTTAGACCTGGTTTAGTCCTAAATCCAGACCTGGTTTAGTCCTGAATTTAGACCTGGTTTAGTCTTAAATTTAGACCTGGTTTAGTCCTAAATTTAGACCTGGTTTAGTCCTAAATTTAGACCTGGTTTAGTCCTAAATTTAGGCCTGGTTTAGTCTTTGGTAAGCTTCAATTTAGCTCCAGTTTTGACCACTTAACCCAGAAACGTAATTAATTAAACTGAATGGATTTTTTTACTGTGTCTGTGGTTAAATAAGCTTTAATTTATTACATTTATGTATTATTTGTATTTGTCAGCCTTGATAATGGGAGCAAAAAGTCACCACTAAATGTAAATATATATGTTTCATTTGCAGAAGTGCTGTGTGTGGTCCAGACTTTGGGACTTTCCCGTTTGGTTCGGACCAAATCCTCAGGGGTGAAAGCTCCTGAGGGCAATGGATCCAAAAAGCTGCTATTGATATTCATGTTTTTTTATTCATTTATTTATTTGCTCGTGACAATAGAGCACAAATTTATTCACAAATAACACACAAAACAATACTTACACAACAATAATTCACTGATATAAGAGAAGAACTGCTTTAAAAACCGGTCCAGCTCTGTGTCTCTGCTCTGTCCCGGTCCAGCTCTGTGTCTCTGCTCTGTCCCGGTCCAGCTCTGTGTCTCTGCTCTGTCCCGGTCCAGCTCTGTGTCTCTGCTCTGTCCCGGTCCAGCTCTGGGTCTCTGCTCTGTCCTGTTCTGTCCCAGTGTCTCTGCTCTGTCCCGGTCCAGCTCTGGGCCTCTGCTCTGTCCCGGTCCAGCTCTGTGTCTCTGCTCTGTCCCGGTCCAGCTCTGTGTCTCTGCTCTGTCCCGGTCCAGCTCTGTGTCTCTGCTCTGTCCCGGTCCAGCTCTGGGTCTCTGCTCTGTCCCGGTCCAGCTCTGTGTCTCTGCTCTGTCCCGGTCCAGCTCTGGGCCTCTGCTCTGTCCCGGTCCAGCTCTGGGTCTCTGCTCTGTCCCGGTCCAGCTCTGTGTCTCTGCTCTGTCCCGGTCCAGCTCTGGGCCTCTGCTGTGTCCCGGTCCAGCTCTGTGTCTCTGCTCTGTCCCGGTCCAGCTCTGTGTCTCTGCTCTGTCCCGGTCCAGCTCTGGGTCTCTGCTCTGTCCCGGTCCAGCTCTGTGTCTCTGCTCTGTCCCGGTCCAGCTCTGGGCCTCTGCTCTGTCCCGGTCCAGCTCTGTGCCTCTGCTCTGTCCCGGTCCAGCTCTGGGCCTCTGCTCTGTCCCGGTCCAGCTCTGTGTCTCTGCTGTGTCCCGGTCCGTCTCTGTGTCTCTGCCCTGTCCCGGTCCAGCTCTGTGTCTCTGCTCTGTCCCGGTCCAGCTCTGTGTCTCTGCTCTGTCCCGGTCCAGCTCTGTGTCTCTGCTCTGTCCCGGTCCAGCTCTGTGTCTCTGCTCTGTCCCGGTCCAGCTCTGTGTCTCTGCTCTGTCCCGGTCCAGCTCTGTGTCTCTGCTGTGTCCCGGTCCAGCTCTGTGTCTCTGCTCTGTCCCGGTCCGTCTCTGTGTCTCTGCTCTGTCCCGGTCCAGCTCTGTGTCTCTGCTCTGTCCCGGTCCGTCTCTGTGTCTCTGCTCTGTCCCGGTCCGTCTCTGTGTCTCTGCTCTGTCCCGGTCCGTCTCTGTGTCTCTGCTCTGTCCCGGTCCAGCTCTGTGTCTCTGCTCTGTCCCGGTCCAGCTCTGTGTCTCTGCTCTGTCCCGGTCCAGCTCTGTGTCTCTGCTCTGTCCCGGTCCGTCTCATGTTTCACTGACCCCTGCTCCTTTGACCTCTGACCTCTGGAGTTTATTTGTTTGATTTAACAGCAGCAGATTTTTCGGTTTATGAATTCTCCGTCTGTCAGCGTTCGTTTCCTCTCAGTTATTTATTTGGTCTGGGCTCCTGGGGCTCACTTCAGGAAAATATTTGGCTTTTAGGCGTTTTTTTTTTTACACAGTGCAGAGCTTTTAGTTATTTTTTGTCGTGTCCTGATTCTTGTAGCCGCGGTTATGCAATACGATGTAAAAAAACAAACATATCTACATTGGTTATTTTAATCTTGATACACCAATTTATTTGATTTATTTACTCAGGATCGATTTTTATGACTTGTTTTAAGACTTTTCTTCATATTTCAGGCAAAATTCTGTGAGAAAACTGCACTTCTTGAACATTATTTCAAGAACATCGTTTTTCTTACTCCTCTGGTTGATAATTCTGCTTGGAATAAGAGAAAATATCTTGAAACATCAAATAATCGAGTAAATAATCCAGAAATGAATGTATCAAGTTAATATTCTGATATAAGTCAGTTTAACAGAGATGTAGATATTTATTTTTTGCAGTTTAAAGCTAAACATTTTCTTATTGTGGCAGAAGGTCAAGTGTATTTTGGAACTCCAGCCTGTGATCTCACATTGTGTAAATACATTTAACAGCAAATTTTCTCTTCTCGTTTTATTTTTGCATTAGGTATTTAAAAAAAATGCATTAAAAATGATTTAATTAAATTGATTGAAGCAACTAAATGTAATTTTTTTATGTTTTTAATAATTTCTGATTGTAGTTTATTTTAATTAATATATTTTTTACATTTTTATTATTTATAATATTATTATTTATATTTATTATTTAATTATTATTATTATTTTTTTATTTTATTTTATTTATTTTTTTTTGGGGGGGGGGGGTCCACCAAGGCATTTCAGTTGTTTTTACTAATAATTTATGTTAATTTATGTTTTGATTTATTTTAATTTCACGGTCCTCAGGGGGCGGGGCTAAGACACCTGCGGGCTCATGGATTGGTCACAGTCCTGAGGGGGCGGGGCTAAGACGTCTGCGGCCTCATGGATTGGTCACGGTCCTGAGGGGGCGGGGCTAAGACGCCTGCGGCCTCATGGATTGGTCACGGTCCTGAGGGGGGCGGGGCTAAGACGCCTGCGGCCTCATGGATTGGTCACGGTCCTGAGGGGGGCGGGGCTAAGATGCCTGCGGCCTCATGGATTGGTCACGGTCCTGAGGGGGGCG
>JAIMZQ010000035.1:30000-35000 GCA_020698575.1 Bostrychus sinensis
CACCCCCGATTCAAAACCATCATATCGATAATCGATACAACTTTTTGCCAAAAATCACTCTAAAATAATGTATCTGTGGAAAACCTCTTCATCTACAGGATTACGTAAAGCCCCATAATTTTGCTAAATGGACTTTTCCTCTCTTAACCCTGTTCTAATGTGGTCTGCTCCTCAGAAACAGACCTGCAGTAGTATTCTGTTTGAGTAATCCTGTATGCTGAGGCGCTGCCCTTCTCCAGAGCTGAAAACGCTCGGTCTCACAGCTCTACGTGAAACCAGGAAGTGCTCCTGCGCGTTTCCAAAGCTCACACACCGTCACCGGACTCGTTCTGATCATTTCAGCCTTAAACCTCCGTCATTTATCTATATGTTAGCATCATGTTGCTAACAGCTGTGCTAAATAGCCATTACTCTCTGTCCAGTCCCCATCGTTGCCAGCAGGGGGCGACAGACACCTAATCCAAGCGTTTACTGTGTGTAACAGCTCCACAACAGAAGAGGTTTTCCACAGATACATTATTTTAAGTTATAAAACCTGAAATACTAATGCAAAGGAGTCCAAAAACAATCTCAAAAAGACAAAAAAAAAAAAAAAAAAAAAGCATAAATATAAAACCTTTAAACTTGTATGAATGAAACAAAATGCTCCAGGGCTGGTTCTGATGAGGAAACATTATAACAGGGTTAAAAAAATCAATTCCTTTAAGAGTTTGTATACAGTTAATTTTCATCAGAACTCAGTGTCAAAAATGCCGTTATTAAGATTCAAATGCAAAAAAAAAAGAAAAAAAAAGTTGCATTGTTTGAGTTTCTCCAAAAAAAGCTTGTTAAAAAGACAAAACTACATTCAGGAAAAGGACAAAATCCAAACAAAATAAACCAAACCACAGAGAGAACCAACGAGAGCTGAGGACAGACAAATATCATGCAAAAGAAGGAGGCGTGGCTTCTGCGTGAGGAGGGCGGAGTCATCTGTCAGCCCTGTTTGCTGCGTTTCCCGCTCACAGACAGCTGACAGTGACAGAGCGGTGCATCACGGGAGAGGGCCATGCTCCACAGAGTCCTGACAGCTCGGACTGACAGCTCTGGGCCAGCTCTGAACGCTCGCGTGCGCTCCGTTAGCATGGACGAGCCCAGCTGCCAATCAAACGCCTCAGACCTCACACCTGGCCCCGCCCCCTGGGAAACACCTCCACTTCCTGTTCCGCTCTGTTCCCACGGCAACAGGGAGGACCAGGGCAGAGGACGCGGGCCCTGACCCAGCACTGGCACTGTGAGCACACTGTTGAATGGATTTTACAAACAGATCATAGTCCTGGTTTAGTTCTGGTTTAGTCCTGGTTTAGTTCTGGTTTAGTTGTGGTTTAGTCCTGGTTTAGTTCTGGTTTAGTTCTTGTTTAGTTCTGGTTTAGTCCTGGTTTAGTTCTGGTTTAGTTGTGGTTTAGTCCTGGTTTAGTTCTGGTTTACTTGTGGTTTAGTCCTGGTTTAGTCCTGGTTTAGTCCTGGTTTAGTTGTGGTTTAGTCCTGGTTTAGTTCTGGTTTGGACCTGGTTTAGTCCTGGTTTAGTCCTGGTTTAGTTCTGGTTTAGTTCTGGTTTAGTCCTGGTTTAGACCTGGTTTAGTCCTGGTTTAGTCCTGATGTAGGCTCAGTTTAGTCCTGGTTTGACCTGGTTCAGACTAGGTTTAGACGTAGTTTAGCCCTAGTCTATACCTGGTTTATTTGGTTTATTCTTGGTTTAGTTCTGGTTTAGTCCTGGTTTATTCTTGGTTTAGTCCTGGTTTAGTCCCTCCTGCAGTGTGCTCGCGTACCCCCAGGGGTCCACATCCCCCTGGTTGGGAAACACTGCTCTAGACCAAAGGTTCGCCTGCTTTTTTCACTTTCCTCTCTTAACCCTGTTCTAATGTTGTCTCCTCAGAAACAGAGCTGCAGTAGTTCTCTGTTTGAGTAATCCTGTATGCTGAGGCGCTGCCCTTCTCCAGAGCTGAAAACGCTCGGTCTCACAGCTCTATGTGAAATCAGGAAGAACTAAACCAGGCCTAAACCAGGACTAAACCAGGACTAAACCAGGACTAAACCAGGACTAAACCAGGACTAAATTAGAACTAAACCAGGCCTAAACCAGGCCTAAACCAGGACTAAACCAGGACTAAACCAGGACTAAATTAGAACTAAACCAGGCCTAAACCAGGCCTAAACCAGGACTAAACCAGGACTAAACCAGGACTAAATTAGAACTAAACCAGGCCTAAACCAGGCCTAAACCAGGACTAAACCAGGACTAAACCAGGACTAAATTAGAACTAAACCAGGACTAAATTAGAACTAAACCAGGACTACATTAGAAATAAACCAGGACTAAATTAGAACTAAACCAGGACTAAACCAGGACTACATTAGAACTAAACCAGGACTAAACCAGGACTAAATTAGAACTAAGCCAGGACTACATTAGAACTAAACCAGGACTAAACCAGGACTAAATTAGAACTAAACCAGGCCTAAACAAGGACTAAACCAGGACTAAATTAGAACTAAACCAGGACTAAACCAGGACTACATTAGAACTAAACCAGGACTAAACCAGGACTAAACCAGCACTAAATTAGAACTAAACCAGGCCTAAACCAGGACTAAATTAGAACTAAACCAGGACTAAACCAGGACTAAATTAGAACTAAACCAGGACTAAATTAGAACTAAACCAGGACTACATTAGAACTAAACCAGGACTAAATTAGAACTAAACCAGGACTAAACCAGGACTAAATTAGAACTAAACCAGGACTAAACCAGGACTAAATTAGAACTAAACCAGGACTAAACCAGGACTAAATTAGAACTAAACCAGGACTAAATTAGAACTAAACCAGGCCTAAACCAGGACTAAATTAGAACTAAACCAGGACTAAACCAGGACTAAATTAGAACTAAACCAGGACTAAACCAGGACTAAATTAGAACTAAACCAGGACTAAATTAGAACTAAACCAGGACTACATTAGAACTAAACCAGGACTAAATTAGAACTAAACCAGGACTAAACCAGGACTACATTAGAACTAAACCAGGACTAAACCAGGACTAAATTAGAACTAAACCAGTACTACATTAGAACAAAACCAGGACTAAACCAGGACTAAATTAGAACTAAACCAGGCCTAAACCAGGACTAAACCAGGACTAAATTAGAACTAAACCAGCACTAAATTAGAACTAAACCAGGCCTAAACCAGGACTAAACCAGGACTAAATTAGAACTAAACCAGGACTAAATTAGAACTAAACCAGGACTACATTAGAACTAAACCAGGACTAAATTAGAACTAAACCAGGCCTAAACCAGGACTAAATTAGAACTAAACCAGGACTAAACCAGGACTAAATTAGAACTAAACCAGGACAAACCAGGACTAAATTAGAACTAAACCAGGACTAAATTAGAACTAAACCAGGACTACATTAGAACTAAACCAGGACTAAATTAGAACTAAACCAGGACTAAACCAGGACTACATTAGAACTAAACCAGGACTAAACCAGGACTAAATTAGAACTAAACCAGGACTACATTAGAACTAAACCAGGACTAAACCAGGACTAAATTAGAACTAAACCAGGCCTAAACCAGGACTAAACCAGGACTAAATTAGAACTAAACCAGCACTAAATTAGAACTAAACCATGCCTAAACCAGGACTAAATTAGAACTAAACCAGGCCTAAACCAGGACTAAACCAGGACTAAATTAGAACTAAACCAGGACTAAATTAGAACTAAACCAGGACTACATTAGAACTAAACCAGGACCACTTCAGGGACACTACTAGGATTAAATCGTATGAATCATCGGCCATCATCTGAACCTCTCCTCTGAATTAAAGCAGGATTAATTGTAGAACAGAGTAAGTCCAAGACTGGACCAGGACAGGGCCCGGGTCTGGGTCTCAGGTCTCAGGACTCAGGTCTCAGGACTCGGGACTCAGGCAGAAAGTCTAAACTCTGGCCTAAAGTGCCCCGCTGCCTCAGAGGCTAAGAGCCGGTCCACACTGACTCCAGACACAAAGACTCAGAGTTTAAAGTAATATTTAAAACGTTAATTTTAATTTAATTTATTTAATCTTTAATTTTATGCGAGGTTGGGCTGAGGTGAAGTAAAAATGAAAAACCTGACTCTGTAAATGATTGTGAGCTGATGAAAGTCTGAGATGAAACAGAATGAAGTGGAGGTGAGAGACCTGGCCTTGAATTATCTCTGAACCCACTCCGGTCCCGAGCGTTGATGAGTCCGGGACCGTAACCCGCTGAAGGTCGCGTTTGTCTAAGCCCCGCCCCCCTCGCGCGCTCCGTTGCCCCCGGCGACCGCCACCTGACGAGCTTTTTGAAGTGTTAACGAGAGGCGTTCAAAGACGCTCCGAGATCTGAGCGCCGGGCCTCTGTGGAGTTTACACGCAGCTTAGAGAGGGTTAGACTGGAGCTGGAACTGGGACTAAACCAGGACTAAAGCAGCACTAAACCAGGACTAAACCAGGACTAAACTAGGACTAAACCAGGACTAAACCAGGACTAAAGCAGGACTAAACCAGGACTAAACCAGGACTAAAGCAGGACTAAACCAGGACTAAACCAGGACTAAACTAGGACTAAACCAGGACTAAACCAGGACTAAAGCAGGACTAAACCAGGACTAAACCAGGACTAAAGCAGGACTAAACCAGGACTAAACCAGGACTAAACTAGGACTAAACCAGGACTAAACCAGGACTAAAGCAGGACTAAACCAGGACTAAACCAGGACTAAAACAGGACTAAACCAGGACTAAAGCAGGACTAAAGCAGTACTAAACCAGGTCAAAACTAGGACTAAACCAGGACTAAAGCTGGACTAAACCAGGACTAAAGAAGGACTAAAGCAGGACTAAAGCTGGACTAAAGCAGGACTAAAGCAGGACTAAACTAGGACTAAACCAGGACTAAAACAGGACTAAACCAGGACTAAAGCA
>JAIMZQ010000035.1:40000-45000 GCA_020698575.1 Bostrychus sinensis
TCTTTTCCTGTTTCATACAAAGAAGTTAGTCTGCTTTCTTTGCCTAAATTTTGGCTTTATGGGCAGAAAAATCACAGGCGGAGAAACGAAGACCAGAATAGCCAGCTGAATGAATGAATGAATGAAAGAAAGTTTTATTTGGAATATGCATTCAAATTAAAGCCACAAAAATAGAGATCACGTAACAATTTACATACTCATAAAGGAATGGGAAGAAGTATTAACTTATCAAACCCCACCCCTTTTCCCTATGGATATCAGTTCTCCTGTTTCCTAAATAAAATACAGTTATCTACACATTATGGCTGCAAAATATATCGCAAAATTATCGTTATCGCAATATCAGCAAACGCAATATCTGTATCGCAAGAATCTAAATATATCACAATAACGCTGTGGTCTTCCATCTGACAGAGATTTACACTGAAGAATCATTTTCCACCAGAGCCTTAAAAGAACATGTGTTGTGGCTAAATAAAAATGTTTAAAAAGTCCAGTTTTAGTGGTAATTTAATTAATTTAGTCACAGCTTAGCCTTGTTTTATTCCTGGTTTAGTCTGTGTTAAGTTTTGATTTTGTCGCTGTTTTGACTTGTAAATACAGGAACTTACATTTTTGTGAAATGTAGTGAATTTAACTTACTATGTTCGAAAAGGAGGCTCTACACTGCAAAAAATCAATATCTAGCATTAGTTAAAATGACTTGAATTCAGATTATTAACCTTGATTTGAGTATTTTTTTTACTAGATTAGATTTATTTACTAATATGTCTAGATTTGACTTGTTTCAAATTATTAATTTATTAATTAATTTTAAGCCATTTTTACTTATTTCAAGCAAAATTATCTGCCAATGTGGTAAGAAAATTCCACTTACCCCAATGGCAGATAATTTTGCTTTAAATAAGTAAAAATTGCTTAAAATTAAGACAGAAATAATTTAAAACAAGTCAAATCATCTAGACATATTAGTAAATAAATCTAATTTAATAAAACATTACTCAAATCAAGGGTAATAATCTGAATTCAAGTCATTTTAACTAATGCTAGATATTGATTTTTTGCAGTGTATTTTCAAATATCGTTATCGCAATTTTCAACATAGTTATCGAATATCGCATGTTTTTTCCATATCGTGCAGCCCTACTACACAAACTCTACAAATATCTATATCTACATAACAATAACTCATACAACCTGTGGTCCAGTAGCTTAATTGTGTAAGACATAATTTCTAACTTTTATTATCTTACTTTTAGCAGTTGTACAAAGATTTGCGTAAAAAGTGGGTTTGTTTGAATGTGGTGGTAACGTGGGACGTCAGAGGGACTTTACTGTTGTTAAAATGGAAACAGGACGAAGACAAAAATCCCACAGAGGCCTGAACAACAACGAGGACTTCAGCAGAACCAACAGGTGACGAAGGAAAGACCTAAACTCTGTTAATCAGTTAATCAAGTTATTACATTCACTCTGGCGCCATCTTGGTTATTTCCAATGGGAGATTAGCTTCTGTATCTGTAAGACGCGCTGCAGATAAACGTCTGTGATTGATAGAGTGAGGAACCAAACTGTCCTGCAAAGAAAGAAAGTAGGAGAAGCTCGCTCACTAGGCTAAAACAAAACCAGGACTAAACCAGTTGCATGGTACCTTTATGACCAATGAGTTTATTCGTTTTCATAAGAACGCTGACTTATGCCGACGCGGATTTTCTTTCTTTGGATAAACAGAGAAGCGCAATGCATGAAGGGATCATTGTGATAAATAAATGATGTAAGATGTATGCACCCAAAGCTTGTGTCCGGATCATTTCCCTGTGGTGGTCACTCCATTCTCGCCGCTGAAAAGTAATCCACTCAAAACTCAACGCATCAAAAAGTTATGGACAGGAAGGGTCAGTATAGACACTCAGTATAGACCAGAATGCTTTGGGAGTTAGGGGAAAACAGTGGGACCGTAGCAGTTCTTAAGTTTATTTAACTTGTAGATGAGTATTTGATAGACTGCTATTGGACTTGAGCGTTTTGGATTTTACACCTGTCTCCTGGAATCCCTCAGACGTGGATTGTGAACTGGCCTTGGTCTAAACTTGGTCTCCGTCACTAGAGGTGTAACGATTCTTCGTAAATCGGCTAAAAATCAACGCAAAAGAAAAACATCGTCAATCGGTGTGGGGAAAAAATGAATCGCGATGCCCCTTTAATACAGCGCAGGCCACTGGTGTAATCTGGCATACTTTTTGGTGCTAGACATCATTACCTGGCCATTTTACTTTAAAGAAACATGCATTTATATTAAGTTTTAGTTTACAGAACTCGTAAAATCACTAGCGCGACCTGCTGGGAACAACAACAAGCCCAGTGCGGACAGAGAGACAGATCTGAGGGTTTTATTTAGGCTGCACCTGTTTGCTCCGTTTTCCATCGTTCAGAAAGTAGCTTGTTGTTAGCAGCGAGCTAAAGGAAAGCTAAGTGGCTAACAACAGCCTTTAAGTTTATCTGAAGTTTCAGCGGAGCGTTTCCATGGAGATCAGATTTTTAACTAAGGATGTGTTTTTCCTCACTGATATTTTTACAAGACTTGATTTATATTAGGCCCATTTTATATTTCTGAGGTGTGGATTTATGATGAGCTGCTTCTCTGTGCGTTGTTTGCTACTAAAGTGCATTTGTTTTTGGAGGAGAGTGGAAAGATGTTAATAAAAGTCACTAACAAATGATGTTGTATATTTTTGTAATTTTTACATGTTATTGTTTTAATATCTACTTTTTTAATTACATCTCAGTAATTATGAAATGTACAACAATTTAAGTTTGATAAGGAGACAAACAGGCTATGTAAAAAAAAATGTATTTAATTTTTTATTTTTATTTAACCTTTATTTTACCAGGCAGAACATTTAGAACAAATTCTTATTTACAATGTTGGCCTGGGCATGCCAGAAGCAGCCAGGGAAGGGGAATTAAAATAAATAGATATTCAACATCACTCATTATCAAGACAAATATTTACATCAACCTCTAAAAATCCCCTTTAGTTTCATTAATTATACTGCAACTGCATATAAAAATCGAAAAAAATCGTAATCGTGAACCGAACATCATGAATCGGATCAAATCATGACTTCAGTGCATCGTTACATCCCTATCTGAACATTAATAATATCACTTTTCTTCTTTTGTTTTGGCTTATCCTTGCAGTCTCACCTAATGCATAATGATTTTTGCATAGACTGTACGCCAGATGCCCTTCCTGGAGCCATCCTCTCTGTTTATCAGAGCTGATTTACTGAGGCTGGATTGGAATAATGTATGTGATAATAAAATCCAGCGACAGTTTGTGCACAAGACTGAGAGAACAGTCACTGATTTAGTTTTTAGTTTTTCCAGTGAACTGTGGTCCAGGGAAAGTCGGGTCCAGGCCAGACTCTCGAGGATCCACAGTTGTTGAGTCCAGACCTCGTCTCGGTGGAAACATGAGACCAATCGGGATCAGGTTTCAGGAGCATGTGGCTCCGAGCTGCTGCGCTGATGCATTATGGGACATCAATCATTCTGAGAGAGAGGAGCATGGACGGCTTTAACCCAGGAGAGAGGAGGGTGAAGGAAAGTAGGAAAACGTAGGTGGGAAAAATGGGATTAAAACAAGCAAAGAACTGCGGAAAACTGGCAAACTTTTTCACTCTCAGCGTGAGCTAAACCAGGACTCAGTGAAGTTGACGCCACAACTTTGTAAACGGTCCGTGTTGTGAGACTGAGATGGAGTTTAGGGTAAAAATCTAATCTGCTCCTAAATATTTAACCCTCAGGCCTCCTTTAAAAAACTCAGGTTCTTCCTCTGAAAGCCCTAAGAGGCGGGGCTACACTCACTGTTATCCAAAGGAATTATAACAGAATAATTTCCCACAATGCACTGAGAAAATGGTGGATGTGGTGGTGATGTTTTTGTTTGTGTATTTTTTTGGCTTCTTACAGAGGAATTAACATGATTTAACATTTCTATATTGGAATGGCAGTAGAGGGAAAATAAGTGATTTTAATGGGAGTCAATGGGACTTAAAGCGCTTTAAGAGGAAGAGAGTTTTTTATCTAGACAGTAGAAAATTCTGTGTTTTTTTTTTTTCTCTTGTGATGCTGCAATTCTAAAATTAATTTATTAATGAGCATCTTTGTCAAATATCATCACCCTAACATAAGAAATGACAAAATGAGAGCAAAAAATACATTTGAAAATCCTTAAAAGGAGCCAGGGGCTGAGGGTAAAATGCAAACATCTTGGCCTGGTTTATGAATAATATCTCTGCAATTACTGAGAGATTAACATGAAACAAAAACTGCACAAAGTTCACCGTCTTCTCTGTCAGCACAATTTACCTGAGGTGGAAGAATGTATTAACTACAGTGAGGAGCCCAAAGGCAAACCTGGTCCTTCAGGAGGTGAGGGGCGCTGTGTCTGTGCTGTGAAGACAGATTCGATACAACGCCAATGTTTGGTAGGGAACCCGTCTCTGGAACACTGACACGTTTCCGTTTTGGCCTCTGAGAGAAAATGTTTGGGCAGCCCTGCACGAGAGCAAGTTGGCCGCCGTAGACTCAACGCTGAACAGGCCGCCGCTGTTTTCAGACTTTCACTTTTTCTATAAATGTGGTGTAATGCTGCGTTCATGTGCTCCTGGTGCTCGTTTTTCAGAGATGAGAAGTCATTTTCCTGACTTGTTTACGTTCATGAGCTTTTATCTATGGATATGGGCGTCACCATAGGAAGACCTACGAAGTTATTGGTCCGTAATGTTCTTTTTTTCCCACAGCTGGGTTTTTTTTTAGGAGTTTTTCCTTACCAAGAAGGAGGCTCTAAGGACAGGATCTGGATCTGTTTAGTGTAGTTAATGTTTGTGTTGATTGTGTGTTAAGTCTGACTTTTGTTGTGATACTGGGCTATACAAATAAAACTGAATTGAACTGAATTAATGTTATTAATTAGCGTTAAACACAGCTAACCA
>JAIMZQ010000035.1:52500-69343 GCA_020698575.1 Bostrychus sinensis
GCTTGTACTGCAACACGCCACAGTCACACAGCGTTCAGGAGAAGAACAGGAAGCTAACTGGTGTTTAATGTTCTGTTAAAGCTCTGGGTTCATGTGCTGTGTTTGTTATTGGCCACAGATCCTGAGTTTCAGACCGCGGAGGATCAAAAGCGAGGCTCCCAGTGTCACTCTCCGTGCTCGGCTGTCTTTTTACTTTCCCCGCTGCTCTACACGACGGCATGTTACCGTAATGCCTTGTGTAAGCTGCACACTCGCCCACATTTAGATTTGACCGCTACCGTAAAGACTAGTATGAACGCACACTCAAAATTCTCAGGACCTGGCATGTTTTTGCTTGACCGAAGGATTTCCCGAAGGATTTTGGGATTTCCCGGCCGCTCTAGTTTCAAATGTAGTTTTTATTCAAGTAAATTGTCCAGCATGTCCATCAGAACATGTGTATAATGAGTATTTTCTAACTCTTTACATTCCCTAATCCTCTCTGTTGTTGCTCTAATCCAGACTAAAACTCTCTCTTAGTCCCGTTTGAGTCTCAGGTTCCTCGTACACAGGGGGAAGGTGGGGCCCTCTGGTCTTTGTCTTGGTCCTGGTCTACGTCCCGGTCCGTCTTTTGTGCATGCGGGATCAGTTTTATCAGATAGTATTGTTAAAAACCTTGTAGCTCCTTGTCTGTGCTGTGTTCAGACACTGGTCCTATGTCCCTGGTGCTGTCGGGGCCCGATCCGGTTTCAGGGCGCTCTGGTGGGAAAATCTACACTCGGAGGCTTCAGCGTGTGGTTACAGGAGTCAAACTGGAAATTATATAAGAAAATGTGTTGTTAAAATTACAGTAATTTCTGGAGTATAAGTGGCAAGTAGCCAAAAAATGCATAATGAAGAAGAAAAAAACGTATATAAGTCGCACTGGACTATAAGTCGCATTTTTTAGGGGAAATTTATTTTACAAAATCCAACACCAAGAACAGACATTTCATGTTGAAAGGCAAGTTATAGTAATAATAGAATAGAGAACAACAGCTGAATAGGTGTGCGGTTGCTAACCGTAACACATTGATGGTTATTCAGCTACATGAAGCATAAACAACGAACTGAATAGGTGTCTCGTATGTTAACGTAATATATTAACAGTTATTCACATAACTATAGCATAAAGAACATAATATAACAAGTTCACCAAACTCACCATCTCACTCCTAATCACTAAATCCTTTAAATTCTTCATCCTCGGTGTCGCTTCTGAACAACTCCCGCCAACTCCGGAGGTAGACGAAGCGCCGCTTCCTCCTCCTGCGTGGCTGTCGTCAGACTCAGCATCAGTTCCATTTCCAATTATTCCGCTCTTTCTCAGTTGTCTTTATAGCCTAAGTTGTTAGTGGTAATGTTTACATTTTAAATTGTCAGTGGTACAGGTGCAGCAGATGCTGGTACACAAGCCTAGAGCGCCCTCTAACCAACACCTGAAATATTTTAATATATAAGTCACACCTGAGTATACGTCACACCCCGAGCCAGACGATGGAAAAAAAGTGTGACTTGTAGTCTGGAAAATACGTTATGTTTTTGTAACTAAGTGAAGCAGTATTAGTGTTTTAGATTATTAATACACTTAGGGCGATTGAAAATATTAATGTTGTTTCATCAAAATTTGTGTTTCTCTGTATTATCTTTTCTGCTAAATGGAATTTTCCTCTCTTTTTACCATATTCTAATGTGGGTCTCCTCCTCAAAAACCAGACCCGGAGTAGTATTCTGTTTGAGTTAAATCCTGTATGCTGAGGCGCTACCCTTCTCCAGAGCTGAAAACGCTCGGTCTCACAGCTCTACGTAGACCGAGACTCCGTTCTTTTTAACTCTCAGTACTCGCAATGATGCAAACCGTTAGCTCTGCACTCAGGAATATGACACGTACGTAAATGTATTTAACCACAGAGTTATTGGCCACATTACAGTGTAACATCTGGCTAAGCTGATCCAGGACAGAGAACACAGAGCAGCCCTAAACCTATTCAGGGTTTAACTTCTAAACATTGTACTCACCGTGTTATAGACAACCCCCCCCCCCGTCCTGTCATCATCTGCCAAACATATCCACGAGTCGCTGTTGGTGTTTACTGGCAGCGTCTGTTCTTATAAAGTCCTCGATAACATCTGTGACTGCTTTACTCTGCTGCTGCTGTACATCATGTGTTCCTCTGCATTAGCCATGGCAGCAAGAATTTCTGATGTTTTGATCAAATGAAAAATTAAATTAACCAATCAGCTGCCTAACTAACACGTTACTGATTTGAAAAAGTAACTAAGTGCCAGATTACTTGGCTCACAAAACGTGTTATTTTACCTCGTTACTTGTTACTGCTGCAGCACAGTCTGTGACAGAGAATTGTTAGCTAGGCTTTAGCAACAAGAGCGCTACGATGTCGAGTGCCGTGCATCTGGGAAATAGGATTTTTATCCCTAAATCTGGGGACACACTACACGATTTCTCAGTGGTTACAGATTCTGAAAAGACTAGGAGCCCACACTAACGACTGGTTTCAGCAGATTTAGTTCTGACGACTGAAAGACTGCGCCTTCACACACTACAAGATCTGCTGAGGCCGCAACTGACGCCAACCAAACCCAGCAAACTCTCACAGGGAACTAAATGGTAAACAAACATGGAGCTACCTGGGTCGCTGTTGCCGTTGTGTGCGCAGCTATCCTGTTTGGAAAAAAGGAAAAGAATAAACATCTATGTATCCAGTTTCGCTTGGGTAGCGCTCACTTTCTTCGGTGGTTGCCATGGTTGTTTATGTGTCTTCTTCAAAGTTCCGCTTATATTTTCCCGAGCTTCCTGTTGCGTCGTTCGTTTCTCTGACGTTATTTCCTGTGTCCCATCAACTGTTTTTTCATCGGCCGCTGGACTCCATGAATTCCCAGTGGATGTAAACAGCCCACACTACAGGAGTGCATCCAGAGTCGGCTTTAAAACTCAAACATGACGTCAAGCCGGGTTTTTGCGCCGATTCGAGTCTTTGAACATCACACGCTAACGGATTTCAGGGCCGACTGCTGATTACGATTCCCTGCAACTAGTGTTGACTGATACAGACTCGGCACAACTGTGAATCGTTATAAAATTGGGCAAAAAAGTCAGCTTAACTCTGCTACGTCAGAAATGCGGTGTTTCCTTCACTTGTTAATGCGATACTTCATAATGTGCATAAATATAAGGTGATGGAAAGCAGCTAGTGTCCTGTTCAGCTGCCTAGGGCCACCAGCCTGAGCAGCTAACTTCTTGCTAGGAACTATTGGGGTAAAAAACTGTCCTGTGAAGAAGTCGCTCTCTCTCAGCGCTCTCTGGTTTCTCCCACTTTAACCACAGTTTGATAAATGTTCCCTGAAGTCTAACAGAATCTGTCCATGACCAAACCAGACCACACCTTAACGCAGCAGCTCTGTCTGATTAATGACCCCCCATCCACGCTGCGTTCACCGTCCCTGGGGCAGACCACCGCCGACGACGGTGCTGCCGCCTTCAGGGAGCAGGGGAAATATGAGCGTCCATCTGTCGGGGGCTGGTCTTCGTGTTACAGAGCGATGAAGGAGGAGGAGGAGGAGGCCTGGATCTCGGTGAACCCGGACCTGAGCCTGTGGTGCGGAGTAAATCTGAGAGAGCAGAGGTGCATTGTGGGAGAGTGACTTCATAAACGCGGAGGTGAAATATGGAGACTGAAGGGAGTGACGCTCAGAGACAGCTCCCATAGAAGTGCGGCACAAGTCATAGTGGTACAGGGGCTTTCAAAAACTAAAGGAAAAACCTAACCCAGGACTATAACGAGGCATGAGACACTAAAGAAGGACAAAACAGGGACTAAACCAGGACTAAACCAGGACTAAATCAGGAATAACGTCCCAGGGACATGGCGTATGGAGTTTTCTTTTGTGACCACTTTTAAGTTCACTGTGTACTTTTCTCCTAAATATGCGGGGCATACTGACTTTGTTTGTGATTTTTTGAGCGATTAAAGGCCTGATGTGCGATCTGTGCTTCCGAGCGGGCGCTTCTGTACTGAGAACGCGCCCTCGCAACTTGGCCGGGAGCGCTCCGCTGTGAGGAGGAGTTTCACGTGACAGAAATGACTTGAGGCGCAGGTATAACCATAAGCTACTTTTAGCATTGTGTATTTTCGCAGTTCTCAGGGCCCGAAGGACACAAGAAGATGAAGACAAGTGTCGGACTAGAGGCAAGAAAAAGAAATGTTGAAAGGGACCGCACCAGATCACAACAAGAGTCAAAACCATCGGACAGACTTTGCTCGCTGGCGTCAGTATGAGAAGTGCAGAGAAGGCCTTGCAAATCAAATCACGTTTTTGCTTCTTTAATTGTTGGAACAGGTAATAGCCTCTTTATTAATTTTTTCTTTGAACGGTCTGTTTTCAATACAGTTATTGAGTTGTTTTTACTGCACCATTTGCGCGATATTTGTTGATAGCTAACGCTAGCCGCTAACTCTATAGTAAGAGCCAGTCCAACTTCAAAGGTAGCAGCAGGTCAATAAAGTTGAAACAATGATGAAATAGCTCACGCTCAGCAAAGTTTCAGAAGGAGAGGGCCCTAAGGTTTACGTTTGCGACGGTGCAGTGGCACTGTGGCTCTAGAGCGCAAGACTGGGAATCTTACACAGTGTAACTTTAACCAAAAGAAAAAAAAATGTTTATGTTTTCTCTAACATTTACCTGGACGTTTTACAAAATGTTAGTGTCCACACCCACATTCAAATTAAAAACAAAAATAGTTTATGTTGACCTTTTGTCTGTGTGCAGCACAGTCACACTTTCATTACTCTGTGAAAAGACTGTAGTCAATCTCGACTATCTCTACTGACTCTTTATTGTAAAACATAAATTTGCGCGGTCTTTATTGAATCATGTCTCGACCTTACAGCTCAGCGTCAGACCGGGTTGTACGTGGCGGCTCAAGAACTTTTAACTTTACAAACAACAATCCATTTAGTTTTATAAAGTAGCATTTTTCATTCAAGAAACTGATTTTTTACTTTATTAAGATTCTTATGAGGACTTGCCTAGTTGAAGTAATAGAACAAAACGCCCCAAAGTTCTCGCCGTCTTCTCTGTCACACACATAATAACTCTCTGTTATTTTGTTTGTTTTATAAGGTTTACAATTTTTGTAAGTTCTAAATCTAATGAACTGTCCCCCCCATTAACCCGCTGGTGTTTGTTTCATCTGCAGGGCACTGCAGCACTAAACCTGCTCAGCTCACACCAGGCCTCAAGGGAAAAGTGAAGTTGATCCAAAACTGAAACCTGCTTGTTCACAGAAAAACTTTTACGCTGTTGCCTTATTCTACTACTACTATACTACTACTACTACTACTACTACTACTTGCTACTACTCTACTAACTACTGCTACAGACTACTGCTACTACTACTAACTACTCTACACTACACTGCTACTGCTACTACTACGTACGACTACTACTCTACTGCTACTACTACTACTACTACTGCTTACAACTCTGCGACTACTACTACTATTCTATACTTACTACTACTACTACTACTATACTACTGCTTACGTCTTATCACACTACGATACTACACTACTACTACTACTACTGCTACAACTACTACTACTACTACTACTACTAACTACTATCGCTACTACTACTTACTACTGACTAACTACTGCTACTGACTACTGCTACAACTACTGCTACTACTACTGCTACTATCTACACGCTACTACTACTACTACTACTACTACATACTACCTACTATACTACTACTGCTTATCTACTATATGCTACAACTACTGGCTACTACTCACTGCTACTACACCACTACTGCTATACATACTACTACTACTCTACTGCTACTACTACTACTACTACTGCTACAACTACTGCTAACTACTACTACTACTACTACTACTGCTACTATATACACTACTAGCTACAACTACTGGCTACTACTACTACTATTACTACTACTACTACTACTACTACTACTACTGCTAATACTACTACTACTGCTACTTACTATACACTATTACTGCTACTACTACTACCTACTACTACTGCTACTACTACTACTACTGCTACTACTACTACTACTACTACTAGCTACTACTACTGCACTACTACTACTACTGCTACTGTCTATACTACTACTACTAACTAGCTACTGACTACTACTACTACTACTACTGCTACTACTACTACTACTACTACTACTACTACTACTACTACTACTAACTACTACTACTACTACTGACTATTACTTCTACTACATACTGCTTACTACTACTGCTACTACTACCTACTATTACTGCTACTACTACTGCTACTACTACTGCTACTACTATCTCATACTGCTACTACTATACTGCTACAACTACTGCTACTCTACTTGCTACTACTACTCTAACTACTGCTATACTACTGCTACTACTACTACTCTACTACTACTACTAACTACTACTGCTACTACTACTGCTACAACTACTTGCTACTACTACTGCTACTACTACTACTACTACTACTGCCTACTACTACTATTATGCTGTCTACTACTGCTATGGGTTGGATTCACTACTGCTACTACTCGACTACTACTACTACTACTACTACTACTGCACAACTACTGCTACTGACTACTACTACTACGTACTACTACTAACTACTACTACTACTGCTACAGACCTACTGCTACTACTAACTGCTTAACAACTACGCTCTACTACTGCTACTACTACTACTGACTAACTACATATATATATTCTGCTACTAACTACTGCTACTACGACTACTATTACTGCTACTATATTTGCTACATACTGCTACTACCTACTGACTACTACTACTACCGCTATTTACTACGTACTACTCTACTACTTACTACTACTACTACTACTACTGCTACTACTGTCTACTATAACTGCTACAACTACTGGCTACTACTACTGCTACTGACTGCTACTAACTACTATTACTGCACATAACTGCTACTACTACTGCTACACTACTACTACTACTGCTCAACTACTGCTACTACTACTGCTACAAACTACTGCTACTAGCTACTACTATTACTGCTACTACTACTTCGCTACTACTACTGCTACTACTACTACTAACACTACTACTACTACTACTACTACTACTACTGCTACAACTACTGCTACTACTACTGCTACAACTACTGCTACTACTACTACTACTACTACGTCGACTATTTTTCTATTACTGCTACTACTGCTGGCTAGCTACCATTTTCTTTTCTTATAACTCACTGGGGGGGAACTCGGATGAAATATGACTGAATATCTCAGACAGTCGGCAGCTCATGGCATCCTTCAGCCGCACTATGGAACCGATCCACTGTTTCAGAGCTGACATATGTTCTGTGTTTACTCTGCTCACATCTGCATCTGTGGGGTCACGATCAGCTGAACCAGGAACCATGACTACAAACCAGGTTAACACCCTTAAACCCTGCATATGAAAACACCTTTACTAATTACTACTTTTTAGAACAATTTTTTTTTAAGTTAGATTTTACTAAAACAAATCAGAAAGTCTTGGGTTTCTCGTAGTAGTTAGTACAAGCAGTAGTGTTTTGCAAAATACTTTTGACGTATTGATAGATAAAAAATTTAATTCTAAAGTATTCGAGCAGGTGCAGTAAACATTACTTTTACTTGAGTACAGGTTCTGAGTGTGACAGATCATTAGAGGGGGATTGTGTGCTGTGAGATTGGGATGAAATCAGAGTAAACACCACAGCTGCTCTTGCTCCAACACAAACAGCACAAAGTTTATGAATGATTCAGTGAAAGGTTACGTCGTTACACACTGGAATTCAAACATGACGCATAATACGAAGTCATTAACAGCGTCCCTCATGAGGCGCTTTTAACACTGAACAGTACAGGTACGCCTTAGAACATGGTCGCCCAAACCTGCTGGTGTTTCCATGAACTCTGGTCCAGACCCCCCACGTCCTGTTACCAAACACTACGTCACACAGCAACAAAAGTGTGTTAATAATGGAGACAAAATGAGTTTGATAGCTGACTTTAAAACATGAATGGCGGTGGCATGTTGAGAAAAAGAGAGAGTGAAACCCTGGTGTGTGTCTGTGTGTAGGTTGGTGTGTGTTCTGTGTGGAAGCTGGGTGTGTCCTGTGGTGAGTGGGCTGTGTAGTGTGTTCTGTGTAAGGCTGGTGTGTGTTCTGTGTGAGGCTGGTGTGTGTCTGTGGTGAGTGTGTGTGTGTCCTGTGTGATGGTTGGTGTGTTCTGTGTGAGGCTGGTGTGTCGTAGTGGTGTGTGTGAGGCCGGTGTGTTTCTGTGTGAGGCGGTGTGTGTCTGTGTGAGGCCCGGGTGTGTGTCTGTGTGGGTTTGTGTGTGTCTGTGTGAGGTTGTTTGTGTCTGTGGTTAGGTGGTGTGTTCTGTGTTGAGGCTGTGTTGTGTCTGTGTAGGGCTGGTGTGGTTGTCCCTGTGTAAGGCTGGTGTGGTGTCTGTGTGAGGTTGGTGTGTGTCTGTGTGAGGCCGGTGTGTGTCTGTGTGAGGCCGGTGTGTGTCTGTTGAGGTTGGTGTGGTCCTGTGTGGGTTGTTTGTGTCCTGTGTGAGGTTTGTGTGTTGTCTGTGTGAGGCCGTGTGTTGTCTGTGTGAGTGCCGGTGTGTGTCTGTGTGAGGCCGGTGTGTGCTGTGTGAGGCCTGGTGTGGTGTCTGTGTGAGGGGATTGATGTGTTCTGTGTGAGTTTGGTGTGGGTCTGTGTGAGGCTGGGTGTGTCCTGTGTGAGGGCTGGTGTGTGTCTGGTCGGTGTGGCTGGTGTCTGGTGTTCTGTGTGAGGCTGTGTGTGTCTGTGTGAGGCTGGTGTGTGTCTGTGTCAGGCGGGTTGTGTCTGTGTGGGCTGATGTGTTGTGTGCTTGGTGTGAGTGGCTATGTTAGGGTAGTGTGTGTCCTGTGTAAGGCTGGTGTGGTGTCTTGTGTGAGGCTAGTGTTGTGTCTGGTTGAGGCTGTGTGTGGTCTGTGTGAGCTGGTGTGTGGCTGTGGGTGTGTGTGTCTGTGTGAGGCTGGTGTGTTGTCTGTTGTGTGTGTGTCTTGTGTGTGTGTGTCTGTGTGAGGCTGGGTGTTGTCTGTGTGGTGTGTGTGTGTCTGTGTGAGGCCGGTGTGGTGTCGGGTGTGTGGTGTCTGTGTATAGGCTGGTGTGTGTGTGTCTGTGTTGTCTGTGTGGGAGGGTGAGGCTGGTGGTGTCTGTGTGAGGCTGGTTGTGTGTCCGTGTGTGTGTTGTGTGTGTCTGTGTGAGGCTGGTGTGGTGTCTGTGTGGTGTGTCTGTTGTGCAGGCGCCGGTGTGTTCTGTGTTGGGTCTGTGTGAGGCTTGGTGTTGTGGTCTTGTGAGGCCGTGTGTGGTCCTGTGTGTTGTCTGTGGTGAGGCTGGTGTTGTGTGTCGTGTGTGTGTCTGTGGGAGGCTGGGTGTGTGTCTTGTGGCAGGCTGGTGTGGTGTCTGTTGATGTGTGATGTCTGGTGGTGATCTGGTATGCTGTAGTCTGTATGAGGCTGGTATGTGTCCCTGTAATGAGACTGGTATGTTGTCCCTGTGTGAGGCTGGTGTGTGTCTGTGTGAGGGCTGGGTGTGTCTGTGTGAGGCTGGGTGTGTGTCTGTGGAGGCTGTTGTTGGTGTCTGTGTGAGGCTGTTGGTGTGTCCTGTGTGAGGGCTGGGTGTGTGTCTGTAATGAGGCCTGGTATGTGTCTGTGTGAGGCTGGGTGTGTCTGTGTGAGGCTGGTGTGTGTCCTGTATGAGGCGTGGTATGTGGTCTGTGTGAGGCACTGGTGTGTGGTCTGTTGAGGCTGGTATTGTCTGTAGTGAGCTGGGTGTGTCTGTATGAGGCCTGTAGGTGTCTGAATAGGCTGTAATGGTCTGTGTGAGGCTGGGTGTGTCTGTATGAGGCTGGTATGTGTCCTGTGTGAGGCTGGTGGGTGTCTGTTCGGGGGTATGTGTCTGTATGAGGCTGGGTATGTGTTCTGTGTGAAGCTGGTATGTGTCTGTCATGGGCTGGTGATGTTGTCTGTATGAGGCTGGTATTGTCCTGTGTGAGGTCGTGGGTGTGTCTGTATGGGGCTGGTATGTGTCCTGTATGAGGCTGGTATGTGTCTGTGGAGGCTGGTGTGTGTCTGTATGAGCGGGTATTGTCCTGTGTGGGCTGGGCTGTGTCCTGTATGAGCTGGTATGTGTCTGTATGAGCTGGTATGTGTCTGTGTGAGGCTGGGTGTGTCTGTGTGAGGCTGGGTATGTGTGCTGTATGAGGCTGGTATGTGTCTGTGTGAGGCTGGGTGTGTCTGTATGGTGCTGTATGTGTCTGTATGAGGCCTGGTATGTTCTGTGTGAGGCTGGGTGTGTCCTGTATGAGGCTGGTATTGTGTCTGGTGAGGCTGGTGTGTGTCTGTATGAGGCTGGTATCTGTGTCTGTCATAAGGGCTGGTATGTGTCTGTGTGAAGCTGGTGTTGTGTCTGTATGAAGGCTGGTATGGTGTCTGTATGAGGCTTTGGTATGTGTTCTGTATGAGGCCTGTATTAGTGTCTGTGTGAGGCTGGGTGTGTCTGGTATGAGGCTGGTAGTTGTCTGTGTGCGGCTGGTGTGTGTAACACATTGGGGGTAAAAAAAAACACCATGGAAAGTGTAAACTCGTGTTTAAGTCTAAATTAAAAATGAAAACATTTAGATTCTTGAAGTGAGAGCCGTACTTTGCTAATCAGAAACAGCTGTTTCTAATGTCTAACGCTAGCTTTATTTAGTACAAAAAGTGGCCTCAACATTAGCTCGTCCTCTCTGAACTACAGCTGTTTTATCACAACAGGACAGTACGTGTTTTCATAAAAAAACAAAACATTTTCACTTTTAGTTTCTGTTCTTTCTTTGGGCTTGTTTTTTTGTTGCCTGAGTGAGGAGTTCTCTCGTCCATCAGCTCGGCAGCAGTGCCCACCTCTACCGTCCCAGAACGCGTTGAGCCGAGCTGGACCCCATCGAGAGGTGTGCCAAAATTAAACGGTTCCTGGAACGCTTGGAAGTGAAACACCGCCCAAACCAATGCCGTCCCATCCAGTTTCTGTTCCTAGTGGAAAAGCACTGTGCAGGCATCGAAGCTAACAGAGAGTTATGTAGATTTATTCACTCTTTATTCAGCATCAGTACCTTTTTTCCAGCAGATACAATTGTTGGACAGATGAAGAAAACTCGTCCACTTTTTAACTCGTCCTTTAGTCCCACAGAAACAGGTGGTAAACTAATAAAAACCCTGTCTTCAGCAGTGTGAGGTCCTGGGGTTTGATTCCCTGCGCTGTTGTAACAGTAACAGCAGCCAGAGCGACAACTCTGTCCTCCTCGATCCTCAGAGAGCGACTAATGAGGCCCGGAGACAGCACGTCAGCACACAAACACACCCTCGAGAGGGCCCCGTCGCCTTGGGAGGGGCCGCAGAGGCAAAGGGAGCGCTCGTCCTCTGAACATCAGGTACGCAGCTCAGGGACGAGAGAGGAACAAGAACAAGAACAAAGACCAAGAACAGAGAACCTGCCGCATAAAACTACGAGTATGTGAAGAGTGAGGGTATGCTGTACTACACTACTAGCTAACATCACTCTAGATGCTAGCTATATCTGTACTACTACACTACTGTACTACTACCTACTTGCAGCTACTACTTTCTGCTACTAGAGCACTACTACTACTACTGGAACTACCGAACTGCTACTACTGCTGCTACTACTACTACTACTACTAATACTACTGCTCGCTACTACTATACTACTGCTACCTACGACTAACTGACTACTGCCTATTAGCTGGCAACATCTACTAACTAACTGCACACTACTACTAACTAACTACTACGGGTATTACTGCAAAAAACAACTACTGCAACAACTACTACTACTGCAACACTACTACTACTACTACCTATAGCTGCTGTACTACTACTACTCTACTATTTACTGCAACAACTACTACTACTGCATACTACTAAACTACTACTGCTGCTGCTAAACTATATACTCACTACTGCCTGTATTACTGCAACCAACTACTACATACTGCTTGCTGTACTACTTACAATACTACTACTACTGCTTCTGCTACTACTACTACTGCTGCTGCTACACTACACTAATAGTACTTCTTCTACTGCTACTACTTTACTATCACTAATTTTTCTATTGCTTACTACTACTACTTATTCTACTACTACTTACTACTACTAAAAAAACATTAAATACTCGTGTTTTTTTTTTCAAAAACAGCTGTTTCTGTTTTCCTTTGTTATTTCCATAATTTATGTTCCCCCCTAAACCTTCATCTCCCTCGTATGCCGTGTCCCATAATCCACCATGCTGTCTCGTAAACGCCTCATTAGCGCCCTGAATATTCACAAGGCGGACCCAAACGACGCCAATCAGCAGAGGTTATTTCGGCATGTTATTGAGTGTGAACTGCGCGCGGCGTCTGATTGGGTCCGCTCGCTCCTGTTTAAATCACGGCTCGTTGTAGATTCAGGAAACTCACAGAAGAAGTTAGGGGTCAGTGTTTACTCTGGATATATTAAAATGTTTTGTTTACTCAACGACAAATAAACTGATCAAAGGGTTCAGAGGAGAGAAACATACTAATTATTACTGTAGATTTAAATGATAAATTACATGTTCAATGAAAGAAGTGGCTAATGATCAGAAACAACATTTAATCGAAATCTCGTGGGGCATGAAATTTATTGACAAGTCTCCAACTTTGTTGGTTGCAATTAAAGTTTTACACTATTCTGCTAAATTCATATTTTTTGGCTTTTTAACAACATGTTATATGGTTCCTTCCTCAAACCAGACCTGGCAGTATGTATTCTGTTTTGCTATTATTTTGTTAATTCCTGTTTCTGAGGCGCTGTGCCCTGTCTCCGATAGCTGAAACCGCTTGGTCTACGTGAAACCAGATGATGCTCTCTGCGCGTTTCTAAAAGCCTCGGACGGAACCGTCACACGACACCCACCCACACCGGACTCGTTCCGATTTATTCAGCGCTTAAACCTTCCTCATCTAAGAAGCAGTCAGCTCTGAATCTATCTGTTTAGCATCATATTGCTAATAGTCGTGCTAATTTAGCCATTTTACTCGCTGTCCAGTTGTTGCCAGCAGGGGCGACAGACACCTAATCCAGCATTCTCTGCAAAGTACAAAGTCCCCCATCAAGGAGGCTAACATTTGTTTCAAAAAGCCTCAGAAAAAACAATATTTTGTAGAATATTGGTCTTTAACCTCTTAAACCCGAATAGATCCCACGGGGCCTCCGCCCCTCTTGGCGTCCCGCTTTTGGACCATAGCGGGGGGAGGGGGTGGGAAGATCCACGACTGACACACACATGTTTTTGACATCCTCGTGTTCGGACAATTCATGCAACAAACTATCTACTTCAATTTCTATTCAACATTGGATTCCGGCCTGGATTTTTAAAAATAAACATGTTATCTTTCATTACTTTGTTTGTTATCTTGGCACAGATTTTCTGTGCAGTAGAACCAAGATATGTGCAATTTTCAATTTATGTTGTTATTATTGCTTCACTTCAGCAGGTAAGGAAAAAGGCTTTTTTTGGCGGGCAAATATGTGTTTTTTTTTTCAGGCGAATTAGAATAATCATTTCCAACTCAATTTATGGTCAAACAATATAATTTATTTAATATTATTTCTCTTCCAGTAATCCCCAAAGTCCACCCAATTAATTTGCTACCAAGGTTAGCTATGTACACCTAGTAAATGCTATTCAAACTTAATAAATGTAGATAATTAGAAACTTTCGGGTAAAAAGGCTCCTCAGAGCTTATCAGGTTAACTAAAACGAATGGTAGTCCGGACACAGTGAGACTCGGGGCCAAGGTCTGCTTGCGGCTCTCCTTTTAACTCCAACTGATGAAGAAAAAAGAAATTTTTTATGAAGCACATTCATACAAAAGCAACACTATGTGCATTAACAAAAAGCAGTGGCTACAATACATTACAATAAAATGAACCATAATTTCTCACATAATAAATAACATGTAAAACATTTTTTAAAAAACCACAGGGTCCGCCAAACAACTAAGAGATGTAAAAAGAGATCAAACAAGCAAAAACCGCCGTGTGCGCTCGTTGTGCGGTGGAGCACCATGAAGTTGTTTGGAGCCGTGGTGCACGGATCTTTAATTGTATTTTCTAGAGGAGTTTTATCACAACATTTTCCTTTTCCTTGATCTAACCCCCGATCTTCTTTTCTCTTGTTGTATTAAAAATCTTGTGAATGTCCTCCTAAACCCACCTCCCTCCTAACATGTCTCCTTCCTTGTTGTTTTTGCTGACTGCTGCGCCACCACTTCGTCCTTTACACTCGTTTAGCTGCTCGCGCGAATCTATCCTCCATCCTGTTCGTCTTTTTTACACGTTTAGCTGATGCACTTAATCGTTACGCTGCGTTCAGGGCCCCTCCTCATCTGTCTAATGGAGGCTTATCGCTGTCCCCGCACCCCGGTGCCGGAGAGTTCGGCTCAGAATCACAGCCCCTTCTCAGCGTTAGTCCAGCAGAATACTCTTCTCTGGGACAGAAGGAGGGGAACGCTTGGGACTCGAGGAGGACAAGCGGCAGCACGCTTTAATCAGAGTCAGATGCTTTTTACAGATTTAGTTATAACTTAATGCAATCTGCAAGAAATATGGAGTTTTTAATGTCTCCAAAGAAGAATTCAGGCACAGCATGTTCTCCAAGTACAACAATTAATCCCACACAGAAGTGAGGTCTGGCTCCGAGGAATACTGTCTCTCAAAGAACCTCTGTTAAAAATGTTTTAGAATTGTTTATTTTCTTTTGTGTTCTGAAACTTCTTTCGCATTAGCATTCAAGTTTTTATAATTAAAATAATGTATCTTGTGAAACCTCTTCCGTTGGGGATAGCCTGTTACTGTGACCTTTCAGATGAATGCTTGGATTAGGTGGGAATGGAGCCTAAAAGGCTAATTAGACACAGCTGTTAGCAACATTGAAGCTAACAGATAGATAATTTGAGCTGAGTGCTCATAGTGGCCAAATCGAGGTTTAAAGGCTGAAATGATCAGAAACAAGTCCCGGTGTGTAGTTTATGAAACAGCCGAGGAGCACTTCCTGGTTTCAATGTGTCTACGTAGAGCTGTGAGACCGAGCCGTGTTTCAGCTCGAGAAGGCAGCGCCTCACTACAGGATTACTCAACAGAATACTATGCAGTGTCTGTTTTTTTGATGGAGAGCCCCATTAGAACATGGGTTAGGCCGGGGTTTAGCAGAGAGGGAAGCATTGTTTTAGTCGCGTGACACAGTTGAGCACTGGTCAACAGAGATGAGTCCCAAATCCAATCTAATCCTCTCCAACAAACTGGGTGATTTTTATTTAGAATAACTTATTTCATACAGAAGTAAATAGTTTGACTCCCCAAGCCTGTGTTCCAAGTTTGGATCACTGAGGCTAAGGTTATGGCCACTGACTCCAAGTTCCCTGGACTCAAGTCTCGTGTCTCTGAACGGGATTGAGAAAGCACAAAACTTGTTTGTATTACAAATATTTGTCAGTACTTCGTACTACAGATTTTGTTGAGTACTTTTAGAACTATTTTGCTTTACTTCCGACAGATTTTAATCCCCTCTGGCTGCTTAACACAGGGGTTTCCAATCTTTTTTTGATTTTGTGTACTTTCCAGGCCTGATTTAGTCCTGGTTTAGTCTTAGTTTATGTCCTGGTTTTATACCTGGGCTTAGTCCTGGTTAGCCTGATCCAGTGTTCATTTTTGTTCTGTTTTTAGACTTGGTTTAGTCCTGGTTTAGACCTGGTTTAGTCTTGGTTTGAGTCCTGGTTTAGACCTGGGTTTAGTCTTGGTTAGTCCCTGGTTTTAGACCTGGTTTAGTCTGTTTTAGGCCTGTTTTAGACCTGGTTTAGAACTTGGTTTAGTCCCTGGTTTAGACTTGGTTTTAGAACTGGTTTAGTCCTGGTTTAGTCCGCTGGTTTTAGACCTGGTTTTAGACTGGTTTAGTCTTGTTAGTACTGGTTTAGACTTGGTTTAGTCTTGGTTTAGTCCTGGTTTAGAACCTGTTTATACCTGCGGTTTATCCTGTTTAGACTTTGTTTAGACCTGGTTTAGTCCTGGTTTAGTCCTGGTTTTGCCCTGGTTTTATTCCTTTTAGACTTGGTTTAGTCCCTGGTTTAGTCCTGGTTTTAGTCTTGGTTTAGTACTGGTTTTAGAAACCTGGTTTGTCTTGGTTAGGTCCTGGTTTAGACTTGGTTTTAGACCTGGTTTAGACTCTGTCTTACGTCCCTGGTTTAGTCCTGGTTTAGACCTGGTTTAGTCTTGGTTTATATGGTTTAGAGCCTGGTTAGTCTTGTTTAGTCCCCTGGGTTAGACTTGGTTTAGACCTGGTTTAGAACCTGGTTTAGTCCGGTTTAGTCCTGGTTTAGACCTGTTGTTATTCCTGGTTTAGACTTGGTTTAGTCCGCTGGTTTTAGTCCTGGTTTAGTCTTGGTTTAGTTCCTGGTTTAGACCTAGTTTAGACTTGGTTTAGTCCTGGTTCAGACTTTGGTTTAGACCTCTTTAGTTTCCTACTTTCTAGTTCTACTTTATTTTTGTTTTGTTTTGTTTTTTTGTGGTTTGAGTTTATGATTTTTAGACCTGGTTTGGATCTGTTTACCCCACGTAAGTCTAGGTTTTGTCGTGGTTCTGAAGTTTAGACCTGTTTTTTTTCCTTGTTGATTTCTGGCTGTAGACCTGGTTTAGTTCTGGTTTAGGACCTACT
>JAIMZQ010000036.1:0-64033 GCA_020698575.1 Bostrychus sinensis
ACACCAGGACAACCAGGACAACACCAACCAAACCAGGAACTCAGACCAACCACACCAGAACATACCATGACACACAGCCCCCGAACCACACCAGGACCAGACCAGAACCACACCAGGACCACACCAGAACCACACCAGAACCACACCAGGACCAGACCAGGACCACACCAGAACCAGACCAGGACCACACCAGAACCACACCAGGACCAGACCAGAACCACACCAGGACCACACCAGGACCACACCAGGACCACACCAGAACCAGACCAGAACCAGACCAGGACCAGACCAGGACCACACCAGAACCACACCAGGACCAGACCAGAACCACACCAGGACCACACCAGAACCACACCAGGACCACACCAGGACCACACCAGAACCAGACCAGGACCAGACCAGGACCACACCAGGACCACACCAGAACCAGACCAGGACCAGACCAGGACCACACCAGGACCACACCAGAACCACACCAGAACCACACCAGGACCACACCAGAACCAGACCAGGACCAGACCAGGACCAGACCAGGACCAGACCAGGACCACACCAGAACCAGACCAGGACCAGACCAGGACCACACCAGGACCACACCAGAACCACACCAGAACCACACCAGGACCACACCAGAACCACACCAGGACCAGACCAGAACCACACCAGGACCACACCAGAACCACACCAGGACCACACCAGGACCACACCAGAACCAGACCAGGACCAGACCAGGACCACACCAGGACCACACCAGAACCACACCAGAACCACACCAGGACCACACCAGGACCACACCAGGACCACACCAGGACCAGACCAGGACCAGACCAGGACCAGACCAGGACCACACCAGGACCAGACCAGGACCACACCAGGACCACACCAGAACCACACCAGGACCAGACCAGGACCACACCAGAACCAGACCAGGACCAGACCAGGACCAGACCAGGACCAGGCCAGACCAGGACCAGACCAGGACCAGACCAGGCCAGACAAGGACCAGACCAGGGCTCAAAGTGCACCGCACTGAGACCTCTGAGGCTGTGTTCACACTTGGCGTGTTTGGTTCACTTCAATCGAACCCCGCTGCACTTCCTGGGACAGTCTGGTTCATCTGAGCAGCTGTGAACGCTCAGTCAGACTCAGGTGCCACCAAACAGAACTCTGGTCCTCCTGAGGTCAGAGGTTTCAGTGTGGTGCGCTTTGTGCCCTGGTCTGGTCCTGGTCTGGTCCTGGTCTGGTCCTGGTCTGGTCTGGTCTGGTCCTGGTCTGGTCCTGGTCTGGTCCTGGTCTGGTCTGGTGCTGGTCTGGTCCTGGTCTGGTCCTGGTCTGGTCCTGGTCTGGTCCTGGTCTGGTCTGGTCCTGGTCTGGTCCTGGTCTGGTCCTGGTCTGGTCCTGGTCTGGTCTGGTGCTGGTCTGGTCCTGGTCTGGTCCTGGTGAAGTGCGAACGCAACAATTAGCATAATCCCAGCAGTGTCTAGTCCTTGAAAAATCAATTTCAGAACAAATCACATCACATTTGGGTTTTATGAAATATACATTGCATCTTATTTAGTTTGGCTTTAGGAAAAATCATTCTACTTAGACCGCAAACAACTTGCTAATGGATAATATAAGGACTAAACTGGATAAAAGGGGGTGTAGTTGGGGCTGTTTATCTTGAGCTTAAGAAAACCTTTGAGACAGTTAAATCTTGACATCTTGATTAATAAATTATCCAAATATAACTTCTCACCAATAGTAATTCTGTGGATAAAATAAAAGCAGTGCGTCTGAATCAATGCAAAAACAAAGAGCCAGATCTGCCTGAAACCATTAACTGTGGTACAGCAGTACAGATATTTGGGCATAATTATTGATTCTGAACTTACATTCAAATTACAAGTGAAGAAAGTATTGAAAAACATTAAATTTAATCTTGTAACGTTCAGGCAGATTTGTAATAACTAACTGAAGCTGCAAAGACATGATTCTCTCACATATTCACTACTGTCTGACACGTGGGACACAAACCAGCAAAACAACACCACAGCCCACTGGGATACTCTATATACAAACTCTTAAAACGTTCAATTAAAAACAAAAACAAAAAACAAAAAAACCTCCTATTATGATTGTCATATTCTTTCAAAGAGAGAAGAGAGAATATGAGTAAATTCTATGACATTGTGTTGGTGTATAATTCATCCATCTGAGATCTGAGATCAGAGCAGAGGACACTGGAATATCCCTCTCAGGAAAAGTAGTTTTGGGCACACTCCTGGAACTCTGTTCCTAACGAACTTAACCTCTGTAAGAGAATAAAGGGGGCGGAGTCAGTAAACCAGAAGGGGATGGGGCTAACTTTATGGTATTCTATCAAATGACCGAAAAGTGAAGTTATCCTATTGCACTCCACTAGGCGTGTGATGTACTTCCTGTTTACCTGTGCAGGTGTGTGATGTACTTCCTGTTTACATGTGCAGGTGTGTGATGTACTTCCTGTTTACATGTGCAGGTGTGTGATGTACTTCCTGTTTACATGTGCAGGTGTGTGATGTACTTCCTGTTTACCTGTGCAGGTGTGTGATGTACTTCCTGTTTACATGTGCAGGTGTGTGATGTACTTCCTGTTTACATGTGCAGGTGTGTGATGTACTTCCTGTTTACATGTGCAGGTGTGTGATGTACATCCTGTTTACATGTGCAGGTGTGTGATGTACTTCCTGTTTACATGTGCAGGTGTGTGATGTACTTCCTGTTTACATGTGCAGGTGTGTGATGTACTTCCTGTTTACATGTGCAGGTGTGTGATGTACATCCTGTTTACATGTGCAGGTGTGTGATGTACTTCCTGTTTACATGTGCAGGTGTGTGATGTACTTCCTGTTTGCCTGTGCAGGTGTGTGATGTACATCCTGTTTACATGTGCAGGTGTGTGATGTACTTCCTGTTTGCCTGTGCAGGTGTGTGATGTACTTCCTGTTTACATGTGCAGGTGTGTGATGTACTTCCTGTTTACATGTGCAGGTGTGTGATGTACTTCCTGTTTACATGTGCAGGTGTGTGATGTACTTCCTGTTTACATGTGCAGGTGTGTGATGTACTTCCTGTTTACATGTGCAGGTGTGTGATGTACTTCCTGTTTACATGTGCAGGTGTGTGATGTACTTCCTGTTTACATGTGCAGGTGTGTGATGTACATCCTGTTTACATGTGCAGGTGTGTGATGTACTTCCTGTTTACATGTGCAGGTGTGTGATGTACTTCCTGTTTGCCTGTGCAGGTGTGTGATGTACATCCTGTTTACATGTGCAGGTGTGTGATGTACTTCCTGTTTGCCTGTGCAGGTGTGTGATGTACTTCCTGTTTACATGTGCAGGTGTGTGATGTACTTCCTGTTTACATGTGCAGGTGTGTGATGTACTTCCTGTTTACATGTGCAGGTGTGTGATGTACTTCCTGTTTACATGTGCAGGTGTGTGATGTACTTCCTGTTTGCCTGTGCAGGTGTGTGATGTACATCCTGTTTACATGTGCAGGTGTGTGATGTACTTCCTGTTTACATGTGCAGGTGTGTGATGTACATCCTGTTTACATGTGCAGGTGTGTGATGTACATCCTGTTTACATGTGCAGATGTGTGATGTACATCCTGTTTACATGTGCAGGTGTGTGATGTACTTCCTGTTTGCCTGTGCAGGTGTGTGATGTACTTCCTGTTTACATGTGCAGGTGTGTGATGTACTTCCTGTTTACATGTGCAGGTGTGTGATGTACTTCCTGTTTACATGTGCAGGTGTGTGATGTACTTCCTGTTTACATGTGCAGGTGTGTGATGTACTTCCTGTTTACATGTGCAGGTGTGTGATGTACTTCCTGTTTGCCTGTGCAGGTGTGTGATGTACATCCTGTTTGCCTGTGCAGGTGTGTGATGTACTTCCTGTTTGCCTGTGCAGGTGTGTGATGTACTTCCTGTTTGCCTGTGCAGGTGTGTGATGTACTTCCTGTTTACATGTGCAGGTGTGTGATGTACTTCCTGTTTGCCTGTGCAGGTGTGTGATGTACTTCCTGTTTACCTGTGCAGGTGTGTGATGTACTTCCTGTTTACATGTGCAGGTGTGTGATGTACTTCCTGTTTACATGTGCAGGTGTGTGATGTACTTCCTGTTTGCCTGTGCAGGCGTGTGATGTACTTCCTGTTTACCTGTGCAGGTGTGTGATGTACTTCCTGTTTGCCTGTGCAGGTGTGTGATGCGAGAGGTGGGCGGAGACTCGTTGCTAAGCGCTGGCTCAGTGTCGTCCCTGGAGCTGAGAATGGACCAATCAGTGATCATCAAGCCTGTGCACTCGTCTCTGCTCGGACAGGACTTCTGCTTTGAGGTTTACTCTGGTTTTAAAGTTTAACTTTAACAGAACAGACCTGAGTCCGACCTGAGTCCGACCTGAGTTCTCTCTCTCCTCCTTCTCCTCTCTCCCCTCTCTCCTCCTTCTCTCCTCTCTCCTGTCTCCTCCTTCTCTCCTGTCTGCTCCTCAGGTGACCACCTCCTCTGGTACGAAGTGCTTCTCATGCCGTTCTGCTGCAGAGAGAGACAAATGGATGGAGAACCTTCGTCGAGCCGTTCTCCCGAACAAAGACAACATCCGCCGAACAGAAAACCTGCTCACCATCTGGGTCCTGGAGGGCAAGGACCTGGCCCCCAAGAAGAGGTACTAAACCAGGACTAAACCAGGTCTAAACCAGGATTAAACCAGGACTAAACCAGGACTAAACTAGGTCTAAACAAGGACTAAACTAGGTCTAAACCAGGACTAAACCAGGACTAAACCAGGATTAAACCAGGACTAAACCAGGACTAAACTAGGTCTAAACCAGGTCTAAACCAGGTCTAAACCAGGATTAAACCAGGACTAAACTAGGTCTAAACCAGGACTAAACTAGGTCTAAACCAGGATTAAACCAGGACTAAACCAGGACTAAACTAGGTCTAAACAAGGACTAAACTAGGTCTAAACCAGGACTAAACCAGGTCTAAACCAGGACTAAACCAGGTCGAAACCAGGACTAAACTAGGTCTAAACCAGGACTAAACCAGGACTAAACCAGGATTAAACCAAGACTAAACTAGGTCTAAACCAGGATTAAACCAGGACTAAACCAGGACTAAACTAGGTCTAAACCAGGACTAAACTAGGTCTAAACCAGGACTAAACCAGGTCTAAACCAGGACTAAACCAGGTCGAAACCAGGACTAAACTAGGTCTAAACCAGGACTAAACCAGGACTAAACCAGGATTAAACCAAGACTAAACTAGGTCTAAACCAGGATTAAACCAGGACTAAACCAGGACTAAACTAGGTCTAAACCAGGATTAAACCAGGACTAAACTAGGTCTAAACCAGGACTAAACTAGGTCTAAACCAGGACTAAACCAGGTCTAAACCAGGACTAAACCAGGACTAAACCAGGTCTAAACCAGGACTAAACTAGGTCTAAACCAGGACTAAACCAGGTCTAAACCAGGACTAAACTAGGTCTAAACCAGGACTAAACCAGGTCTAAACCAGGATTAAACCAGGACTAAACCAGGACTAAACTAGGTCTAAACCAGGACTAAACCAGGTCTAAACCAGGATTAAACCAGGACTAAACCAGGACTAAACTAGGTCTAAACCAGGACTAAACTAGGTCTAAACCAGGACTAAACCAGGTCTAAACCAGGACTAAACCAGGACTAAACCAGGACTAAACCCGGTCGAAACCAGGACTAAACTAGGTCTAAACCAGGACTAAACCAGGTCTAAACCAGGATTAAACCAGGACTAAACTAGGTCTAAACCAGGACTAAACTAGGTCTAAACCAGGACTAAACTAGGTCTAAACCAGGACTAAACCAGGTCTAAACCAGGTCTAAACCAGGACTAAACTAGGTCTAAACCAGGATTAAACCAGGACTAAACCAGGACTAAACTAGGTCTAAACCAGGACTAAACTAGGTCTAAACCAGGATTAAACCAGGACTAAACCAGGACTAAACTAGGTCTAAACCAGGACTAAACTAGGTCTAAACCAGGACTAAACCAGGTCGAAACCAGGACTAAACTAGGTCTAAACCAGGACTAAACTAGGTCTAAACCAGGATTAAACCAGGACTAAACCAGGACTAAACTAGGTCTAAACCAGGACTAAACTAGGTCTAAACCAGGATTAAACCAGGACTAAACCAGGACTAAACTAGGTCTAAACCAGGACTAAACTAGGTCTAAACCAGGACTAAACCAGGTCTAAACCAGGACTAAACCAGGACTAAACCAGGTCTAAACCAGGACTAAACTAGGTCTAAACCAGGACTAAACCAGGTCTAAACCAGGACTAAACTAGGTCTAAACCAGGACTAAACCAGGACTAAACCAGGTCTAAACCAGGATTAAACCAGGACTAAACCAGGACTAAACTAGGTCTAAACCAGGACTAAACCAGGACTAAACCAGGATTAAACCAGGACTAAACTAGGTCTAAACCAGGATTAAACCAGGACTAAACCAGGAATAAACTAGATCTAAACCAGGACTAAACTAGGTCTAAACCAGGATTAAACCAGGACTAAACCAGGACTAAACTAGGTCTAAACCAGGACTAAACTAGGTCTAAACCAGGACTAAACCAGGTCTAAACCAGGACTAAACCAGGTCTAAACCAGGACTAAACTAGGTCTAAACCAGGACTAAACTAGGTCTAAACCAGGACTAAACCAGGACTAAACCAGGATTAAACCAGGACTAAACCAGGTCTAAACCAGGTCTAAACCAGAACTAAACTAGGTCTAAACCAGGACTAAACTAGGTCTAAACCATGACTAAACTAGGTCTAAACCAGGACTAAACCAGGTCTAAACCAGGACTAAACCAGGTCTAAACCAGGTCTAAACCAGGACTAAACTAGGTCTAAACCAGGACTAAACTAGGTCTAAACCAGGATTAAACCAGGACTAAACTAGGTCTAAACCAGGACTAAACTAGGTCTAAACCAGGACTAAACCAGGACTAAACCAGAATTAACCAGGTCTAAACCAGGTCTAAACCAGGACTAAACCAGGACTAAACCAGAATTAACCAGGTCTAAACCAGGACTAAACCAGGTCTAAACCAGGACTAAACCAGGACTGAACCAGGTCTAAACCAGGACTAAACCAGGTCTAAACCAGGTCTAAACCAGGACTAAACCAGGACTAAACCAGAATTAACCAGGTCTAAACCAGGACTAAACCAAGTCTAAACCAGGTCTAAACCAGGACTAAACCAGGACTAAACCAGAATTAACCAGGTCTAAACCAGGACTAAACCAGGACTAAACCAGAATTAACCAGGTCTAAACCAGGACTAAACCAGGACTAAACTAGGTCTAACCCAGGACTAAACTAGGTCTAAACCAGGTCTAAACCAGGACTAAACTAGGTTTAAACCAGGACTAAACTAGGTCTAAACCAGGACTAAACTAGGTCTAAACCAGGTCTAAACCAGGACTAAACTAGGTTTAAACCAGAACTAAACTAGGTCTAAACCATGACTAAACTAGGTCTAAACCAGGACTAAACCAGGTCTAAACCAGGTCTAAACCAGGACTAAACTAGGTCTAAACCAGGACTAAACTAGGTCTAAACCAGGACTAAACCAGGTCTAAACCAGGACTAAACCAGGACTAAACCAGGTCTAAACCAGGACTAAACTAGGTCTAAACCAGGACTAAACCAGGTCTAAACCAGGACTAAACTAGGTCTAAACCAGGACTAAACCAGGTCTAAACCAGGATTAAACCAGGACTAAACCAGGACTAAACTAGGTCTAAACCAGGACTAAACCAGGTCTAAACCAGGACTAAACCAGGTCGAAACCAGGACTAAACTAGGTCTAAACCAGGACTAAACCAGGACTAAACCAGGATTAAACCAAGACTAAACTAGGTCTAAACCAGGATTAAACCAGGACTAAACCAGGACTAAACTAGGTCTAAACCAGGATTAAACCAGGACTAAACTAGGTCTAAACCAGGACTAAACTAGGTCTAAACCAGGACTAAACCAGGTCTAAACCAGGACTAAACCAGGACTAAACCAGGTCTAAACCAGGACTAAACTAGGTCTAAACCAGGACTAAACCAGGTCTAAACCAGGACTAAACTAGGTCTAAACCAGGACTAAACCAGGTCTAAACCAGGATTAAACCAGGACTAAACCAGGACTAAACTAGGTCTAAACCAGGACTAAACCAGGTCTAAACCAGGATTAAACCAGGACTAAACCAGGACTAAACTAGGTCTAAACCAGGACTAAACTAGGTCTAAACCAGGACTAAACCAGGTCTAAACCAGGACTAAACCAGGACTAAACCAGGACTAAACCCGGTCGAAACCAGGACTAAACTAGGTCTAAACCAGGACTAAACCAGGTCTAAACCAGGATTAAACCAGGACTAAACTAGGTCTAAACCAGGACTAAACTAGGTCTAAACCAGGACTAAACTAGGTCTAAACCAGGACTAAACCAGGTCTAAACCAGGTCTAAACCAGGACTAAACTAGGTCTAAACCAGGATTAAACCAGGACTAAACCAGGACTAAACTAGGTCTAAACCAGGACTAAACTAGGTCTAAACCAGGATTAAACCAGGACTAAACCAGGACTAAACTAGGTCTAAACCAGGACTAAACTAGGTCTAAACCAGGACTAAACCAGGTCGAAACCAGGACTAAACTAGGTCTAAACCAGGACTAAACCAGGACTAAACCAGGATTAAACCAGGACTAAACTAGGTCTAAACCAGGATTAAACCAGGACTAAACCAGGACTAAACTAGGTCTAAACCAGGACTAAACTAGGTCTAAACCAGGATTAAACCAGGATTAAACCAGGACTAACCAGGACTAAACTAGGTCTAAACCAGGACTAAACTAGGTCTAAACCAGGACTAAACCAGGTCTAAACCAGGACTAAACCAGGACTAAACCAGGTCTAAACCAGGACTAAACTAGGTCTAAACCAGGACTAAACCAGGTCTAAACCAGGACTAAACTAGGTCTAAACCAGGACTAAACCAGGACTAAACCAGGTCTAAACCAGGATTAAACCAGGACTAAACCAGGACTAAACTAGGTCTAAACCAGGACTAAACCAGGACTAAACCAGGATTAAACCAGGACTAAACTAGGTCTAAACCAGGATTAAACCAGGACTAAACCAGGAATAAACTAGATCTAAACCAGGACTAAACTAGGTCTAAACCAGGATTAAACCAGGACTAAACCAGGACTAAACTAGGTCTAAACCAGGACTAAACTAGGTCTAAACCAGGACTAAACCAGGTCTAAACCAGGACTAAACCAGGTCTAAACCAGGACTAAACTAGGTCTAAACCAGGACTAAACTAGGTCTAAACCAGGACTAAACCAGGACTAAACCAGGATTAAACCAGGACTAAACCAGGTCTAAACCAGGTCTAAACCAGAACTAAACTAGGTCTAAACCAGGACTAAACTAGGTCTAAACCATGACTAAACTAGGTCTAAACCAGGACTAAACCAGGTCTAAACCAGGACTAAACCAGGTCTAAACCAGGTCTAAACCAGGACTAAACTAGGTCTAAACCAGGACTAAACTAGGTCTAAACCAGGATTAAACCAGGACTAAACTAGGTCTAAACCAGGACTAAACTAGGTCTAAACCAGGACTAAACCAGGACTAAACCAGAATTAACCAGGTCTAAACCAGGTCTAAACCAGGACTAAACCAGGACTAAACCAGAATTAACCAGGTCTAAACCAGGACTAAACCAGGTCTAAACCAGGACTAAACCAGGACTGAACCAGGTCTAAACCAGGACTAAACCAGGTCTAAACCAGGTCTAAACCAGGACTAAACCAGGACTAAACCAGAATTAACCAGGTCTAAACCAGGACTAAACCAAGTCTAAACCAGGTCTAAACCAGGACTAAACCAGGACTAAACCAGAATTAACCAGGTCTAAACCAGGACTAAACCAGGACTAAACCAGAATTAACCAGGTCTAAACCAGGACTAAACCAGGACTAAACTAGGTCTAACCCAGGACTAAACTAGGTCTAAACCAGGTCTAAACCAGGACTAAACTAGGTTTAAACCAGGACTAAACTAGGTCTAAACCAGGACTAAACCAGGACTAAACTAGGTTTAAACCAGAACTAAACTAGGTCTAAACCATGACTAAACTAGGTCTAAACCAGGACTAAACCAGGTCTAAACCAGGTCTAAACCAGGACTAAACTAGGTTTAAACCAGAACTAAACTAGGTCTAAACCATGACTAAACTAGGTCTAAACCAGGACTAAACCAGGTCTAAACCAGGTCTAAACCAGGACTAAACTAGGTCTAAACCAGGACTAAACTAGGTCTAAACCAGGATTAAACCAGGACTAAACTAGGTCTAAACCAGGACTAAACTAGGTCTAAACCAGGACTAAACCAGGTCTAAACCAGGTCTAAACCAGGACTAAACCAGGACTAAACCAGAATTAACCAGGTCTAAACCAGGACTAAACCAGGTCTAAACCAGGACTAAACCAGGACTGAACCAGGTCTAAACCAGGACTAAACCAGGTCTAAACCAGGTCTAAACCAGGACTAAACCAGGACTAAACCAGAATTAACCAGGTCTAAACCAGGACTAAACCAGGTCTAAACCAGGTCTAAACCAGGACTAAACCAGGACTAAACCAGAATTAACCAGGTCTAAACCAGGACTAAACCAGGACTAAACCAGAATTAACCAGGTCTAAACCAGGACTAAACCAGGTCTAAACCAGGTCTAAACCAGGACTAAACTAGGTCTAAACCAGGACTAAACTAGGTCTAAACCAGGATTAAACCAGGACTAAACTAGGTCTAAACCAGGACTAAACTAGGTCTAAACCAGGACTAAACCAGGTCTAAACCAGGTCTAAACCAGGACTAAACCAGGACTAAACCAGAATTAACCAGGTCTAAACCAGGACTAAACCAGGTCTAAACCAGGACTAAACCAGGACTGAACCAGGTCTAAACCAGGACTAAACCAGGTCTAAACCAGGTCTAAACCAGGACTAAACCAGGACTAAACCAGGACTAAACCAGAATTAACCAGGTCTAAACCAGGACTAAACCAGGACTAAACCAGGACTGAACCAGGTCTAAACCAGGACTAAACCAGGTCTAAACCAGGTCTAAACCAGGTCTAAACCAGGACTAAACCAGGACTAAACCAGAATTAACCAGGTCTAAACCAGGACTAAACCAGGACTAAACCAGAATTAACCAGGTCTAAACCAGGACTAAACCAGGACTAAACCAGGACTAAACTAGGTCTAAACCAGGACTAAACCAGAATTAACCAGGTCTAAACCAGGACTAAACCAGGACTAAACCAGAATTAACCAGGTCTAAACCAGGACTAAACCAGGACTAAACCAGGACTAAACTAGGTCTAAACCAGGACTAAACCAGGACTAAACCAGGACTAAACCAGGTCTAAACCAGGTCTAAACCAAGTCTACACCAGGTCTAAACCAGGTCTAAACCAGGACTAAACCAGGTCTAAACCAGGTCTAAACCAAGTCTAGACCAGGACTACACCAAGTCTAAACCAGGTCTAAACCAGGACTAAACCAGGTCTGTCCCGGGGCAGCTGTGGGACAGATGTAGCTCAGCTCCAGCGAGTGAGGAGAGGATGAATAATGGACCAAACTGTGAAGTGACAAGCGTGTAACGAGCGCACTCCTCTCTCCTCCGCAGGTATTTTGTGGAGGTGTGTCTGGATGACTGTCTCTATGCCAGGACGTCTTGTAAGTCCCGTACAGACAACGTGTTTTGGGGAGAGCGTTTTGATTTCTCGGGACTGCCCTGTATCAGCTCCATCACGCTGCATCTTTACAAAGAGACCAACCCCAAGCGCCGCAAAGACAAGTCCAGCTATGTGGGCCTGGTCAACATCAGCGTTAGCTCACTGAGCGGGCGACAGCTGCAGGAGCGCTGGTACCAAGTGAGCACGCCCAGCTCCAGCCGAGGTGAGACCTAAACCGGGACTGGACTAGGACTAAACCAGTACTAAACCAGGACTAACCTAGGATTAAACCAGGACTACGTCAAGTTCAGAAGAGGTGCTGCTAACTAGCATGCTCAGTTCTAACAGAAGGTGAGGCCGAGGCATGACCAAAACCAGGTCCTGGTCATACACCTGGACCCAGGACCGACCCGGTCCAATTTGAGACCAGCCCAGGACTAGATCAGCAGCAGATCTAGACACAAGACTGGGCTGCTCCAGACCACTCCAACCCTACACTCAGTAAAGCACAGTTAGAGTTACACTAACTCTTTACTTTAAAACATTTGTAATTTAAAAGAGCACTGAGAGTAAAACCAGTTCAGAGCCAAGACCAGTTTCCTGTCTGGTCTTTGGTCCTAGACAGAGATGTAACGATGCACTGAAGTCACGATTCGATCTGAGTCATGCGTATATAGATACACATATACACACAACATATTTTATGTCGTAATTAAAAAATGTATAGTCCTGGTGTCATGTGATCAGTCACGTGACCCCGCTTCATTATTTAGATCTCCTGGAGCTGATGGCAGATTATCGTCTTCTGCCCTGATGAAACACGGTGTCCTGCATTCAATAAAGGGCTTTTAATAACGTCAGAGTGCCTCGGATTCCTCTTCTGTTCTTCATAAATGTTTCTGTTTCAGTAAAATGGCCAGGGTTAGCGTTAGTGATGATGTCTAGCACCAAACGTGAGCCAGAGGCGTGCTCGCTGTTTTAAGGGGCATCGCGATTCATTTTTCCCACACAGATTCAAAATTTTTCTCTTTTGCATAGATTTTTAGCAGATTTACGAAGAATCGTTACATCCCTAGTCTAAGCTGATTTCATTTACTCCGAGTAGAACTCGGCAACAGTAACTGCAGTCTGTCCAGTCTGGGGAAGTCCGGTCTAACTCCGGTCTAACTCCGGTCTCTCTCGTCCTTCTGGTCTAGGGAAGACCGGGCCTGCCCTCAGAGTCCGGGTCCAGTTCCAGTCCGTGGTGGTCCTACCGATGGAGCAGTACAAAGAGTTTGCAGAGTGGATCAGCGGGAACTACCTCCGGCTCTGCGGGACTCTGGAGTCCACTCTCAGTCTCCGGTCCAAGGACGAGATCTCCTCCGCTCTGGTCCACATCCTTCACAGCACCGGCAAGGCCAAGGTGAGTCCAGACCCGGCTGAGTCCAGACCCGGCTGAGTCCAGACCCGGCTGAGTCCAGACCCGGCTGAGTCCAGACCCGGCAAGGTCCAGACCCGGCTGAGTCCAGACCCGGCTGAGTCCAGACCTGGCTGAGTCCAGACCCAGCTGAGTCCAGACCCGGCTGAGTCCAGACCCGGCAAGGCCAAGGTGAGTCCAGACCCGGCAAGGTCCAAACCCAGAAGCTAAAACTCAGCCTTATCAGTCTTCAGTCTTTGTTTCCTTTCAGCTGATTTCTTCAGAGGAGTCCTCAGAGAATCCTCTGCTCCCTCTGATCCTTTCCTCTGCGTCCTCTGTACCCTCACTGTCCCTCCTCTGTACCCATCACTGTCCCTCCTCTGTACCCATCACTGTCCCTCCTCTGTACCATCACTGTCCCTCCTCTGTACCCTCACTGTCCCTCCTCTGTACCATCACTGTCCCTCCTCTGTACCATCACTGTCCCTCCTCTGTACCTCACTGTCCCTCCTCTGTACCCATCACTGTCCCTCCTCTGTACCCTCACTGTCCCTCCTCTGTACCCTCACTGTCCCTCCTCTGTACCCATCACTGTCTCTCCTCTGTACCATCACTGTCCCTCCTCTGTACCTCACTGTCCCTCCTTTGTACCATCACTGTCCCTCCTCTGTACCATCACTGTCCCTCCTCTGTACCCATCACTGTCCCTCCTCTGTACCTCACTGTCCCTCCTCTGTACCCATCACTGTCCCTCCTCTGTACCCTCACTGTCCCTCCTCTGTACCCTCACTGTCCCTCCTCTGTACCCATCACTGTCTCTCCTCTGTACCATCACTGTCCCTCCTCTGTACCTCACTGTCCCTCCTTTGTACCATCACTGTCTCTCCTCTGTACCCATCACTGTCCCTCCTCTGTACCCTCACTGTCCCTCCTCTGTACCCTCACTGTCCCTCCTCTGTACCTCACTGTCCCTCCTCTGTACCCATCACTGTCCCTCCTCTGTACCCTCACTGTCCCTCCTCTGTACCTCACTGTCCCTCCTCTGTACCCATCACTGTCCCTCCTCTGTACCCTCACTGTCCCTCCTCTGTACCATCACTGTCCCTCCTCTGTACCCATCACTGTCCCTCCTCTGTACCCATCACTGTCCCTCCTCTGTACCCATCACTGTTCCTCCTCTGTACCATCACTGTCTCTCCTCTGTACCATCACTGTCCCTCCTCTGTACCCATCACTGTCCCTCCTCTGTACCCTCACTGTCCCTCCTCTGTACCCTCACTGTCCCTCCTCTGTACCCATCACTGTCCCTCCTCTGTACCCATCACTGTCCCTCCTCTGTACCATCACTGTCCCTCCTCTGTACCTCACTGTCCCTCCTCTGTACCCATCACTGTCCCTCCTCTGTACCATCACTGTCCCTCCTCTGTACCCTCACTGTCCCTCCTCTGTACCCTCACTGTCCCTCCTCTGTACCCATCACTGTCCCTCCTCTGTACCCTCACTGTCCTTCCTCTGTACCCTCACTGTCCCTCCTCTGTACCCTCACTGTCCCTCCTCTGTACCATCACTGTCCCTCCTCTGTACCCTCACTGTCCCTCCTCTGTACCTCACTGTCCCTCCTCTGTACCCATCACTGTCCCTCCTCTGTACCATCACTGTCCCTCCTCTGTACCATCACTGTCCCTCCTCTGTACCCTCACTGTCCCTCCTCTGTACCCATCACTGTCCCTCCTCTGTACCCATCACTGTCCCTCCTCTGTACCCATCACTGTCTCTCCTCTGTACCCATCACTGTCCCTCCTCTGTACCCATCACTGTCCCTCCTCTGTACCATCACTGTCCCTCCTCTGTACCCATCACTGTCCCTCCTCTGTACCATCACTGTCTCTCCTCTGTACCATCACTGTCTCTCCTCTGTACCATCACTGTCCCTCCTCTGTACCCTCACTGTCCCTCCTCTGTACCCATCACTGTCCCTCCTCTGTACCCTCACTGTCCCTCCTCTGTACCCTCACTGTCCCTCCTCTGTACCATCACTGTCCCTCCTCTGTACCCATCACTGTCCCTCTGTACCATCACTGTCTCTCCTCTGTACCCATCACTGTCCCTCCTCTGTACCCATCACTGTCTCTCCTCTGTACCCATCACTGTCCCTCCTCTGTACCCTCACTGTCCCTCCTCTGTACCCATCACTGTCCCTCCTCTGTACCATCACTGTCCCTCCTCTGTACCTCACTGTCCCTCCTCTGTACCCATCACTGTCCCTCCTCTGTACCATCACTGTCCCTCCTCTGTACCATCACTGTCCCTCCTCTGTACCCTCACTGTCCCTCCTCTGTACCCATCACTGTCCCTCCTCTGTACCCATCACTGTCCCTCCTCTGTACCCATCACTGTCTCTCCTCTGTACCCATCACTGTCCCTCCTCTGTACCCATCACTGTCCCTCCTCTGTACCATCACTGTCCCTCCTCTGTACCCATCACTGTCCCTCCTCTGTACCATCACTGTCTCTCCTCTGTACCATCACTGTCTCTCCTCTGTACCCATCACTGTCCCTCCTCTGTACCCTCACTGTCCCTCCTCTGTACCCATCACTGTCCCTCCTCTGTACCCTCACTGTCCCTCCTCTGTACCCTCACTGTCCCTCCTCTGTACCATCACTGTCCCTCCTCTGTACCCATCACTGTCCCTCTGTACCATCACTGTCTCTCCTCTGTACCCATCACTGTCCCTCCTCTGTACCCATCACTGTCTCTCCTCTGTACCCATCACTGTCCCTCCTCTGTACCCTCACTGTCCCTCCTCTGTACCCATCACTGTCCCTCCTCTGTACCATCACTGTCCCTCCTCTGTACCCATCACTGTCCCTCCTCTGTACCATCACTGTCCCTCCTCTGTACCATCACTGTCCCTCCTCTGTACCCATCACTGTCCCTCCTCTGTACCCATCACTGTCCCTCCTCTGTACCCATATATCCACTATGCCTCTGTACCTGTATATTTTGCTGCAGTAACATTACGTTCTGCAGTAATATAAAATATTACAGTAATATAAAGTACTACAGTTATTTAAAGTACGACAGTTATTTAAAGTACGACAGTTATTTAAAGTATGGCAGTAATATAAAGTACTACAGTAATATAAAATACTACAGTAATATAAAGTACCACAGTAATTTAAAGTACTACAGTAACATTATGGAGGAGTAGAGCCTCTCTGATCGACGCCGCTCTGTGGTCGGTCTTTGCAGGACTTCCTGACCGACCTGATGATGGCGGAGGTGGACCGCTGCCGTGACAACGATCAGCTGATTTTCAGAGAGAACACGTTGGCCACGAAGAGCATCGAGGAATACTTGAAGCTGATTGGACAGAAGTACCTCCAGGACGCTCTAGGTCAGAGGCTCTGCACTTTAAACCCCGCCTCTTTATGGTCTTTAAACCCCGCCTCTTTATGGTCTTTAAACCCCGCCCCTTTATGGTCTTTAAACCCCGCCCCTGTAGTGTCTAACCTCTTTACTGTTCATGGTCCTAAGGGCTGGCATGCGCACTAATCCTAACAGAAGCCCCGCCCCTCTCACAGAAGCCCCACCCCCTCACTTAGATGCCCTGCCCCTCTTACCTAAGCTCCGCCCTCTCTGCAGGTGAGTTCATTAAGGCCCTGTATGAGTCTGATGAGAACTGTGAGGTGGACCCATCTCGGTGCTCTCCGTCCGAACTCGCCGAACACCAGGCCAACCTCCGCATGTGCTGCGAACTCGCTTTCTGCAAGATCCTCGACTCGTACAGGTAAAGCTCACCTGGCCAGGTAACCCTCACCTGGACAGGTAACAATCACCTGGACAGGTAACAATCACCTGGACAGGTAACGCTCACTTGGACAGGTAACCGCCACCTGGACAGGTAACGCTCACCTGGTCAGGTAACGCTCACCTGGTCAGGTAACGCTCACCTGGACAGGTAACAATCACTTGGACAGGTGAGGTTCACCTGGTCAGGTTACAATCACCTGGACAGGTAACGCTCACCTGGTCAGGTAACAATCACCTGGACAGGTAACAATCACTTGGACAGGTGAGGTTCACCTGGTCAGGTAACAATCACCTGGACAGGTAACGCTCACTTGGACAGGTAACCGCCACCTGGACAGGTAACCCTCACCTGGACAGGTAACAATCACTTGGACAGGTAACGCTCACCTGGTCAGGTAACGCTCACCTGGTCAGGTAACGCTCACCTGGACAGGTAACAATCACTTGGACAGGTGAGGTTCACCTGGTCAGGTTACAATCACCTGGACAGGTAACGCTCACCTGGTCAGGTAACAATCACCTGGACAGGTAACAATCACCTGGACAGGTAACGCTCACCTGGTCAGGTAACGCTCACCTGGACAGGTAACAATCACTTGGACAGGTGAGGTTCACCTGGTCAGGTTACAATCACCTGGACAGGTAACGCTCACCTGGTCAGGTAACAATCACCTGGACAGGTAACAATCACTTGGACAGGTGAGGTTCACCTGGTCAGGTAACAATCACCTGGTCAGGTAACAATCACCTGGACAGGTAACGCTCACCTGGACAGGTAACCGCCCCCCACATCCCCAGTCCTCTCAGCTGTCCTGTTGTTGCTCCTCAGGGTGTTCCCGCGGGAGCTGAAGGAGGTGTTCTGTTCTTGGAAAGAGGAGTGTGTCTCTCGCGGCCGTGGGGACATCTCTGAGCGTCTCATCACTGCGTCTCTGTTCCTGAGGTTCCTGTGTCCGGCCGTAATGTCTCCCTCGTTATTCCAGCTCTGTTCCGAGTATCCGGACGAACGCACCGCCAGAACGCTCACGCTCATCGCCAAAGTCATCCAGAATCTCGCCAACTTCAGCAAGTGTGTTGAGATCATACATGTCTACTGTCTGGTGCATGGTTCTGAACCAGGTCTTTGTCTGGTCTAGGTTTGGGTCTAAAGAGGACTACATGGTCTTCATGAATGACTTTGTGGAGAGACAGTGGAGCTCCATGCAGAGGTTTGTTCAGGAGATTTCGAACCATGACTCTCTGAACCAGAGCCAAGGCTTCGAGGGTTACATAGACCTCGGACGAGAACTGTCCACTCTTCACGGACTGCTGAGCGAGCTGGACCAGGTGAGACCGGGTCTGGAGAAGACTTGGATGCTATCTACTGCCTACCAGGCTGCCAAGATAAAAAACTCTAAACCCTGTAACTCTGTCTCATCTCTCAGTCTCTTTTGGCCAAGCTGCCTCCTCTGCCGCGGATCCTCAGAGAGCTCTCATTGGCCCTGGTCAACCCTGGGGGCGTGTCTGCCGCTGCAGGGGGCGGGGTCACTTCAGGAATGGGTGTGGCTGGACCAATAGGGGGCGTGTCCAGTCCAGAGCCTCAGCGAATGGCATCTCCTCCACTGTCCCCGCCTTTAACCAGTGTCAACCCTTCAGTGGGCGCTCTGGAGGCTGGGTAAGTGCTCCAGGGGTCTGAGCTGGGTTTAGAGGGATCTGAACTGGGTTGAGAGGGATCTGAGCTGGTTTAGAAAGATCTGAAGTTGGTTTAGAGGGATCTGAGCTGGTCTAGAGGGATCTGAACAGGGTTGAGAGGGATCTGAGCTGGTTTAGAAAGATCTGAAGTGGGTTTAGGGGGATCTGAAATGGTTTAGGGGATCTGAACAGATTTAGAGGGATCTGAGCTGGTTAATGGGTTTTGTGTCAAATTTGCTTAATTGGTGGCTCGTTGGACATTTGAACATTTTGAATTCACTCGCTTCATTCACGAGAATAGAATTTGCTTCATTCATGTCAAAAGGGTGGAGTGGCCGCTAGGGCTCCTCCCACCTGAGGACCTCAGTGTCCTCACCTGTGTCCCGTGTCCTCACCTGTTTCCCGTGTCCTCACCTGTTTCCCGTGTCCTCACCTGTTTCCCGTGTCCTCACCCGTGTCCTGTGTCCTCACCTGTGTCCCATGTCCTCTCCCGTGTCCCGTGTCCTCACCCGTGTCCTGTGTCCTCACCTGTGTCCCATGTCCTCTCCCGTGTCCCGTGTCCTCACCTGTTTCCCGTGTCCTCACCCGTGTCCCGTGTCCTCTCCCGTGTCCCGTGTCCTCACCTGTTTCCCGTGTCCTCACCAGTGTCCTGTGTCCTCTCCCGTGTCCCGTGTCCTCACCCGTTTCCCGTGTCCTCACCTGTGTCCTGTGTCCTCACCTGTGTCCCATGTCCTCTCCCGTGTCCCGTGTCCTCACCCGTGTCTCGTGTCCTCTCCCGTGTCCCGTGTCCTCACCTGTGTCCTCTCCCGTGTCCTCTCCCGTGTCCCGTGTCCTCACCTGTGTCCCGTGTCCTCACCAGTGTCCCGTGTCCTCACCAGTGTCCCGTGTCCTCTCCCGTGTCCTCTCCCATGTCCCGTGTCCTCACCAGTGTCCCGTGTCCTCTCCCGTGTCCTCTCCCGTGTCCCGTGTCCTCACCAGTGTCCCGTGTCCTCTCCCGTGTCCCGTGTCCTCTCCCGTGTCCCGTGTCCTCACCAGTGTCCCGTGTCCTCTCCCATGTCCCGTGTCCTCACGAGTGTCCCGTGTCCTCACCTGTGTCCCGTGTCCTCACCTGTGTCCCGTGTCCTCACCTGTGTCCCGTGTCCTCTCCCGTGTCCCGTGTCCTCTCCCGTGTCCCGTGTCCTCACCAGTGTCCCGTGTCCTCTCCCGTGTCCTCTCCCATGTCCCGTGTCCTCACCTGTGTCCCGTGTCCTCACCTGTGTCCCGTGTCCTCTCCCGTGTCCCGTGTCCTCTCCCGTGTCCCGTGTCCTCACCAGTGTCCCGTGTCCTCACCTGTGTCCCGTGTCCTCACCTGTGTCCCGTGTCCTCTCCCGTGTCCCGTGTCCTCTCCCGTGTCCCGTGTCCTCACCAGTGTCCCGTGTCCTCTCCCATGTTCCGTGTCCTCACCAGTGTCCCGTGTCCTCACCTGTGTCCCGTGTCCTCACCTGTGTCCCGTGTCCTCTCCCGTGTCCCGTGTCCTCACCTGTGTCCTCTCCCGTGTCCTCTCCCGTGTCCCGTGTCCTCACCTGTGTCCCGTGTCCTCACCTGTGTCCCGTGTCCTCTCCCGTGTCCCGTGTCCTCACCAGTGTCCCGTGTCCTCTCCCGTGTCCTCACCTGTGTCCTCTCCCGTGTCCTCTCCCGTGTCCCGTGTCCTCACCTGTTTCCCGTGTCCTCTCCCGTGTCCCGTGTCCTCACCTGTGTCCCGTGTCCTCACCAGTGTCCCGTGTCCTCTCCCGTGTCCCGTGTCCTCACCAGTGTCCCGTGTCCTCTCCCGTGTCCTCTCCCATGTCCCGTGTCCTCACCAGTGTCCCGTGTCCTCTCCCGTGTCCTCTCCCGTGTCCCGTGTCCTCACCAGTGTCCCGTGTCCTCTCCCGTGTCCCGTGTCCTCTCCCGTGTCCCGTGTCCTCACCAGTGTCCCGTGTCCTCTCCCATGTCCCGTGTCCTCACCAGTGTCCCGTGTCCTCACCTGTGTCCCGTGTCCTCACCTGTGTCCCGTGTCCTCACCTGTGTCCCGTGTCCTCTCCCGTGTCCCGTGTCCTCTCCCGTGTCCCGTGTCCTCACCAGTGTCCCGTGTCCTCTCCCGTGTCCTCTCCCATGTCCCGTGTCCTCACCTGTGTCCCGTGTCCTCACCTGTGTCCCGTGTCCTCTCCCGTGTCCCGTGTCCTCTCCCGTGTCCCGTGTCCTCACCAGTGTCCCGTGTCCTCACCTGTGTCCCGTGTCCTCACCTGTGTCCCGTGTCCTCTCCCGTGTCCCGTGTCCTCTCCCGTGTCCCGTGTCCTCACCAGTGTCCCGTGTCCTCTCCCATGTTCCGTGTCCTCACCAGTGTCCCGTGTCCTCACCTGTGTCCCGTGTCCTCACCTGTGTCCCGTGTCCTCTCCCGTGTCCCGTGTCCTCACCTGTGTCCTCTCCCGTGTCCTCTCCCGTGTCCCGTGTCCTCACCTGTGTCCCGTGTCCTCACCTGTGTCCCGTGTCCTCTCCCGTGTCCCGTGTCCTCACCAGTGTCCCGTGTCCTCTCCCGTGTCCTCACCTGTGTCCTCTCCCGTGTCCTCTCCCGTGTCCCGTGTCCTCACCTGTGTCCCGTGTCCTCACCTGTGTCCCGTGTCCTCTCCCGTGTCCCGTGTCCTCACCTGTGTCCTCTCCCGTGTCCTCACCTGTTTCCCATGTCCTCTCCCGTGTCCCGTGTCCTCACCTGTGTCCCGTGTCCTCTCCCGTGTCCCGTGTCCTCACCTGTGTCCCGTGTCCTCACCTGTGTCCCGTGTCCTCTCCCGTGTCCTCACCAGTGTCCCGTGTCCTCTCCCGTGTCCCGTGTCCTCTCCCGTGTCCTCACCTGTGTCCCGTGTCCTCTCCCGTGTCCTCTCTCGTGTCCCGTGTCCTCACCAGTGTCCCGTGTCCTCACCTGTGTCCTCTCCCGTGTCCCGTGTCCTCACCAGTGTCCCGTGTCCTCTCCCGTGTCCCGTGTCCTCTCCCGTGTCCTCACCCGTGTCCCGTGTCCTCACCCATGTCCCGTGTCCTCTCCCGTGTCCCGTGTCCTCTCCCGTGTCCCGTGTCCTCACCTGTGTCCCGTGTCCTCACCAGTGTCCCGTGTCCTCACCTGTGTCCCGTGTCCTCACCTGTGTCCAGTGTCCCGTGTCCTCACCCGTGTCCCGTGTCCTCACCTGTGTCCAGTGTCCCGTGTCCTCACCCGTGTCCTCACCTGTGTCCCGTGTCCTCTCCCGTGTCCTCTCCCGTGTCCGGTGTCCTCACCAGTGTCCCGTGTCCTCTCCCGTGTCCTCTCCCGTGTCCCGTGTCCTCACCAGTGTCCCGTGTCCTCACCTGTGTCCCGTGTCCTCACCCGTGTCCTCACCTGTGTCCCGTGTCCTCTCCCGTGTCCTCTCCCGTGTCCCGTGTCCTCACCAGTGTCCCGTGTCCTCTCCCGTGTCCTCTCCCGTGTCCTCACCAGTGTCCCGTGTCCTCTCCCGTGTCCTCTCCCGTGTCCCGTGTCCTCACCTGTGTCCCGTGTCCTCACCTGTGTCCAGTGTCCCGTGTCCTCACCCGTGTCCCGTGTCCTCACCTGTGTCCAGTGTCCCGTGTCCTCACCCGTGTCCCGTGTCCTCTCCCGTGTCCCGTGTCCTCACCTGTGTCCCGTGTCCTCACCAGTGTCCCGTGTCCTCTCCCGTGTCCCGTGTCCTCACCAGTGTCCCGTGTCCTCTCCCGTGTCCTCTCCCGTGTCCCGTGTCCTCACCAGTGTCCCGTGTCCTCTCCCGTGTCCCGTGTCCTCACCAGTGTCCCGTGTCCTCACCTGTGTCCAGTGTCCCGTGTCCTCACCCGTGTCCCGTGTCCTCTCCCGTGTCCCGTGTCCTCACCAGTGTCCCGTGTCCTCTCCCGTGTCCCGTGTCCTCACCAGTGTCCTCTCCTCGTGTCCTCTCCTGTGTCCTCTCCTCGTGTCCTCATGTCCTCACCAGTGTCCCGTGTCCTCTCCCGTGTCCTCTCCCGTGTCCCGTGTCCTCACCCGTGTCCCGTGTCCTCACCTGTGTCCAGTGTCCCGTGTCCTCTCCCGTGTCCCGTGTCCTCACCAGTGTCCCGTGTCCTCTCCCGTGTCCCGTGTCTTCACCAGTGTCCCGTGTCCTCTCCCGTGTCCTCTCCCGTGTCCCGTGTCCTCACCAGTGTCCCGTGTCCTCTCCCGTGTCCCGTGTCCTCTCCCGTGTCCCGTGTCCTCACCAGTGTCCCGTGTCCTCACCCGTGTCCCGTGTCCTCTCCCGTGTCCTCACCAGTGTCCCGTGTCCTCACCCGTGTCCTCTCCCGTGTCCTCACCAGTGTCCCGTGTCCTCACCAGTGTCCCGTGTCCTCTCCCGTGTCCCGTGTCCTCACCTGTGTCCCGTGTCCTCACCCGTGTCCCGTGTCCTCTCCCGTGTCCCGTGTCCTCTCCCGTGTCCCGTGTCCTCACCAGTGTCCCGTGTCCTCACCAGTGTCCCGTGTCCTCACCCGTGTCCCGTGTCCTCTCCCGTGTCCTCACCAGTGTCCCGTGTCCTCACCCGTGTCCCGTGTCCTCTCCCGTGTCCTCACCAGTGTCCCGTGTCCTCACCAGTGTCCCGTGTCCTCTCCCGTGTCCCGTGTCCTCACCTGTGGTCCCGTGTCCTCACCCGTGTCCCGTGTCCTCTCCCGTGTCCCGTGTCCTCACCTGTGTCCCGTGTCCTCTCCCGTGTCCCGTGTCCTCACCTGTGTCCCGTGTCCTCACCTGTGTCCCGTGTCCTCTCCCGTGTCCCGTGTCCTCACCTGTGTCCTCACCTGTTTCCCGTGTCCTCACCTGTGTCCCCTGTCCTCACCCGTGTCCCGTGTCCTCACCTGTGTCCCGTGTCCTCACCCGTGTCCTGTGTCCTCACCTGTGTCCCATGTCCTCTCCCGTGTCTCGTGTCCTCACCTGTTTCCCATGTCCTCACCCGTGTCCCGTGTCCTCTACCGTGTCCCGTGTCCTCACCAGTGTCCCGTGTCCTCTCCCGTGTCTCGTGTCCTCACCTGTTTCCCGTGTCCCGTGTCCTCTCCCGTGTCCCGTGTCCTCACCAGTGTCCCGTGTCCTCTCCCGTGTCCTCACCAGTGTCCCGTGTCCTCTCCCATGTCCTCTCCCGTGTCCCGTGTCCTCACCAGTGTCCCGTGTCCTCATCTGTGTCCTGTGTCCTCACCTGTGTCCCGTGTCCTCACCCGTGTCCCGTGTCCTCTCCCGTGTCCCGTGTCCTCACCTGTGTCCTGTGTGGCTGTGGAAACCCAGGACACTGCAGCATTAACCCCAGAGACAGAGCTGTGACAGCCTGGAGTTATTTCTTGTACATTAGCTCCCTCTGGTGGTTTCAGTGGGTATAGGTCTGTACACAGGCTCTGTATTTTCCGTTGTTTTGGAGATTGCAATAACTGCTAATCTAATGAGCACATCTCAGTATTTGGTAAAGTTCACCCCCTTTATATTTAAATAAAATAATCATTGTGTTTATCTGTGTTTTCTTGTCACGATGATCAGTTTTGTATCACATGACACATACTTTATAATACTGCATAATACTGTACAATACTGTATAATACTGTATAATACTGTATAATACTTTATAATACTGTAAACCATAGCTCTCAGAGACTAAACAACCATTTATTTTTATACAGCTGTTCTAGGAATAGATCCTTTTGATTCCTGTCTTTATAAAAGTAGAAGCGCTGTTGTAGACTGTAGTTTACAGCTCTGGGTTCACTCTGACAGCCTCGATGATCGTTTTGCTCCATGGCAGGGATCTCCTCCTGTTACATCGTACGTAACCACGTCACTGTTACAGCAGGTCTCTGATTCTTTAACGCACTGCAAATATTCTTCAAAGTTCAAATATTTCAACTTTAGCGAACAGAGAGTTGGGCAGGCACTGTTTGCTTCATCTGTCGATTTGCTTCTTCACCTGTTCGCGGGACTTGTGCGTCAAATGCTCAATTCACAAGGGCTGACAGCGTCTGGTGGCTTAGATTTATCAGTGAGGTCTTAGTCGACTAACATGTCATTGGTTGATTAGTTGCATCCACTTTTTGCATCAAAAAAGTGAGTGTAATTTACTACTTTATAACTTTTATTTTTGATTTTATTTAATATAACTTCGATGCTTTTTAGATAACATTGTATTTTACATCCATCTTTTGTAAATATTGTATCTCCTTATTAATGTGAAGTGACTTTTATGTATAACACTAGTAAGTCCCTCTACATGTCCTTTGGTCGATTTTGGTTGATTAATTGCTGTACTGGGCATAACTTCGGTCCTCTAACAACTTATTTGGTCGACTACAGCCCTACAATTTGCACCATTTGTGCCGCAGGACTTTTGTTCACGCCTGCGTTACATAGACTTAACATGGAAATCACTTGCGCCAGATGCCTCATTCCCTTTCGGTGTGAACGTACCATTAGAGGGATCTGAGCAATTTTAGATGGATCTGCACTGGTGTAGAGGGATCTGAAGTCAGTTTCTCTGTTGTCTCACAGTTTGGTGGACTTCACGCGACTGCCATCGCCGACTCCTGAAAACAAAGACCTGTTCTTCGTGACGAAAGGCTCCAGCCTGCAGCCTGCCTCAGGTTCAGTCCTTTTTAATCCTTTAGGGTTAGGGTTAGTTCATGAAAACAGAAACAGGGTTAGGGTTAGTTCATGAAAATAGAAACAGGGTTAGGGTTAGTTCATGAAAACAGAAACAGGGTTAGGGTTAGTTCATAAACACAGAAACATGTAGAGAATAAACCTGGGGTTGGGGCTAAACTAAATTAAACCATTACACAGTTACATAAAGATTTAAGGCCCTCAGTAACACTGTAGGGCTGTATCATGAAGTACTTGTTGTTAGGATATGTAGTATTCATGGAGTTACTTGTAGTATTGCTGAAGTTATCAGCAGTATTCCTGGAGTTAGTTGTAGTATTCATGGAGTAATAACAGTATTCCTGCAGGTATTAGCTGTATTCCTGGAATTAGTTGTGGTATTCATGGAGTTGTTTCCACAGAACCTCCTCCTTGGGTTCTGTGAGTCTCAAGGTCAGGGGCAGGTGCAAGGTCAGGGTTAGGGAGAGAGTCTCACATTGTTTAAACCTCTTCTCATTTAGGTCTAAGAATGTCTCCAAGCTCGTCTTACTCTGATCCTAATGACGCCAATGACGCTAACGAAGCTAACGACGCTAACGAAGCTAACATCGACGATGCAGTCGGACTCGACCCTGACTCCGCCCCTGGCGACGGCCTCGACGACGATGGCGGGTGGCGACGCGCGGGGCTCCTCCCCCTCTCCTTCCAGAACCCCGTCTATCACATGACCACGCCATCGCCACGACAACCACCCAGTGAAGCGACCCCCCCGGATCCCACCCCCTCCGCTGCACAGGACTCCGGCGCCAAGCCCGCCTTCCTCACCCAGATGTCCGACCCCGCCCACTTTCCACCTGCAGATTCCGCCCCTTTTCAGAAAACGGTGCCAGAACGACTGTCGAGCTCCAGCAGCGGCGACGAGTTCAGAACTACGGCCGAGAACCCCCTCACAGGTACGAGAACCCCCTCACAGAACCTCCTCCTCACAGGTACGAGAATCCCCTCACAGGTACGAGAATCCCTTCACAGAACCTCCTCCTCACAGGTACGAGAACCCCCTCACAGAACCTCCTCCTCACAGGTACGAGAATCCCCTCACAGGTTCGAGAACCCCCTCACAGAACCTCCTCCTCACAGGTACAAGAATCCCCTCACAGGTACGAGAACCCCCTCACAGAACCTCCTCCTCACAGGTACGAGAATCCCCTCACAGGTACGAGAACCCCCTCACAGAAACTCCTCACAGGTACGAGAATCCCCTCACAGGTACGAGAATCCCTTCACAGAACCTCCTCACAGGTACGAGAACCCCCTCACAGAACCTCCTCACAGGTACGAGAACCCCCTCACAGAACCTCCTCCTCACAGGTACGAGAATCCCCTCACAGGTACGAGAATCCCTTCACAGAACCTCCTCCTCACAGGTACGAGAATCCCCTCACAGGTACGAGAATCCCCTCACAGGTACGAGAACCCCCTCACAGAACCTCCTCACAGATACGAGAACCCCCTCACAGAACCTCCTCCTCACAGGTACGAGAACCCCCTCACAGGTACGAGAATCCCCTCACAGGTACGAGAACCCCCTCACAGGTACGAGAATCCCCTCACAGGTACGAGAACCCCCTCACAGGTATGAGAATCTCCTCACAGGTACGAGAACCCCCTCACAGGTACGAGAATCCCCTCACAGGTACGAGAACCCCCTCACAGGTATGAGAATCCCCTCACAGAACCTCCCCACGGGTATGAGAACATCTCGGGTTACTTGAATGTAACCCTGTTCCCTGATAAAGCGAGAACAAAATGCTGCGTAGCATACGCTATGGGAACAAGAATACCAATGCCTCCGTCCCTAAAGTGTCTGGACCCCAGGTACTGAAGAGCACTAAGACCGAGGAGACTCAAACACAATTTTGGGATGAAGACTCAAGGACATGAGATCCCGGAGTCACATGAACATCCAAACCATAAAACTTGCTAAAAGTGTGCAGAGAGGACCAGCCCGATGCATCACAGATCAGGTGTAGAGGCGCCTCCTTTGCCAGAGCAAAGAGGAGCCCACCCCTCTGGTTGAATGAGCTCTGACACCTATAGGCGGGTGCTGACCACACGCCTCATAGGTCAGAGCAATAGCATCCCTCACCCAATGGGACATAGTCTGTTTAGTGGCCGCAGCCCTCCTCTGACGGCCCCCTTGTGCCACGGATCAGTGCGATGGACATACATCCGGAGCGCACGCACTGGACACAGTAAATGAAGCTTCTCCTGCTACGGTGTAACAAACGACGGAGGACAGAAAGCTTCAAGAATAACAGGATCATGAACAGAGAAAGGAACTTTTGGCAGATAATTAGGGTGAGGATGCAAAATAACTTTGACCAGGCCTGGGGCAAAATTCAGGCAAGACGGTGAAGCCGAGAAAGCCCACTCCTCTTGAGAGAGGTTATGGTCATGAAAAGTCCGAAATCTGAGAGTTTCTGACTCCAGTGGTTCAAAAGGGGCCGCCACCAGTCCTGAGTACCCAAGGGTAGACCCCCAGGCTGCCAGACTTTCCGAGAGAGGCACCAACAGTGAGATGTTGTTTGATCCTTCAGCAGCTCAGCCTGATAGGCCTGCAACATTGTCATAGTGTGCAGTGCAGCACGAGCCTGACCTGCTGCCTGAAACGCCTTCCCCACCAATGATGACGTCCCACAGCACGGCTTTGGTGGGAAGGGTCGGTTTCTGAAGCGAGGACGAAGTCCCAGGAGAGAAGTAGCCTGCAAGGGCCTCCTCAACCTGAGGCATCGCCCCGTAGCCCCGCGTCTCTGCTCCCACAACGGTGACGACCTCAAGCAGCTTCTCGACCTCCACCTGAGAGCGGGAGGAGCGCCGCGATGCAGCGGCACAGGGGGCCAGGGAGGACGTGTTTTCAGACCCATGCTCAGCGGAAGCATGGGACTCGTCCTCGTCTGGCAGAAGCGCAAGGGCCCTCTGATCCCGGCGCCGCCGCCAACTCGACATGCGACACCCGGGGAAGTGCTCCCTCCCAGTAATGTTCATATTTATTTTAGTATTTCAGTGAAAAATGTACTGACTGAGACTGCCAGACTCCAAAACTATCAGATTCTCAATTTCCAACATTAGAATTTGCCTTATCCTACAGTCACAAAATGTCCGCCGCAGTTGCCACGGAAGCGTATGAGTAACACGTTCTGTCTCTTTAAGGTGGTTCTCGTCAGAGCGGGCCTCAGCGGCGGATCGACCAGCCTCCTCCAGCGGCGCCCCCGCGTGGTCGAACCCCTCCCAGCATGCACTGCGGTTCAAGCCACGCCCACACCCCTCCCAGCATGCTTGCAGGCTCCGCCCACTATCCCCGCCCCGCCTCCGGCAGCATGATGTCATCGAGTCCCGATTGGCCGAGCTCCAGGCTCCGTCAGACGTCCTCTTCGTCCAAAGGAGACAGCCCCGAGAAGCAGCGCACCACCAAAGTCTGTATTAGTCTAAGTCTGAGTCTGAGTCCGAGTCTGAGGGTCTGAGTCTGAGTCCGAGTCTGAGGGTCTGAGTCCGAGTCTGAGGGTCTGAGTCTGAGTCCGAGTCTGAGGGTCTGAGTCTGAGTCTGAGTCTGAGGGTCTGAGTCCGAGTCTGAGGGTCTGAGTCTGAGTCCGAGTCTGAGGGTCTGAGTCCGAGTCTGAGGGTCTGAGTCTGAGTCCGAGTCTGAGGGTCTGAGTCTGAGTCTGAGTCTGAGGGTCTGAGTCCGAGTCTGAGGGTCTGAGTCTGAGTCCGAGTCTGAGGGTTTGAGTCTGAGTCCGAGTCTGAGGGTCCGAGTCTGAGTCCGAGTCTGAGTCCGAGTCTGAGGGTCTGAGTCTGAGTCTGAGTCCGAGTCTGAGGGTCTGAGTCTGAGTCCGGGTCTGAGGGTCTGAGTCTGAGTCCGGGTCTGAGGGTCTGAGTCTGAGTCTGAGTCCGAGTCTGAGGGTCTGAGTCCGAGTCTGAGGGTCTGAGTCTGAGTCCGAGTCTGAGGGTCTGAGTCTGAGTCCGAGTCTGAGGGTCTGAGTCTGAGTCCGAGTCTGAGGGTCTGAGTCTGAGTCCGAGTCTGAGGGTCTGAGTCTGAGTCTGAGGGTCTGAGTCTGAGTCTGAGTCCAAGTCTGAGGGTCTGAGTCTGAGTCCGAGTCTGAGGGTCTGAGTCTGAGTCTGAGGGTCTGAGTCTGAGTCCAAGGGTCTGAGTCCGAGTCTGAGGGTCTGAGTCTGAGTCCGAGTCTGAGGGTCTGAGTCTGAGTCCGAGTCTGAGGGTCTGAGTCCGAGTCTGAGGGTCTGAGTCTGAGTCCGAGTCTGAGGGTCTGAGTCTGAGTCCGAGTCTGAGGGTCTGAGTCTGAGTCTGAGGGTCTGAGTCTGAGTCTGAGTCCAAGTCTGAGGGTCTGAGTCTGAGTCCGAGTCTGAGGGTCTGAGTCTGAGTCTGAGGGTCTGAGTCTGAGTCCAAGGGTCTGAGTCCGAGTCTGAGGGTCTGAGTCTGAGTCCGAGTCTGAGGGTCTGAGTCTGAGTCTGAGTCCGAGTCTGAGGGTCTGAGTCCGAGTCTGAGGGTCTGAGTCTGAGTCCGAGTCTGAGGGTCTGAGTCTGAGTCCGAGTCTGAGGGTCTGAGTCTGAGTCCGAGTCTGAGGGTCTGAGTCTGAGTTCGAGTCTTGAGGGTATATTATTAGATTTTAGATTTAATACAAAAGACCAGCTCCTGCCTCTGCACTGGTCACGCACTGTGCCCAACGTAATAATAATAATAATAATAATAATAATAATAATAGTAATAATAATAATAATAATAAATTATAATAACAACAATAATAATACTGATTATTTTACATCATATTCTTTTAAGGGCTGCTAATCAATTAAAAAAATGTACTAATTAATTGCAAATCTGGAAAAAATGTTTTTGTGATTAATCGCATTATGAATTCACGTATAAACACAAATATGTAAATTTAGAACATTTATTTTGAATTAACCTTCACATACTTTACTGTAAACTTGTGCAATGCAAACAAAACTTGCAAAGAAAATAAATGAATAGTCTCTTTGAGACCTGTAACTCAAACAAAGTTTGCCTAAATAAGGTACAACCAACAAATACACAAAACTTACCTACAGAAGCTTGTGTAATCTCTTTTAGAACTTTAACAAAAATAAGTTTAATTCTTCAATTAATAACAATTGTTGTAGTTCACAGCAGTGTAAATACTATGAACTGTGTTACTGCAGTCACTTTTGCATAGACTGCACATAACTTTAGTTTTGTCTTTATTGCTGTTTGGTGACGATTTGAAGCAGAATTGTGCGTTTAGCGATGTGTCTTTGGTCGCTCATGTTGCTTTAGCTCGGTCACTTGTTGCTTTAGGCTCGTTCCAGATGAACTGCGCTGCAGCAGGAGGAGGGGAAATACTCCTGTACTGAGGACAGTTTGTGGCTCAGATCACGCCTGAAATCCACATCTCGCGTGTGTTGGATATGATTTTGAAAATAAATGCATTAAAATGATTTGTAAGAACTTTTGTGTCTATGGCCTGACCACAGTCTGTAACTGAGCCACATTCAGCTGTGGTTCTTAGCTTTATGTCTAAGTTTACACTTTATAAATGTTAAAACAGCCTTCAATAACAGCAGATATTGTGCACAATCTTTTTAATAATATTCTACTTCTGCACACTGAGCAGCGGGACACAGAGTTTATCCAGGTCACAACTGGAACTGTAAAGTCTGGATTTTACCAAAAAAAGAGGCAGGGGAGGAGGAGCGGGGGGCAGTGAAGTGTTGTGCGTTACGTTTCTGATCAGCTCAGACTCAGATCCATCACCTGCCCACCACTGACAGCTGAGCGTTTTCCCATCATGCACTGAGCCCTGCAGCCTGCGCAGTTGCTCCTGATGCCCTGCAGGGGGCCCGGTCTCGTTTGGATCTCACGGTGACCGTCGCACTTGTGGCATCAGAGTGAGTCGGACACAAATCTAACCTGAGCACTGCGTACAGACCGACACTGATGGAAACTGCGCAGGTTTGGTTAATCTCAAACGCCTGATGGATGGAAATGGAAATGTGTCGTCTTCTACGCTCGCGAAGACCCGCGGCCTCTGTCAGTGTCGTAATATTTTTGTTGTGATCAAATTAATCAATGCGTCAATTGAAATTAACGCAATTAAATTAATAAATGAATGCACTGCGTTAAGGGCATAATTTTTCCAGCCCTAATTCTTTTATTTCCACCGATGTCTGGCGGCGTAAAAGTCTCGGTGTAAATTTGTGTGACTTAATGAAAGAGTAAATGCTTTAAAGGATATTTACTGTACATTCTGCTTTTATTATTAATTTAATCCTGGTCACATTTTACAAGCTTTAAAAAAAATTAATAAATACTCTAACACAAAGAAACAGCAGAGGGCAGCAGTTCTGATGTGTTCTTTTGAACACAAACAGTGAAAAGAAGCTGTTTACTTCCTTAAACTTTGTGTCTAATCCATTTTCCCCCAAAGTAAAAATATTTGTCAGTAATCAAACAGCGGTGCCTTGTTTCCTCGATAAATGACTCAGAGCGTCTCAGTGGTTCTGATCCAGGTCTCAGTGGCTCTGATCCAGGTCTCAGTGGCTCTGATCCAGGTCTCAGTGGTTCTGATCCAGGTCTCAGTGGCTCTGATCCAGGTCTCAGTTGTTCTGATCCAGGTCTCAGTGGCTCTGACCTGGTTCTGATCCAGGTCTCAGTGGTTCTGACCTGGTTCTGATCCAGGTCTTGGTTCTGTCCAGGCTCCCTCTCCCTGTGCTCTGGACCGGACGGCAGCGTGGCTCCTCAACATGAACTCCTCGTACGGAGAAACAGAAGAAGAACGACACGAGGAGGCGGCCGTCGAGAAGGTGCTCCTCCTCCTTCATCCTCCCTCTCCCGAGACACCTCCCCCTGCTCCTTCTCCCCAGACACTCCCTCCACCTCCTCCCTCTCCCCAGACACCTCCTGCTGTAGTCTCATGCAGACTCTGTGTGTGTAGTACCAGCAGGAGATTGCGGTGCTGCAGGAGAAGCTGAGAGTGGCCGCTCTGCGTCAGGAGGAGTGTGAGGCGCGGCTCCTGGTCCAGGACCAACAGAACCAGCGCATGTTACAGGAGTACCAGGTAGAACCCGGCATGTTACAGGAGTACCAGGTAGAACCCGGCATGTTACAGGAGTACCAGGTAGAACCTCATGTTACAGGAGTACCAGGTAGAACCCGGCATGTTACAGGAGTACCAGGTAGAACCCGGCATGTTACAGGAGTACCAGGTAGAATCCGGCATGTTACAGGAGTACCAGGTAGAACCTCATGTTACAGGAGTACCAGGTAGAACCCGGCATGTTACAGGAGTACCAGGTAGAACCCGGCATGTTACAGGAGTACCAGGTAGAACCCGGCATGTTACAGGAGTACCAGGTAGAACCTCATGTTACAGGAGTACCAGGTAGAACCCGGCATGTTACAGGAGTACCAGGTAGAACCTGGCATGTTACAGGAGTACCAGGTAGAACCTCATGTTACAGGAGTACCAGGTAGAATCCGGCATGTTACAGGAGTAACAGGTAGACTCCGGCATGTTACAGGAGTAACAGGTAGAATCCGGCATGTTACAGGAGTACCAGGTAGAACCCGGCATGTTACAGGAGTACCAGGTAGAATCCGGCATGTTACAGGAGTACCAGGTAGAACCCGGCATGTTACAGGAGTAACAGGTAGAATCCGGCATGTTACAGGAGTACCAGGTAGAACCCGGCATGTTACAGGAGTACCAGGTAGAACCTCATGATACAGGAGTACCAGGTAGAACCTCATGTTACAGGAGTACCAGGTAGAATCCGGCATGTTACAGGAGTACCAGGTAGAACCTCATGATACAGGAGAACCAGGTAGAACTGCAACAGAACTTCAATATTATAAGAGTTATTATTACAGTGTGTGAAGGGCTGGGTACTGTTAAACAATACCTTTGTGGTACTGCAGGTACTGCAAAAAAATAATTTTATTTGATACCAAGTTTCATTTCCAGTGGGACCTTTATTGTTCTTTTTTATCAATCAAAAAAATAACAATAATTTACACTACTGGTTTTAAGTTGCTAAAAATGGGTCTTTTATTCATGACTTTGTGTTTTATGATTGTTGAAGATGAATTAGCTCACCATAAATATCAGAAGAAGTATTGTATTTGAACTGGTATCAAAAAAGTCTGAATGTTACCCAGCGCTAAACGTGTGACCTGTGCTGTAGGTGCGTTTGGAGGACACCGAGAGTCGTCTGAGGAGGCTTCAGGACGATAAAGATTTGCAGATGAACAGCATCATCACACGGTACTGTACCTGCAGCTGTGTACACAAACACACCACCAGTATTTCTCAGTAGTCCAAATACCACAGTACTGCAGTACTACAGCCCTGACATTAGCAACCAGAGTCTGAACCCACCAATAAGAGCCATGTATCATCAGCAGATATCACTGAGGAGCTCCAGATGTCCAGCTGTCGTGTGTTCTGTCGTAAATGTGACCTGGACATTAGGAGTAGCACCTCTGTCCTAAAATAATGTTCTCTGTGTTCCACTCTGCTCAGGCTGATGGCAGTGGAGGAGGAGCTGAAGAAGGACCACTCTGACATGCAGGCAGTGGTGGACTCCAAACAGAAGATCATCGAGGCCCAGGTAACTCTACAACCTGCTCTGATCCCTCTAAAACCCGTTACAATACCTCTAAACCTGGTCTAAACCTGGTCTTAAACTGGTCTAAACCTGGTCTTAACCTGGTCTAAACCTGGTCTTAAACTGGTCTAAACCTGGTCTAAACCTGGTCTAAACGTGGTCTAAACCTGGTCTAAACCTGGTCTAAACGTGGTCTAAACCTGGTCTTAAACTGGTCTAAACGTGGTCTAAACCTGGTCTAAACGTGGTCTAAACCTGGTCTTAAACTGGTCTAAACCTGGTCTAAACCTGGTCTAAACCTGGTCTAAAGGTGGTTCTTGTCTTCAGGAAAAGCGGATCTCCAGTCTGGATGCGGCCAACACTCGTCTGATGGCGGCTCTAACTCAGCTGAAGGAGCGTTATGCAGTGACATCACAACGTAACGGACTGTCTCCCAGCAACACCTCCTCCCTCCAGATCACAGAGAACGGAGAGTTCAGGACCAACCCAGGACCGTAGAGCGGGACTCCACCTGGTCCACTCCCTAACCAGGACCAATCCATCACCAGACCTGGAACACTGACCAGGACTTCTAGGACCAGGATTATACCAAGACTAAACCAGGACTAAACCAGGAATAAACCAGGACTAAACCAGATCTAACCCACAACTGAATCAGGCCTAAACCAGGATTAAATCTGGTGTAAATCAGGTGTAAAGCAGATCTAAACCAGGACTAAACCAGAGCTAAACCAGGACTAAACCAGTTCTGAACTGGGACTATGTACATGTGTGTAAATAGGAAAATGTTGTGGTCGTATGATCAGTCTTCTACTGTTTATGGGTTATTATTTATTGATTATTTATTGATTAGCTTCTGTAACCATGGAGATGGGATGCAGTCTGTAGCCATAGCGACGAGACATGCTGTGTAACCATGGAAACGGAAACATAGTCTCACTGTACCTAAATGTTTACTGTGAATATGAAAAATAAAATTATGAAAAATACAACACAATGCTGTGTTTGAGGTCATTTTCTCAGTCTCATGTTTGTGATAAAGGGGTTAGGTGTTAGGCTCGAGGACTCTCCGTGACCATGGGTGGTGAATTTCTCCACTGTGACATTAATAAAGTTAAATCTAGTCACACTGTAGATGAAAGATGCAGTTCACAGAGAGCCAAAGGTAGTGGAAGGAAGTGAGTAAATGAGTAAAAGCCATTCCAACTCCAATAGCCGTCTTACCGAGCATTACTCATCCCCTCAAAAGAACATATACGAATATATGCTTTCTGAAAGAATATTTCATGCTGCCAATCACAAACACGCCTCAGCCAACTCCACGCGGTTTTGTGCTGGCCCCGAATGGGCACGTCCGGGCATGTACCCGCAGCAGCAGATAGTAGGACCCAGATAGGGTTCCCAAAGGCAGGGCCAAGGGCATGTTCGCTCCTGGAATGTAAGGACACTACTGAAAAGTGGTACAGGCTTGGCCCAACTCCCTGAAAAGGAAGTGGGAGGTGCACGCGACCGATCCCCTGCACGGAGTCTACACCTGGGCGCTTTTAGTGTGGCAGAGCCACTCGCGCCGCCGTCAACACCAACGCCACACCGGCCAGCACCGAACCAGGCACCCGGAGCGAAATGCACAGACACAGAAAGGGATGCACAAATTCAGAAGGCAGCTGACTGAGCTGCAACCAGACTAAATGCACATTGGTTAGGGTTAGGGCTGTCTCCCCCGGGTTAGGGTTAGGAAAAAGGCCTGGTCTGGGCCTAGAAAGGACAGCGAGCAACCCAGAAGTAGTGCAGACTGGTTAGGGTTAGAGCTGTACATCCCCTGGTTAGGGTTAGAGAAGGAACTGGATACACACCACACAGCTGACTGAGCTGTAACCGATCAGAAGGCAGCTAACTGAGCTGTAACCAGGCTAAATGCACATTGGTTAGGGTTAGGGCTGTCTCCCCCGGGTTAGGGTTAGGAATAAGGCCTGGTCTGGGCCTAGAAAGGACAGCAAGCAACCCAGAAGTAGTGCACACTGGTTAGGGTTAGGGCTGCATCCCCCCAGGTTAAGGTTAGAGAAAGAAATGGATACACACTACACAACTGACTGAGCTGTAACCGATCACAATTAACCCATGCCCGGCCGAAGGGTTAGGGTTAGGGTTAGGTTTTTTGTATATATCTCGATGAATCTTTCCACCCGCTCAGTGTGAGCAGGCAGTTGAATGGAGAAACAAAGGGTAAGCACTGGCACACGCACGTCGCACATCCTCCCCTGTCTCCTGTCCTTGGCATGGAATGTGTAGTACAATACAGTGTGAAAAAGAAAGGAGAGAAATATATTAACATCTGACTGGCCATGCCCATGGGATAAAGGCCATCCCTCAGAAACATGACAAGGTCTCCACCCCAAAGAATGTGTAAAAGATAAATGTAAATATCACTGTTATGATAAGTCAAGAGGTCTTCAATAAAGGGTTTACATCAGATAACCATCCTGTATGGTCCAGGCGTGAATAACTTCCTTGGTTAGGGTTAGGGCCGGGTTAAAAAGGGTTAAGTTTAGGGTTAAGGTCAGATCAAGGTTGCAGTTAGGATTATAATTCGGCAACATTGGTTAGGGTTAGGGCCGGGTTAAAAAGGGTTAAGGTTAGGGTTAGGGTTAGGGTTAGGGTTAGGGTTAGGATATAGAGCTCTTGGCCACCACCGGGAAGCACATTTGGGTTAGGGTTAGGGTTAGGGTTAGGGTTAGGGTTAGGGTTAGGGTTAGGGTTAGGGTTAGGGTTAGGGTTAGGGTTAGGGTTAGGAGATCTAAAATGTGCTTGTCTCCGCGAGGAGACAGGCGAGGCACGGTCCATCGCCCTATGGTGTGAACGCCCTGTGTGTGGGTCTCGGCCGAGATCCCGTGCACCGTCGCGGCCGCGACGGCGCCACACCTCCGTCTCTCCGTAATCTTGGCCCCTCATGGCTGGGGCAGAGCAATTAGGGGTTTTTTATACCCAAAATAAAAAAATGTAAATAAATGAACCAAAAATAAGGTTAAAATTAAACAAAACAAACAAAAGGCGGGAGCTGGTTTTTAAAAAAACCTTTTTGTTGTAAAAAAGAGCCAAAAACGTACAGTGCCCGTCGCGACGTTTCGACCAGGGTCTGGTCTTCTTCAGGCTGGGCACTATAGGCACACAGGGCAACTAATCGTAGCTAAAGCGCAATCAGACAGTGCCGTGCAATGGAAGAGGCTCAATATTTAAAATGTGCTTGTCTCCGCGAGGAGACAGGCGAGGCACGGTCCATCGCCCTATGGTGTGAACGCCCTGTGTGTGGGTCTCGGCCGAGATCCCGTGCACCGTCGCGGCCGCGACGGCGCCACACCTCCGTCTCTCCGTAATCTTGGCCCCTCATGGCTGGGGCAGAGCAATTAGGGGTTATTTATACCCAAAAGTAAAAAAATGTAAATAAATGAACCAAAAATAAGGTTAAAATTAAACAAAACAAACAAAAAAAAGGGGGAGCTGGTTTTTAAAAAAACCTTTTTGTTGTAAAAAAGAGAGCCAAAAACGTACAGTGCCCGTCGCGACGTTTCGACCAGGGTCTGGTCTTCTTCAGGCTGGGCACTATAGGCACACAGGGCAACTAATCGTAGCTAAAGCGCAATCAGACAGTGCCGTGCAATGGAAGAGGCTCAATATGATCTGGGAGGAGAGCAGAGTCTGCAAGGACATGCCTGGGCACCACCCCTTCCCTGTGTGTGTGCTCCTATTGGCTCTGACGAAAACAGCAGACAGGGGGAGAGTGGAAAAGTACAGAGAACAAACAAGACCAAAACAAGACTTAAAGTAATTTATTGACACTATGAACTGTTTTTTATACCACATGAACTGAGCTTTTTAACCAAGGAGGACTCCAACATGAATTAATTTATTTTTTACGTTTTATTTATTTTTTATTTTTTTATTATTTTTTTATTTTTTAATTTTTTTGTTTTTTTGTTTTTTGTTTTTAATTGTACTTAGGTACTCACTTCACATGCGTTTTTTTTAAACTATATGAACTCAAAAAGCCATGAATTAGAGCCTTGGGGCCTCTCCCAAAACCCCAAGCGAACAGTATGACAGAGACAAAAGTAGGTCAAATGTAAAAACAGACAGGTGCCCGACAATTAGATGAAATCCACATGTAAACAAGACCGAAGTGTCACTGGAATAAACTGAACAAAGACAAGGACCCAAAACAACACAATCCTACAGATGAACAACAAAGTGGCTCACAAACACGCAAGTAAGTTTATTATCAAGTTCAATGAGTTCTCAGAGTCTAGAAAAGTGGGGATAAATTCAAAATGAAATTCCCAAAATCCCAACAAATGTCTAATAGGGTTCAAAAATTAAACTATATTTTATAATGTAAACCAAGAAGAAAACCCAAAAGAAAAAGACTCTGAGAACCCAGAGACAACAATGGTGTTCAAGACATCACCAATTGCGGTTTAAGACTTCACAATCCTGCGTTTAGGACTTCACATTCAACGTTTAGAACTGCACAATCAACGTTTAAGACTTCACAATCAACGTTTAAGACTGCATGATCAACGTTTAAGACTTCACGATCAACGTTTAAGACTTCTCGATCAACGTTTAAGACTGCACTACTAGGGCTATAAATTAGTGAAAGAAATAGGATTAATTTGGGGTCCTAATTAAGCAATTGGTTAGGGTTAGGGCCAGCAGAGAAGTGGTTATGGTTAGGTTCAAGACCAGGGCAGGGATATAATTTAGAAAAGGCCGAATTTGCCCATTGGTTAGGGTTAGGGCTACCAAAGGAATGGTCAAGGCCAGGAAAGATTACAGGGTTAGGGCATCGTATTTAGTTTTTAATCAAGCACTAATGTGAATTAATTTAGAAGAGGCCGAATTTGCCCATTGGTTAGGGTTAGGGCTACCAAAGGAATGGTTAAGGTTAGGAAAGATTACAGGGCTAGGGCATCATATTTAGTTTTTAATCAAGCACTAATGTGAATTAATTTAGAAGAGGCCGAATTTGCCCATTGGTTAGGGTTAGGGCTACCAAAGGAATGGTTAAGGTTAGGGAAGATTACAGGGCTAGGGCATCATATTTAGTTTTTAATCAAGCACTAATGTGAATTAATTTGGAAGAGGTCGAATTTGCCCATTGGTTAGGGCCAGGGCCACCAAAGGAATGGTCAAGGCCAGGAAAGATTAAAGGGCTAGGGCATCATATTTAGTTTTTAATCAAGCACTAATGTGAATTAACCCATGCTCGGCCGAAGGCCGAGCGTGGGCCAAGTACCAGGGGAATCCAGCCCTCTTCCAGTGATCCGCACATCCCCGAAACTGCCCAGACAGGACATGAACAACCCAACCAGAGACAAAGACAGATCCAGTGACACTGACAAACAAATGGGCAACAAGAAGACAACAACAGTAGTAGAAGAAGAGTGAACAACATGCAAACAACAGGACTAGCCAAACTTAAGGTTAAGGCCATGGGGGTGTCTGGTTTTTAAACTGTTAATCCAATGTTTTTCTATACGCTTTCTGTCCGAGGCCAACCAATGCGAATTGTACTGCAGGCCTGCCACTCTGATGGCCTGAGCCCCGTGCAGCTGAACGTGAGAGACCAAGGGCGTATAGATCTTGACCCCATGCCTGAAATTGTACCTATGTTGAGTGAACCTTGTTAAAATGGAGTTACCAGATTCACCCACGTATTGTTTGCCGCACACTTCACAAAAGAGCAAATAAACCACATTTGAGACCTGTGGAGTGAAGGCCTGCGTGATTGTGAAGACCCTTTTCGTGGAGTGGCTCTGGACATAATTTAGACGTACAAAGATGTCTGAGAGAGAGGTCTGCTTTTCAAAAGGCCTCACTACGGGCAAAGCAGCTCTCACTAAAAAGTCCTTCAGACACCTGTTCTTTCTGTAGGCGGAAATGACCTGATGTTTGGCTAGAAGTCCCTGTTGTGTGATCATGAGCTCATAATTTTTCTTCAGCACCGAGTTGACTCTACGAGCTACAGTCGAGAAGGTCGTAATGAGGGGAATAATGTCCTTGTCCTCCTGTACAGCGGTCAAAGTGGGAGTCTTGTTTTTAAAGTCACGGTAACATTGTCTCAGAAACTGACGAGAGTAGCCACGGCCTAACAAGGCTTCAAACAGAATCTTAACAGCAGACCTGAAATCTTCAGACCTAGGAGCAGATCCTGTGAAAGCGAGTTAACTGCGATTTAACCAGACCAGAGAAGGTGTGTCTGGGGTGGAAACTGGTTTTATAGAGTAAAGCGTGCTTATCCGTGGGTTTAAAAAACACTTTGACGTCGACCTGGTGAGTGAGTGGGAAGTCAGGGCCTTTGAAAACAGTCGTGTCCAAGAAGTCGATGGATTGTGCGCTGAACTCGTACTTGATGCGGATAGACGGGTCGTGAGTGTCCAGGATGTCCAAAAAAGTCCTAAAGTCCTGTTCCGAATGAGTCCACACGCCAAATATGTCGTCCAAGTATCTGAGATAGTGGAGGGGCTTTTTGGGACACTTGGCGAGAGCGGCCTGCTCCCACTGGGCCATAAAGATGTTAGCGTAGGCCGGCGCGAAGCGCTTCCCCATGGCTGTTCCCTTAATTTGCAAATAGTACTTCCCGTTAAAAATAAAGTCATTACGAGTCAGATTGATTTCGAGTAACTGCAGTATCTCAGAGTCAGGTCGGGAAGAGTCAGGGTACCGGTCAAAGATGTCTCGTACGGCCTGGAGGCCCGCAGGGATTGGAATGTTGGTGTAGAGAGAGTCAATGTCGATGCTGAAGAAAATGGCTGAGTCCGGTACCGACAGGGACTTCACAGACTGGACAAAGTGTGTTGTGTCTTTAACGTAGGACGGGTGGCGTACAGACAGCGGCGTTAGATAGAAGTCAATGTATTCTGCCGTCTGGTACGTGTCGCTCCCGCAGTCAGACACGATCGGTCTGCCCGGGGGGATCACGCCAGGCACAGTCCACTTGTGGGGCTCTTTGTGTATTTTTGGCAAAATATAGAATTTGCGAGCCCGGGGCTCGAATTCGCCTTTTAAATAGCGTTTTTGTTTGAGAGAAATGAACTTTTGTCTATGCAGCGAATCAATGATCGCGTGAACCTGAGGAATAGACTCAGGAAAAATGGGGCCTGCTAAAGGCTTGTAGTAGACTGCATCTGCCAACTGTCTGTCCGCCTCCAACTCGTACTGACACCTGTCCATCAACACTACTGCGCTCCCTTTGTCAGCAGGTTTGATGACCAGATCTGGATTGTTTTTTAATTCCAGCAGGGCATCAAACTCGGCTTGGGAGATGTTAGGATGTTCACTCTTCTTCACGTAGACTTCATCCAACGCCTCGTCATCTAACTTACAAAGGAGCTTGTACTCCGGTGGCAGGCGAGACTGAGGCGGCACCCACTCTGAGGGGGGGCAAAAACGCCTCTGGAGATCTGACTTAACATTCACGCGCGGCCTGACACCAAAGTAGCAAGCCAAAGCGATTCGACGGTGATAAATCTGTACGTCTTGTTGCAAAATCAAGCGCTGGTGTTTAGGGATGCCCACAACCGGAACAAACGTGAGGCCTTTTTGCAACAAGGACAGCTGAGAGGGCGTTGGAGTGAAGTCTTTACACAAAACAACAACGTTACTAGGCTGGGTCGGGCCCGGCTCTGAATGCCCCTGTACTTTGTCACTTACGGGGCCTGGGATTTTAAAATATCAATCCAGTGAGCCAACATGTTTTGGGCCGTGGACCGAGTCCAGTGAACGTTGTCTGTTCGAGTGTGGAATCTGTCTTGAGGCAAAGGAGGGAGGAACGGCACATTGCGCCCTATGTATGCGTTCAGAGTGTCCAGATTCACTATGTGGTCAAAGGGCAAGGCTGGAGAGTAGTTGAGTTGAGGCACGTACAGAGCGGCATAAGGGAAGCGGTTTTTAGCTGATCTTATGGCCTTCTGTAGTTGCTTAATAGTGGTAGCCTTTGCCCGCTGGCCTCTGCTCACAATGCCAAAAGACAGAACCAGCTGTTCCACACGCACAGTGCTAACAGCAAATTGCAGCAGGTGGGCCGCGTGTAAAAAAGTCGCGCCCGGAAAGCTTTCAATTTGCAAGCCAGGAATGTTGTGTGAGACAATGCGCGCCAAATTTGAATCGCCAATGATCAAGTATTTGCTGTTCACTTTCAGAGACCATTGTGCGAACTTTCTCTGGGTCGTAATGTGCTTAGTGACTGAGAATTGGCCAAGACTCCTGTTCAGGCTCAGAGTGGACTGCTCAATGGATACGAGTTCAGATAGGGCTTCTTGGTCCAGAGGAGAAATGATTTGTGCTGAGTCCACCTGGGCCGGAGCAGGGGTGGAAGTCTGAGGGTCAGGGCGCGTGTCTGGGTCCTCGCACACAGTGCCGTCAAACTCTGACGCGGGCAGAACCGCAGCCGAAAGAGCAGGGCGCCTAGGTGGCCTTTGCTCCAGAGGCTGCGGAGCCAACGTTGCGTCCTCGGCCGATGTAACAGGCGGTTCTGTGCGCGAGGGCTGCACTCCCTGGACTGACTGTGGCTCAATTGGAGCTAAACCTGTGAGAGAGGTGTCCTCGAACGGAGGCCAAGGACCCATCAGGTCCAAAACCCCAGACGGTAGGGCCGGGGCCTGCGGTCCAGAGTCACGAGACTGCGCGACCACCTCTCGAGACTGGACCTGGGGCGGATTTGCCGCAGGTTCAATCTCATGACGCCGGCTCTGTTCTGCGTAAAAGGGATTATTTGGTGAGAGCTGTACAGCGTGAATTTGAGCCGTATGCGTCTGGACCACTCGTAGCAGTGGCGCACTGACGGCTGACGGCGTAGGAGACAGGCGTAATTGTGGGAGTGCGCGCGTAGACTGCAGTTGTGGCTGAGGAGCAGCCTGTAGTTGTTGTTGTTGTTGACGCGTAGAAGGGACTGAGTGTGAGTGTGGAACAGTGGACTGCACGGGCAAGGGCTGGGGGCCTTGCAACTGCGGTTGAGCCACGGCTTGTGGGTCAACTTGTGCCAAAACGCGGGGCTGAGTGTCAACTGAACGTGACGGCTCCAAAGCTGCGGAGATCAAGTCACGAGTGGTCTGCAGAACAATACGCGTGAGTTTAGGCAGGCTGCGTCTAGACCAGCGTTCAGCCACATCAAAGGCCTCTTGCCAGTTCGTGTGATAGTCACGTTGAAGTTCTAACAGCAAAACCTGCCACTCTTGTTCATAATGTTCCTGTAATATCTGTAGTGTGACGTAACCCCAATTTTTGGCATTGCCCGTTATCTTGTCCCGTGTAGCCTGCGTAGGAGAGGCCGGTTTAACCATTTCAGACAACTGGATGACCATACGGGCTATGCTGGGAGGCCCGTTATGGCTGTAGGAGTCAGTGATGTTGGTGAGATGGTGCCTGACTTTGATTAGTTTGAACAGTTGTCTGATTAATTTGCCCAACAGCGGGCCCGCGGCCTGTTGCGGAGGGTCTTGTGGGTCCCGTGCGCGGCCCCGAGGAGAAGAATCCTCTCGTCGGGGACGCCCACGGCGTCCACGAATGCGTGGAGCTCGATCGTCCCGGTCGCGCGGACGAGGAGCTCGGTTTACGCGGTCACGTACGCGTTGTTGCGGCCTAGAACGTGAACCGGAGTCGTAACGACGCGGAGACTGGCGTCTGTTACGTGAAACCAGAGTCATAACGCGTTGGCTGGCGTCTGTTACGTGAACCAGAGTCATAGCGACGCGTCTGCTGGGGTCGCGTAGCTCTGGCCCACTCTCTGTTCGGGGCTGGTCCCCGCGGGGGTCGCCTGACCGCGTCTGCGTAAGTGTACGGTCTGGGTTCAGGCGAGTAACGGCGATTCGGAGACTGGAAACGGCGTGCACCGGACACAGGAGGAGGCACAGGCGAGTTAGAAGATCTGAAAATGTGCTTGTCTCCGCGAGGAGACAGGCGAGGCACGGTCCATCGCCCTATGGTGTGAACGCCCTGTGTGTGGGTCTCGGCCGAGATCCCGTGCACCGTCGCGGCCGCGACGGCGCCACACCTCCGTCTCTCCGTAATCTTGGCCCCTCATGGCTGGGGCAGAGCAATTAGGGGTTTTTTATACCCAAAATAAAAAAATGTAAATAAATGAACCAAAAATAAGGTTAAAATTAAACAAAACAAACAAAAGGCGGGAGCTGGTTTTTAAAAAAACCTTTTTGTTGTAAAAAAGAGAGCCAAAAACGTACAGTGCCCGTCGCGACGTTTCGACCAGGGTCTGGTCTTCTTCAGGCTGGGCACTATAGGCACACAGGGCAACTAATCGTAGCTAAAGCGCAATCAGACAGTGCCGTGCAATGGAAGAGGCTCAATATGATCTGGGAGGAGAGCAGAGTCTGCAAGGACATGCCTGGGCACCACCCCTTCCCTGTGTGTGTGCTCCTATTGGCTCTGACGAAAACAGCAGACAGGGGGAGAGTGGAAAAGTACAGAGAACAAACAAGACCAAAACAAGACTTAAAGTAATTTATTGACACTATGAACTGTTTTTTATACCACATGAACTGAGCTTTTTAACCAAGGAGGACTCCAACATGAATTAATTTATTTTTTACGTTTTATTTATTTTTTATTTTTTTATTATTTTTTTATTTTTTAATTTTTTTGTTTTTTTGTTTTTTGTTTTTAATTGTACTTAGGGTACTCACTTCACATGCGTTTTTTTAACTAAATGAACTCAAAAAGCCATGAATTAGAGCCTTGGGGCCTCTCCCAAAACCCCAAGCGAACAGTATGACAGAGACAAAAGTAGGTCAAATGTAAAAACAGACAGGTGCCCGACAATTAGATGAAATCCACATGTAAACAAGACCGAAGTGTCACTGGAATAAACTGAACAAAGACAAGGACCCAAAACAACACAATCCTACAGATGAACAACAAAGTGGCTCACAAACACGCAAGTAAGTTTATTATCAAGTTCAATGAGTTCTCAGAGTCTAGAAAAGTGGGGATAAATTCAAAATGAAATTCCCAAAATCCCAACAAATGTCTAATAGGGTTCAAAAATTAAACTATATTTTATAATGTAAACCAAGAAGAAAACCCAAAAGAAAAAGACTCTGAGAACCCAGAGACAACAATGGTGTTCAAGACATCACCAATTGCGGTTTAAGACTTCACAATCCTGCGTTTAGGACTTCACATTCAACGTTTAGAACTGCACAATCAACGTTTAAGACTTCACAATCAACGTTTAAGACTGCATGATCAACGTTTAAGACTTCACGATCAACGTTTAAGACTTCTCGATCAACGTTTAAGACTGCACTACTAGGGCTATAAATTAGTGAAAGAAATAGGATTAATTTGGGGTCCTAATTAAGCAATTGGTTAGGGTTAGGGCCAGCAGAGAAGTGGTTATGGTTAGGTTCAAGACCAGGGCAGGGATATAATTTAGAAAAGGCCGAATTTGCCCATTGGTTAGGGTTAGGGCTACCAAAGGAATGGTTAAGGTTAGGAAAGATTACAGGGTTAGGGCATCGTATTTAGTTTTTAATCAAGCACTAATGTGAATTAATTTAGAAGAGGCCGAATTTGCCCATTGGTTAGGGTTAGGGCTACCAAAGGAATGGTTAAGGTTAGGAAAGATTACAGGGCTAGGGCATCATATTTAGTTTTTAATCAAGCACTAATGTGAATTAATTTAGAAGAGGCCGAATTTGCCCATTGGTTAGGGTTAGGGCTACCAAAGGAATGGTTAAGGTTAGGGAAGATTACAGGGCTAGGGCATCATATTTAGTTTTTAATCAAGCACTAATGTGAATTAATTTAGAAGAGGCCGAATTTGCCCATTGGTTAGGGTTAGGGCTACCAAAGGAATGGTTAAGGTTAGGGAAGATTACAGGGCTAGGGCATCATATTTAGTTTTTAATCAAGCACTAATGTGAATTAACCCATGCTCGGCCGAAGGCCGAGCGTGGGCCAAGTACCAGGGGAATCCAGCCCTCTTCCAGTGATCCGCACATCCCCGAAACTGCCCAGACAGGACATGAACAACCCAACCAGAGACAAAGACAGATCCAGTGACACTGACAAACAAATGGGCAACAAGAAGACAACAACAGTAGTAGAAGAAGAGTGAACAACATGCAAACAACAGGACTAGCCAAACTTAAGGTTAAGGCCATGGGGGTGTCTGGTTTTTAAACTGTTAATCCAATGTTTTTCTATACGCTTTCTGTCCGAGGCCAACCAATGCGAATTGTACTGCAGGCCTGCCACTCTGATGGCCTGAGCCCCGTGCAGCTGAACGTGAGAGACCAAGGGCGTATAGATCTTGACCCCATGCCTGAAATTGTACCTATGTTGAGTGAACCTTGTTAAAATGGAGTTACCAGATTCACCCACGTATTGTTTGCCGCACACTTCACAAAAGAGCAAATAAACCACATTTGAGACCTGTGGAGTGAAGGCCTGCGTGATTGTGAAGACCCTTTTCGTGGAGTGGCTCTGGACATAATTTAGACGTACAAAGATGTCTGAGAGAGAGGTCTGCTTTTCAAAAGGCCTCACTACGGGCAAAGCAGCTCTCACTAAAAAGTCCTTCAGACACCTGTTCTTTCTGTAGGCGGAAATGACCTGATGTTTGGCTAGAAGTCCCTGTTGTGTGATCATGAGCTCATAATTTTTCTTCAGCACCGAGTTGACTCTACGAGCTACAGTCGAGAAGGTCGTAATGAGGGGAATAATGTCCTTGTCCTCCTGGACAGCTGTCAAAGTGGGAGTCTTGTTTTTAAAGTCACGGTAACATTGTCTCAGAAACTGACGAGAGTAGCCACGGCCTAACAAGGCTTCAAACAGAATCTTAACAGCAGACCTGAAATCTTCAGACCTGGAGCAGATCCTGTGAAAGCGAGTTAACTGCGATTTAACCAGACCAGAGAAGGTGTGTCTGGGGTGGAAACTGGTTTTATAGAGTAAAGCGTGCTTATCCGTGGGTTTAAAAAACACTTTGACGTCGACCTGGTGAGTGAGTGGGAAGTCAGGGCCTTTGAAAACAGTCGTGTCCAAGAAGTCGATGGATTGTGCGCTGAACTCGTACTTGATGCGGATAGACGGGTCGTGAGTGTCCAGGATGTCCAAAAAAGTCCTAAAGTCCTGTTCCGAATGAGTCCACACGCCAAATATGTCGTCCAAGTATCTGAGATAGTGGAGGGGCTTTTTGGGACACTTGGCGAGAGCGGCCTGCTCCCACTGGGCCATAAAGATGTTAGCGTAGGCCGGCGCGAAGCGCTTCCCCATGGCTGTTCCCTTAATTTGCAAATAGTACTTCCCGTTAAAAATAAAGTCATTACGAGTCAGATTGATTTCGAGTAACTGCAGTATCTCAGAGTCAGGTCGGGAAGAGTCAGGGTACCGGTCAAAGATGTCTCGTACGGCCTGGAGGCCCGCGGGATTGGAATGTTGGTGTAGAGAGAGTCAATGTCGATGCTGAAGAAAATGGCTGAGTCCGGTACCGACAGGGACTTCACAGACTGGACAAAGTGTGTTGTGTCTTTAACGTAGGACGGGTGGCGTACAGACAGCGGCGTTAGATAGAAGTCAATGTATTCTGCCGTCTGGTACGTGTCGCTCCCGCAGTCAGACACGATCGGTCTGCCCGGGGGGATCACGCCAGGCACAGTCCACTTGTGGGGCTCTTTGTGTATTTTTGGCAAAATATAGAATTTGCGAGCCCGGGGCTCGAATTCGCCTTTTAAATAGCGTTTTTGTTTGAGAGAAATGAACTTTTGTCTATGCAGCGAATCAATGATCGCGTGAACCTGAGGAATAGACTCAGGAAAAATGGGGCCTGCTAAAGGCTTGTAGTAGACTGCATCTGCCAACTGTCTGTCCGCCTCCAACTCGTACTGACACCTGTCCATCAACACTACTGCGCTCCCTTTGTCAGCAGGTTTGATGACCAGATCTGGATTGTTTTTTAATTCCAGCAGGGCATCAAACTCGGCTTGGGAGATGTTAGGATGTTCACTCTTCTTCACGTAGACTTCATCCAACGCCTCGTCATCTAACTTACAAAGGAGCTTGTACTCCGGTGGCAGGCGAGACTGAGGCGGCACCCACTCTGAGGGGGGGCAAAAACGCCTCTGGAGATCTGACTTAACATTCACGCGCGGCCTGACCCCAAAGTAGCAAGCCAAAGCGATTCGACGGTGATAAATCTGTACGTCTTGTTGCAAAATCAAGCGCTGGTGTTTAGGGATGCCCACAACCGGAACAAACGTGAGGCCTTTTTGCAACAAGGACAGCTGAGAGGGCGTTGGAGTGAAGTCTTTACACAAAACAACAACGTTACTAGGCTGGGTCGGGCCCGGCTCTAAATGCCCCTGTACTTTGTCACTTACGGGGCCTGGGATTTTAAAATATCAATCCAGTGAGCCAACATGTTTTGGGCCGTGGACCGAGTCCAGTGAACGTTGTCTGTTCGAGTGTGGAATCTGTCTTGAGGCAAAGGAGGGAGGAACGGCACATTGCGCCCTATGTATGCGTTCAGAGTGTCCAGATTCACTATGTGGTCAAAGGGCAAGGCTGGAGAGTAGTTGAGTTGAGGCACGTACAGAGCGGCATAAGGGAAGCGGTTTTTAGCTGATCTTATGGCCTTCTGTAGTTGCTTAATAGTGGTAGCCTTTGCCCGCTGGCCTCTGCTCACAATGCCAAAAGACAGAACCAGCTGTTCCACACGCACAGTGCTAACAGCAAATTGCAGCAGGTGGGCCGCGTGTAAAAAAGTCGCGCCCGGAAAGCTTTCAATTTGCAAGCCAGGAATGTTGTGTGAGACAATGCGCGCCAAATTTGAATCGCCAATGATCAAGTATTTGCTGTTCACTTTCAGAGACCATTGTGCGAACTTTCTCTGGGTCGTAATGTGCTTAGTGACTGAGAATTGGCCAAGACTCCTGTTCAGGCTCAGAGTGGACTGCTCAATGGATACGAGTTCAGATAGGGCTTCTTGGTCCAGAGGAGAAATGATTTGTGCTGAGTCCACCTGGGCCGGAGCAGGGGTGGAAGTCTGAGGGTCAGGGCGCGTGTCTGGGTCCTCGCACACAGTGCCGTCAAACTCTGACGCGGGCAGAACCGCAGCCGAAAGAGCAGGGCGCCTAGGTGGCCTTTGCTCCAAAGGCTGCGGAGCTAACGTTGCGTCCTCGGCTGATGTAACAGGCGGTTCTGTGTGCGAGGGCTGCACTCCCTGGACTGACTGTGGCTCAATTGGAGCTAAACCTGTGAGAGAGGTGTCCTCGAACGGAGGCCAAGGACCCATCAGGTCCAAAACCCCAGACGGTAGGGCCGGGGCCTGCGGTCCAGAGTCACGAGACTGCGTGACCACCTCTCGAGACTGGACCTGGGGCGGATTTGCCACAGGTTCAATCTCATGACGCCGGCTCTGTTCTGCGTAAAAGGGATTATTTGGTGAGAGCTGTACAGCGTGAATTTGAGCCGTATGCGTCTGGACCACTCGTAGCAGTGGCGCACTGACGGCTGACGGCGTAGGAGACAGGCGTAATTGTGGGAGTGCGCGCGTAGAATGCAGTTGTGGCTGAGGAGCAGCCTGTAGTTGTTGTTGTTGTTGATGCGTAGAAGGGACTGAGTGTGAGTGTGGAACAGTGGACTGCACGGGCAAGGGCTGGGGGCCTTGCAACTGCGGTTGAGCCACGGCTTGTGGGTCAACTTGTGCCAAAACGCGGGGCTGAGTGTCAACTGAACGTGACGGCTCCAAAGCTGCGGAGATCAAGTCACGAGTGGTCTGCAGAACAATACGCGTGAGTTTAGGCAGGCTGCGTCTAGACCAGCGTTCAGCCACATCAAAGGCCTCTTGCCAGTTCGTGTGATAGTCACGTTGAAGTTCTAACAGCAAAACCTGCCACTCTTGTTCATAATGTTCCTGTAATATCTGTAGTGTGACGTAACCCCAATTTTTGGCATTGCCCGTTATCTTGTCCCGTGTAGCCTGCGTAGGAGAGGCCGGTTTAACCATTTCAGACAACTGGATGACCATACGGGCTATGCTGGGAGGCCCGTTATGGCTGTAGGAGTCAGTGATGTTGGTGAGATGGTGCCTGACTTTGATTAGTTTGAACAGTTGTCTGATTAATTTGCCCAACAACGGGCCCGCGGCCTGTTGCGGAGGGTCTTGTGGGTCCCGTGCGCGGCCCCGAGGAGAAGAATCCTCTCGTCGGGGACGCCCACGGCGTCCACGAATGCGTGGAGCTCGATCGTCCCGGTCGCGCGGACGAGGAGCTCGGTTTACGCGGTCACGTACGCGTTGTTGCGGCCTAGAACGTGAACCGGAGTCGTAACGACGCGGAGACTGGCGTCTGTTACGTAAACCAGAGTCATAACGCGTTGGCTGGCGTCTGTTACGTGAACCAGAGTCATAGCGACGCGTCTGCTGGGGTCGCGTAGCTCTGGCCCACTCTCTGTTCGGGGCTGGTCCCCGCGGGGGTCGCCTGACCGCGTCTGCGTAAGTGTACGGTCTGGGTTCAGGCGAGTAACGGCGATTCGGAGACTGGAAACGGCGTGCACCGGACACAGGAGGAGGCACAGGCGAGTTAGAAGATCTAAAATGTGCTTGTCTCCGCGAGGAGACAGGCGAGGCACGGTCCATCGCCCTATGGTGTGAACGCCCTGTGTGTGGGTCTCGGCCGAGATCCCGTGCACCGTCGCGGCCGCGACGGCGCCACACCTCCGTCTCTCCGTAATCTTGGCCCCTCATGGCTGGGGCAGAGCAATTAGGGGTTTTTTATACCCAAAATAAAAAAATGTAAATAAATGAACCAAAAATAAGGTTAAAATTAAACAAAACAAACAAAAGGCGGGAGCTGGTTTTTAAAAAAACCTTTTTGTTGTAAAAAAGAGCCAAAAACGTACAGTGCCCGTCGCGACGTTTCGACCAGGGTCTGGTCTTCTTCAGGCTGGGCACTATAGGCACACAGGGCAACTAATCGTAGCTAAAGCGCAATCAGACAGTGCCGTGCAATGGAAGAGGCTCAATATGATCTGGGAGGAGAGCAGAGTCTGCAAGGACATGCCTGGGCACCACCCCTTCCTTGTGTGTGTGCTCCTATTGGCTCTGACGAAAACAGCAGACAGGGGGAGAGTGGAAAAGTACAGAGAACAAACAAGACCTAAACAAGACTTAAAGTAATTTATTGGCACTATGAACTGTTTTTTATACCACATGAACTGAGCTTTTTAACCAAGGAGGACTCCAACATGAATTAATTTATTTTTTGCGTTTTATTTATTTTTTATTTTTTTATTATTTTTTTACTTTTTAATTTTTTTGTTTTTTTGTTTTTTGTTTTTAATTGTACTTAGGGTACTCACTTCACATGCGTTTTTTTAACTAAATGAACTCAAAAAGCCATGAATTAGAGCCTTGGGGCCTCTCCCAAAACCCCAAGCGAACAGTATGACAGAGACAAAAGTAGGTCAAATGTAAAAACAGACAGGTGCCCGACAATTAGATGAAATCCACATGTAAACAAGACCGAAGTGTCACTGGAATAAACTGAACAAAGACAAGGACCCAAAACAACACAATCCTACAGATGAACAACAAAGTGGCTCACAAACACGCAAGTAAGTTTATTATCAAGTTCAATGAGTTCTCAGAGTCTAGAAAAGTGGGGATAAATTCAAAATGAAATTCCCAAAATCCCAACAAATGTCTAATAGGGTTCAAAAATTAAACTATATTTTATAATGTAAACCAAGAAGAAAACCCAAAAGAAAAAGACTCTGAGAACCCAGAGACAACAATGGTGTTCAAGACATCACCAATTGCGGTTTAAGACTTCACAATCCTGCGTTTAGGACTTCACATTCAACGTTTAGAACTGCACAATCAACGTTTAAGACTTCACAATCAACGTTTAAGACTGCATGATCAACGTTTAAGACTTCACGATCAACGTTTAAGACTTCTCGATCAACGTTTAAGACTGCACTACTAGGGCTATAAATTAGTGAAAGAAATAGGATTAATTTGGGGTCCTAATTAAGCAATTGGTTAGGGTTAGGGCCAGCAGAGAAGTGGTTATGGTTAGGTTCAAGACCAGGGCAGGGATATAATTTAGAAAAGGCCGAATTTGCCCATTGGTTAGGGTTAGGGCTACCAAAGGAATGGTTAAGGTTAGGAAAGATTACAGGGTTAGGGCATCGTATTTAGTTTTTAATCAAGCACTAATGTGAATTAATTTAGAAGAGGCCGAATTTGCCCATTGGTTAGGGTTAGGGCTACCAAAGGAATGGTTAAGGTTAGGAAAGATTACAGGGCTAGGGCATCATATTTAGTTTTTAATCAAGCACTAATGTGAATTAATTTAGAAGAGGCCGAATTTGCCCATTGGTTAGGGTTAGGGCTACCAAAGGAATGGTTAAGGTTAGGGAAGATTACAGGGCTAGGGCATCATATTTAGTTTTTAATCAAGCACTAATGTGAATTAATTTAGAAGAGGCCGAATTTGCCCATTGGTTAGGGTTAGGGCTACCAAAGGAATGGTTAAGGTTAGGGAAGATTACAGGGCTAAGGCATCATATTTAGTTTTTAATCAAGCACTAATGTGAATTAACCCATGCTCGGCCGAAGGCCGAGCGTGGGCCAAGTACCAGGGGAATCCAGCCCTCTTCCAGTGATCCGCACATCCCCGAAACTGCCCAGACAGGACATGAACAACCCAACCAGAGACAAAGACAGATCCAGTGACACTGACAAACAAATGGGCAACAAGAAGACAACAACAGTAGTAGAAGAAGAGTGAACAACATGCAAACAACAGGACTAGCCAAACTTAAGGTTAAGGCCATGGGGGTGTCTGGTTTTTAAACTGTTAATCCAATGTTTTTCTATACGCTTTCTGTCCGAGGCCAACCAATGCGAATTGTACTGCAGGCCTGCCACTCTGATGGCCTGAGCCCCGTGCAGCTGAACGTGAGAGACCAAGGGCGTATAGATCTTGACCCCATGCCTGAAATTGTACCTATGTTGAGTGAACCTTGTTAAAATGGAGTTACCAGATTCACCCACGTATTGTTTGCCGCACACTTCACAAAAGAGCAAATAAACCACATTTGAGACCTGTGGAGTGAAGGCCTGCGTGATTGTGAAGACCCTTTTCGTGGAGTGGCTCTGGACATAATTTAGACGTACAAAGATGTCTGAGAGAGAGGTCTGCTTTTCAAAAGGCCTCACTACGGGCAAAGCAGCTCTCACTAAAAAGTCCTTCAGACACCTGTTCTTTCTGTAGGCGGAAATGACCTGATGTTTGGCTAGAAGTCCCTGTTGTGTGATCATGAGCTCATAATTTTTCTTCAGCACCGAGTTGACTCTACGAGCTACAGTCGAGAAGGTCGTAATGAGGGGAATAATGTCCTTGTCCTCCTGGACAGCTGTCAAAGTGGGAGTCTTGTTTTTAAAGTCACGGTAACATTGTCTCAGAAACTGACGAGAGTAGCCACGGCCTAACAAGGCTTCAAACAGAATCTTAACAGCAGACCTGAAATCTTCAGACCTGGAGCAGATCCTGTGAAAGCGAGTTAACTGCGATTTAACCAGACCAGAGAAGGTGTGTCTGGGGTGGAAACTGGTTTTATAGAGTAAAGCGTGCTTATCCGTGGGTTTAAAAAACACTTTGACGTCGACCTGGTGAGTGAGTGGGAAGTCAGGGCCTTTGAAAACAGTCGTGTCCAAGAAGTCGATGGATTGTGCGCTGAACTCGTACTTGATGCGGATAGACGGGTCGTGAGTGTCCAGGATGTCCAAAAAAGTCCTAAAGTCCTGTTCCGAATGAGTCCACACGCCAAATATGTCGTCCAAGTATCTGAGATAGTGGAGGGGCTTTTTGGGACACTTGGCGAGAGCGGCCTGCTCCCACTGGGCCATAAAGATGTTAGCGTAGGCCGGCGCGAAGCGCTTCCCCATGGCTGTTCCCTTAATTTGCAAATAGTACTTCCCGTTAAAAATAAAGTCATTACGAGTCAGATTGATTTCGAGTAACTGCAGTATCTCAGAGTCAGGTCGGGAAGAGTCAGGGTACCGGTCAAAGATGTCTCGTACGGCCTGGAGGCCCGCGGGGATTGGAATGTTGGTGTAGAGAGAGTCAATGTCGATGCTGAAGAAAATGGCTGAGTCCGGTACCGACAGGGACTTCACAGACTGGACAAAGTGTGTTGTGTCTTTAACGTAGGACGGGTGGCGTACAGACAGCGGCGTTAGATAGAAGTCAATGTATTCTGCCGTCTGGTACGTGTCGCTCCCGCAGTCAGACACGATCGGTCTGCCCGGGGGGATCACGCCAGGCACAGTCCACTTGTGGGGCTCTTTGTGTATTTTTGGCAAAATATAGAATTTGCGAGCCCGGGGCTCGAATTCGCCTTTTAAATAGCGTTTTTGTTTGAGAGAAATGAACTTTTGTCTATGCAGCGAATCAATGATCGCGTGAACCTGAGGAATAGACTCAGGAAAAATGGGGCCTGCTAAAGGCTTGTAGTAGACTGCATCTGCCAACTGTCTGTCCGCCTCCAACTCGTACTGACACCTGTCCATCAACACTACTGCGCTCCCTTTGTCAGCAGGTTTGATGACCAGATCTGGATTGTTTTTTAATTCCAGCAGGGCATCAAACTCGGCTTGGGAGATGTTAGGATGTTCACTCTTCTTCACGTAGACTTCATCCAACGCCTCGTCATCTAACTTACAAAGGAGCTTGTACTCCGGTGGCAGGCGAGACTGAGGCGGCACCCACTCTGAGGGGGGGCAAAAACGCCTCTGGAGATCTGACTTAACATTCACGCGCGGCCTGACCCCAAAGTAGCAAGCCAAAGCGATTCGACGGTGATAAATCTGTACGTCTTGTTGCAAAATCAAGCGCTGGTGTTTAGGGATGCCCACAACCGGAACAAACGTGAGGCCTTTTTGCAACAAGGACAGCTGAGAGGGCGTTGGAGTGAAGTCTTTACACAAAACAACAACGTTACTAGGCTGGGTCGGGCCCGGCTCTAAATGCCCCTGTACTTTGTCACTTACGGGGCCTGGGATTTTAAAATATCAATCCAGTGAGCCAACATGTTTTGGGCCGTGGACCGAGTCCAGTGAACGTTGTCTGTTCGAGTGTGGAATCTGTCTTGAGGCAAAGGAGGGAGGAACGGCACATTGCGCCCTATGTATGCGTTCAGAGTGTCCAGATTCACTATGTGGTCAAAGGGCAAGGCTGGAGAGTAGTTGAGTTGAGGCACGTACAGAGCGGCATAAGGGAAGCGGTTTTTAGCTGATCTTATGGCCTTCTGTAGTTGCTTAATAGTGGTAGCCTTTGCCCGCTGGCCTCTGCTCACAATGCCAAAAGACAGAACCAGCTGTTCCACACGCACAGTGCTAACAGCAAATTGCAGCAGGTGGGCCGCGTGTAAAAAAGTCGCGCCCGGAAAGCTTTCAATTTGCAAGCCAGGAATGTTGTGTGAGACAATGCGCGCCAAATTTGAATCGCCAATGATCAAGTATTTGCTGTTCACTTTCAGAGACCATTGTGCGAACTTTCTCTGGGTCGTAATGTGCTTAGTGACTGAGAATTGGCCAAGACTCCTGTTCAGGCTCAGAGTGGACTGCTCAATGGATACGAGTTCAGATAGGGCTTCTTGGTCCAGAGGAGAAATGATTTGTGCTGAGTCCACCTGGGCCGGAGCAGGGGTGGAAGTCTGAGGGTCAGGGCGCGTGTCTGGGTCCTCGCACACAGTGCCGTCAAACTCTGACGCGGGCAGAACCGCAGCCGAAAGAGCAGGGCGCCTAGGTGGCCTTTGCTCCAAAGGCTGCGGAGCTAACGTTGCGTCCTCGGCTGATGTAACAGGCGGTTCTGTGTGCGAGGGCTGCACTCCCTGGACTGACTGTGGCTCAATTGGAGCTAAACCTGTGAGAGAGGTGTCCTCGAACGGAGGCCAAGGACCCATCAGGTCCAAAACCCCAGACGGTAGGGCCGGGGCCTGCGGTCCAGAGTCACGAGACTGCGTGACCACCTCTCGAGACTGGACCTGGGGCGGATTTGCCACAGGTTCAATCTCATGACGCCGGCTCTGTTCTGCGTAAAAGGGATTATTTGGTGAGAGCTGTACAGCGTGAATTTGAGCCGTATGCGTCTGGACCACTCGTAGCAGTGGCGCACTGACGGCTGACGGCGTAGGAGACAGGCGTAATTGTGGGAGTGCGCGCGTAGAATGCAGTTGTGGCTGAGGAGCAGCCTGTAGTTGTTGTTGTTGTTGATGCGTAGAAGGGACTGAGTGTGAGTGTGGAACAGTGGACTGCACGGGCAAGGGCTGGGGGCCTTGCAACTGCGGTTGAGCCACGGCTTGTGGGTCAACTTGTGCCAAAACGCGGGGCTGAGTGTCAACTGAACGTGACGGCTCCAAAGCTGCGGAGATCAAGTCACGAGTGGTCTGCAGAACAATACGCGTGAGTTTAGGCAGGCTGCGTCTAGACCAGCGTTCAGCCACATCAAAGGCCTCTTGCCAGTTCGTGTGATAGTCACGTTGAAGTTCTAACAGCAAAACCTGCCACTCTTGTTCATAATGTTCCTGTAATATCTGTAGTGTGACGTAACCCCAATTTTTGGCATTGCCCGTTATCTTGTCCCGTGTAGCCTGCGTAGGAGAGGCCGGTTTAACCATTTCAGACAACTGGATGACCATACGGGCTATGCTGGGAGGCCCGTTATGGCTGTAGGAGTCAGTGATGTTGGTGAGATGGTGCCTGACTTTGATTAGTTTGAACAGTTGTCTGATTAATTTGCCCAACAACGGGCCCGCGGCCTGTTGCGGAGGGTCTTGTGGGTCCCGTGCGCGGCCCCGAGGAGAAGAATCCTCTCGTCGGGGACGCCCACGGCGTCCACGAATGCGTGGAGCTCGATCGTCCCGGTCGCGCGGACGAGGAGCTCGGTTTACGCGGTCACGTACGCGTTGTTGCGGCCTAGAACGTGAACCGGAGTCGTAACGACGCGGAGACTGGCGTCTGTTACGTAAACCAGAGTCATAACGCGTTGGCTGGCGTCTGTTACGTGAACCAGAGTCATAGCGACGCGTCTGCTGGGGTCGCGTAGCTCTGGCCCACTCTCTGTTCGGGGCTGGTCCCCGCGGGGGTCGCCTGACCGCGTCTGCGTAAGTGTACGGTCTGGGTTCAGGCGAGTAACGGCGATTCGGAGACTGGAAACGGCGTGCACCGGACACAGGAGGAGGCACAGGCGAGTTAGAAGATCTAAAATGTGCTTGTCTCCGCGAGGAGACAGGCGAGGCACGGTCCATCGCCCTATGGTGTGAACGCCCTGTGTGTGGGTCTCGGCCGAGATCCCGTGCACCGTCGCGGCCGCGACGGCGCCACACCTCCGTCTCTCCGTAATCTTGGCCCCTCATGGCTGGGGCAGAGCAATTAGGGGTTTTTTATACCCAAAATAAAAAAATGTAAATAAATGAACCAAAAATAAGGTTAAAATTAAACAAAACAAACAAAAGGCGGGAGCTGGTTTTTAAAAAAACCTTTTTGTTGTAAAAAAGAGCCAAAAACGTACAGTGCCCGTCGCGACGTTTCGACCAGGGTCTGGTCTTCTTCAGGCTGGGCACTATAGGCACACAGGGCAACTAATCGTAGCTAAAGCGCAATCAGACAGTGCCGTGCAATGGAAGAGGCTCAATATGATCTGGGAGGAGAGCAGAGTCTGCAAGGACATGCCTGGGCACCACCCCTTCCTTGTGTGTGTGCTCCTATTGGCTCTGACGAAAACAGCAGACAGGGGGAGAGTGGAAAAGTACAGAGAACAAACAAGACCTAAACAAGACTTAAAGTAATTTATTGGCACTATGAACTGTTTTTTATACCACATGAACTGAGCTTTTTAACCAAGGAGGACTCCAACATGAATTAATTTATTTTTTGCGTTTTATTTATTTTTTATTTTTTTATTATTTTTTTACTTTTTAATTTTTTTGTTTTTTTGTTTTTTGTTTTTAATTGTACTTAGGGTACTCACTTCACATGCGTTTTTTTAACTAAATGAACTCAAAAAGCCATGAATTAGAGCCTTGGGGCCTCTCCCAAAACCCCAAGCGAACAGTATGACAGAGACAAAAGTAGGTCAAATGTAAAAACAGACAGGTGCCCGACAATTAGATGAAATCCACATGTAAACAAGACCGAAGTGTCACTGGAATAAACTGAACAAAGACAAGGACCCAAAACAACACAATCCTACAGATGAACAACAAAGTGGCTCACAAACACGCAAGTAAGTTTATTATCAAGTTCAATGAGTTCTCAGAGTCTAGAAAAGTGGGGATAAATTCAAAATGAAATTCCCAAAATCCCAACAAATGTCTAATAGGGTTCAAAAATTAAACTATATTTTATAATGTAAACCAAGAAGAAAACCCAAAAGAAAAAGACTCTGAGAACCCAGAGACAACAATGGTGTTCAAGACATCACCAATTGCGGTTTAAGACTTCACAATCCTGCGTTTAGGACTTCACATTCAACGTTTAGAACTGCACAATCAACGTTTAAGACTTCACAATCAACGTTTAAGACTGCATGATCAACGTTTAAGACTTCACGATCAACGTTTAAGACTTCTCGATCAACGTTTAAGACTGCACTACTAGGGCTATAAATTAGTGAAAGAAATAGGATTAATTTGGGGTCCTAATTAAGCAATTGGTTAGGGTTAGGGCCAGCAGAGAAGTGGTTATGGTTAGGTTCAAGACCAGGGCAGGGATATAATTTAGAAAAGGCCGAATTTGCCCATTGGTTAGGGTTAGGGCTACCAAAGGAATGGTTAAGGTTAGGAAAGATTACAGGGTTAGGGCATCGTATTTAGTTTTTAATCAAGCACTAATGTGAATTAATTTAGAAGAGGCCGAATTTGCCCATTGGTTAGGGTTAGGGCTACCAAAGGAATGGTTAAGGTTAGGAAAGATTACAGGGCTAGGGCATCATATTTAGTTTTTAATCAAGCACTAATGTGAATTAATTTAGAAGAGGCCGAATTTGCCCATTGGTTAGGGTTAGGGCTACCAAAGGAATGGTTAAGGTTAGGGAAGATTACAGGGCTAGGGCATCATATTTAGTTTTTAATCAAGCACTAATGTGAATTAATTTAGAAGAGGCCGAATTTGCCCATTGGTTAGGGTTAGGGCTACCAAAGGAATGGTTAAGGTTAGGGAAGATTACAGGGCTAAGGCATCATATTTAGTTTTTAATCAAGCACTAATGTGAATTAACCCATGCTCGGCCGAAGGCCGAGCGTGGGCCAAGTACCAGGGGAATCCAGCCCTCTTCCAGTGATCCGCACATCCCCGAAACTGCCCAGACAGGACATGAACAACCCAACCAGAGACAAAGACAGATCCAGTGACACTGACAAACAAATGGGCAACAAGAAGACAACAACAGTAGTAGAAGAAGAGTGAACAACATGCAAACAACAGGACTAGCCAAACTTAAGGTTAAGGCCATGGGGGTGTCTGGTTTTTAAACTGTTAATCCAATGTTTTTCTATACGCTTTCTGTCCGAGGCCAACCAATGCGAATTGTACTGCAGGCCTGCCACTCTGATGGCCTGAGCCCCGTGCAGCTGAACGTGAGAGACCAAGGGCGTATAGATCTTGACCCCATGCCTGAAATTGTACCTATGTTGAGTGAACCTTGTTAAAATGGAGTTACCAGATTCACCCACGTATTGTTTGCCGCACACTTCACAAAAGAGCAAATAAACCACATTTGAGACCTGTGGAGTGAAGGCCTGCGTGATTGTGAAGACCCTTTTCGTGGAGTGGCTCTGGACATAATTTAGACGTACAAAGATGTCTGAGAGAGAGGTCTGCTTTTCAAAAGGCCTCACTACGGGCAAAGCAGCTCTCACTAAAAAGTCCTTCAGACACCTGTTCTTTCTGTAGGCGGAAATGACCTGATGTTTGGCTAGAAGTCCCTGTTGTGTGATCATGAGCTCATAATTTTTCTTCAGCACCGAGTTGACTCTACGAGCTACAGTCGAGAAGGTCGTAATGAGGGGAATAATGTCCTTGTCCTCCTGGACAGCTGTCAAAGTGGGAGTCTTGTTTTTAAAGTCACGGTAACATTGTCTCAGAAACTGACGAGAGTAGCCACGGCCTAACAAGGCTTCAAACAGAATCTTAACAGCAGACCTGAAATCTTCAGACCTGGAGCAGATCCTGTGAAAGCGAGTTAACTGCGATTTAACCAGACCAGAGAAGGTGTGTCTGGGGTGGAAACTGGTTTTATAGAGTAAAGCGTGCTTATCCGTGGGTTTAAAAAACACTTTGACGTCGACCTGGTGAGTGAGTGGGAAGTCAGGGCCTTTGAAAACAGTCGTGTCCAAGAAGTCGATGGATTGTGCGCTGAACTCGTACTTGATGCGGATAGACGGGTCGTGAGTGTCCAGGATGTCCAAAAAAGTCCTAAAGTCCTGTTCCGAATGAGTCCACACGCCAAATATGTCGTCCAAGTATCTGAGATAGTGGAGGGGCTTTTTGGGACACTTGGCGAGAGCGGCCTGCTCCCACTGGGCCATAAAGATGTTAGCGTAGGCCGGCGCGAAGCGCTTCCCCATGGCTGTTCCCTTAATTTGCAAATAGTACTTCCCGTTAAAAATAAAGTCATTACGAGTCAGATTGATTTCGAGTAACTGCAGTATCTCAGAGTCAGGTCGGGAAGAGTCAGGGTACCGGTCAAAGATGTCTCGTACGGCCTGGAGGCCCGCGGGGATTGGAATGTTGGTGTAGAGAGAGTCAATGTCGATGCTGAAGAAAATGGCTGAGTCCGGTACCGACAGGGACTTCACAGACTGGACAAAGTGTGTTGTGTCTTTAACGTAGGACGGGTGGCGTACAGACAGCGGCGTTAGATAGAAGTCAATGTATTCTGCCGTCTGGTACGTGTCGCTCCCGCAGTCAGACACGATCGGTCTGCCCGGGGGGATCACGCCAGGCACAGTCCACTTGTGGGGCTCTTTGTGTATTTTTGGCAAAATATAGAATTTGCGAGCCCGGGGCTCGAATTCGCCTTTTAAATAGCGTTTTTGTTTGAGAGAAATGAACTTTTGTCTATGCAGCGAATCAATGATCGCGTGAACCTGAGGAATAGACTCAGGAAAAATGGGGCCTGCTAAAGGCTTGTAGTAGACTGCATCTGCCAACTGTCTGTCCGCCTCCAACTCGTACTGACACCTGTCCATCAACACTACTGCGCTCCCTTTGTCAGCAGGTTTGATGACCAGATCTGGATTGTTTTTTAATTCCAGCAGGGCATCAAACTCGGCTTGGGAGATGTTAGGATGTTCACTCTTCTTCACGTAGACTTCATCCAACGCCTCGTCATCTAACTTACAAAGGAGCTTGTACTCCGGTGGCAGGCGAGACTGAGGCGGCACCCACTCTGAGGGGGGGCAAAAACGCCTCTGGAGATCTGACTTAACATTCACGCGCGGCCTGACCCCAAAGTAGCAAGCCAAAGCGATTCGACGGTGATAAATCTGTACGTCTTGTTGCAAAATCAAGCGCTGGTGTTTAGGGATGCCCACAACCGGAACAAACGTGAGGCCTTTTTGCAACAAGGACAGCTGAGAGGGCGTTGGAGTGAAGTCTTTACACAAAACAACAACGTTACTAGGCTGGGTCGGGCCCGGCTCTAAATGCCCCTGTACTTTGTCACTTACGGGGCCTGGGATTTTAAAATATCAATCCAGTGAGCCAACATGTTTTGGGCCGTGGACCGAGTCCAGTGAACGTTGTCTGTTCGAGTGTGGAATCTGTCTTGAGGCAAAGGAGGGAGGAACGGCACATTGCGCCCTATGTATGCGTTCAGAGTGTCCAGATTCACTATGTGGTCAAAGGGCAAGGCTGGAGAGTAGTTGAGTTGAGGCACGTACAGAGCGGCATAAGGGAAGCGGTTTTTAGCTGATCTTATGGCCTTCTGTAGTTGCTTAATAGTGGTAGCCTTTGCCCGCTGGCCTCTGCTCACAATGCCAAAAGACAGAACCAGCTGTTCCACACGCACAGTGCTAACAGCAAATTGCAGCAGGTGGGCCGCGTGTAAAAAAGTCGCGCCCGGAAAGCTTTCAATTTGCAAGCCAGGAATGTTGTGTGAGACAATGCGCGCCAAATTTGAATCGCCAATGATCAAGTATTTGCTGTTCACTTTCAGAGACCATTGTGCGAACTTTCTCTGGGTCGTAATGTGCTTAGTGACTGAGAATTGGCCAAGACTCCTGTTCAGGCTCAGAGTGGACTGCTCAATGGATACGAGTTCAGATAGGGCTTCTTGGTCCAGAGGAGAAATGATTTGTGCTGAGTCCACCTGGGCCGGAGCAGGGGTGGAAGTCTGAGGGTCAGGGCGCGTGTCTGGGTCCTCGCACACAGTGCCGTCAAACTCTGACGCGGGCAGAACCGCAGCCGAAAGAGCAGGGCGCCTAGGTGGCCTTTGCTCCAAAGGCTGCGGAGCTAACGTTGCGTCCTCGGCTGATGTAACAGGCGGTTCTGTGTGCGAGGGCTGCACTCCCTGGACTGACTGTGGCTCAATTGGAGCTAAACCTGTGAGAGAGGTGTCCTCGAACGGAGGCCAAGGACCCATCAGGTCCAAAACCCCAGACGGTAGGGCCGGGGCCTGCGGTCCAGAGTCACGAGACTGCGTGACCACCTCTCGAGACTGGACCTGGGGCGGATTTGCCACAGGTTCAATCTCATGACGCCGGCTCTGTTCTGCGTAAAAGGGATTATTTGGTGAGAGCTGTACAGCGTGAATTTGAGCCGTATGCGTCTGGACCACTCGTAGCAGTGGCGCACTGACGGCTGACGGCGTAGGAGACAGGCGTAATTGTGGGAGTGCGCGCGTAGAATGCAGTTGTGGCTGAGGAGCAGCCTGTAGTTGTTGTTGTTGTTGATGCGTAGAAGGGACTGAGTGTGAGTGTGGAACAGTGGACTGCACGGGCAAGGGCTGGGGGCCTTGCAACTGCGGTTGAGCCACGGCTTGTGGGTCAACTTGTGCCAAAACGCGGGGCTGAGTGTCAACTGAACGTGACGGCTCCAAAGCTGCGGAGATCAAGTCACGAGTGGTCTGCAGAACAATACGCGTGAGTTTAGGCAGGCTGCGTCTAGACCAGCGTTCAGCCACATCAAAGGCCTCTTGCCAGTTCGTGTGATAGTCACGTTGAAGTTCTAACAGCAAAACCTGCCACTCTTGTTCATAATGTTCCTGTAATATCTGTAGTGTGACGTAACCCCAATTTTTGGCATTGCCCGTTATCTTGTCCCGTGTAGCCTGCGTAGGAGAGGCCGGTTTAACCATTTCAGACAACTGGATGACCATACGGGCTATGCTGGGAGGCCCGTTATGGCTGTAGGAGTCAGTGATGTTGGTGAGATGGTGCCTGACTTTGATTAGTTTGAACAGTTGTCTGATTAATTTGCCCAACAACGGGCCCGCGGCCTGTTGCGGAGGGTCTTGTGGGTCCCGTGCGCGGCCCCGAGGAGAAGAATCCTCTCGTCGGGGACGCCCACGGCGTCCACGAATGCGTGGAGCTCGATCGTCCCGGTCGCGCGGACGAGGAGCTCGGTTTACGCGGTCACGTACGCGTTGTTGCGGCCTAGAACGTGAACCGGAGTCGTAACGACGCGGAGAGACTGGCGTCTGTTACGTAAACCAGAGTCATAACGCGTTGGCTGGCGTCTGTTACGTGAACCAGAGTCATAGCGACGCGTCTGCTGGGGTCGCGTAGCTCTGGCCCACTCTCTGTTCGGGGCTGGTCCCCGCGGGGGTCGCCTGACCGCGTCTGCGTAAGTGTACGGTCTGGGTTCAGGCGAGTAACGGCGATTCGGAGACTGGAAACGGCGTGCACCGGACACAGGAGGAGGCACAGGCGAGTTAGAAGATCTAAAATGTGCTTGTCTCCGCGAGGAGACAGGCGAGGCACGGTCCATCGCCCTATGGTGTGAACGCCCTGTG
>JAIMZQ010000037.1:0-62928 GCA_020698575.1 Bostrychus sinensis
CCTCTCTGATGCTCCTCTCTGATCTCTCTCTGACCTGACTCTCCTCTCTGATTGGTCTGTCCTCTCTCTGACCTGACTCTCCTCTCTGATTGGTCTGTCCTCTCTCTGACCTGACTCTCTCTCCTCTCTGATTGGTCTGTCCTCTCTCTGACCTGACTCTCTCTCCTCTCTGATTGGTCTGTCCTCTCTCTGACCTGACTCTCTCTCCTCTCTGATTGGTCTGTCCTCTCTCTGACCTGACTCTCTCTCCTCTCTGATTGGTCTGTCCTCTCTCTGACCTGACTCTCTCTCCTCTCTGATTGGTCTGTCCTCTCTCTGACCTGACTCTCTCTCCTCTCTGATTGGTCTGTCCTCTCTCTGACCTGACTCTCTCTCCTCTCTGATTGGTCTGTCCTCTCTCTGACCTGACTCTCTCTCCTCTCTGATTGGTCTGTCCTCTCTCTGACCTGACTCTCTCTCCTCTCTGATTGGTCTGTCCTCTCTCTGACCTGACTCTCTCTCCTCTCTGATTGGTCTGTCCTCTCTCTGACCTGACTCTCTCTCCTCTCTGATTAGTCTGTCCTCTCTCTGACCTGACTCTCCTCTCTGATTGGTCTGTCCTCTCTCTGACCTGACTCTCCTCTCTGATTGGTCTGTCCTCTCTCTGACCTGACTCTCTCTCCTCTCTGATTGGTCTGTCCTCTCTCTGACCTGACTCTCTCTCCTCTCTGATTGGTCTGTCCTCTCTCTGACCTGACTCTCCTCTCTGATTGGTCTGTCCTCTCTCTGACCTGACTCTCTCTCCTCTCTGATTGGTCTGTCCTCTCTCTGACCTGACTCTCCTCTCTGATTGGTCTGTCCTCTCTCTGACCTGACTCTCTCTCTCTCTGATTGGTCTGTCCTCTCTCTGACCTGACTCTCTCTCCTCTCTGATTGGTCTGTCCTCTCTCTGACCTGACTCTCTCTCCTCTCTGATTGGTCTGTCCTCTCTCTGACCTGACTCTCTCTCCTCTCTGATTGGTCTGTCCTCTCTCTGACCTGACTCTCTCTCCTCTCTGATTGGTCTGTCCTCTCTCTGACCTGACTCTCCTCTCTGATTGGTCTGTCCTCTCTCTGACCTGACTCTCTCTTCTCTCTGATTGGTCTGTCCTCTCTCTGACCTGACTCTCTCTCCTCTCTGATTGGTCTGTCCTCTCTCTGACCTGATTCTCTCCTCTCTGAATTGGTCTGTCCTCTCTCTGACCTGACTCTCTCTCCTCTGATTGGTCTGTCCTCTCTCTGACCTGACTCTCTCCTCTCTGATTGGTCTGTCCTCTCTCTGACCTGACTCTCTCTCCTCTCTGATTGGTCTGTCCTCTCTCTGACCTGACTCTCTCTCCTCTCTGATTGGTCAGATGACTTCGCAGGCCCTCCCCCTCAGAACGGCTCGTTCCTGGACCGCGGCAGTGGGGGCGTTTCCATGCAGTCCTTGCCCCCTCGGAACCTGGTGCTGCCCCCCAGTGTCGGCTCCATGCAGCACAGTCTGAGCCTGAACGGTGAGCGCTGCGGCCCCCGGCGTAGGGCCCCCCGTGCGGGCCCCCAGCCTCAGCTCAGAGTAACTCACATGTTTCCGTCTCTGTGATAGACACGTTCCTGCGAGGTCTGCCCCGGCCCATCCCCCTGCGCCCGGACATGCACCCCCCTCCGAGACCCGCCCCCCGCTGCCCTCTCAGCCAATCAGACGCCTTGCCCCGCTGCCCTCTCAGCCAATCAGACGCCTTGCCCCGCTGCCCTCTCAGCCAATCAGACGCCAGCAGCTTTGCCACCAGCCTCAGAGAACTGGAGAAGGTCTGGACTCATGTCTTACTCCTTCTGTTGGTTGTTCTGTTCCTGCCTGTTCCTCCGAGCTGTTCTCATTGTCCCTCTGTGTCCCTCTCTGTCCTCTGTGTCCCTCTCTGTCCTCTGTGTCCCTCAGTGTGGCTGGTACTGGGGGCCCATGAACTGGGAGGATGCAGAGATGAAGCTGAAGGGGAGGCCGGACGGTTCGTTCCTGGTGCGGGACAGTTCTGACCCCAGGTACATCCTGAGTCTGAGCTTCAGGTCCCAGAGCGTCACCCATCACACCAGGATGGAGCACTACAGAGGTACGGCAGAGACACCTGTCCACTGTCCACCTGTCCACAGGTACATCTGTCCACCTGTCCACAGGTACACCTGTCCACAGGTACATCTGTCCACAGGTACACCTGTCCACAGTCCACCTGTCCACAGATACACACACCTGTCCACAGAGACACCTGTCACACACCTGTCCACTGACACACCTGTCCACTGATACACCTGTCACACACCTGTCCACAGAGACACCTGTCCACAGAGACACCTGTCACACACCTGTCCACAGAGACACCTGTCCACAGAGACACCTGTCCACAGAGACACCTGTCCACAGACACACCTGTCCACAGAGACACCTGTCCACTGATACACCTGTCACACACCTGTCCACAGAGACACCTGTCCACTGACACACCTGTCCACTGACACACCTGTCCACTGACACACCTGTCCACAGAGACACCTGTACAGGTGAAGAGCGTCTCAAATGTCCACAGGTGTCTGATTCACACTGAGGCATGTGCCCCTGGGAACAGGTGTAGTTCTGTGAACTGCTCACCTGGATTTAGTTTTGACCTCCTCAGCCGCAGGAGCCTTCAGCTTCGTGTTGCTAACAGCCACACTGATGGCAGTCAGGCCCCGCTCCGTAAACCCCGGGCCCTCAGCTCCTCCTCTCCTCAGCTCCTCCTCAGTTCCTAACTGTTCTGGGTTTCCATCCTTCTCCTGCTGTTAGCTTCTTCTCTGTTTACAGCGGCTTACAGAGGAAGTAGTGAGCCCCTGAACACTGCCCCCCTGTGGTCGTCACTGGAACAGGATTTCTTTTGCAAAAATCCAAAGCTGTTTCAGAAAGATCCAACTGCGCAAAAGCAATGAAGATTCAATACTTCACATGAAAAACTGCAGATGTATAAATGACAAACATGATTCATTTTTGAAATAATTACAAATAATATATTTGCAAATTAGAATTTATTTGCTAAAATCACTGTGTGCGAGTCACAAATGAGGGATTTTAAATAAGTCATTGTACTTGCATCAATGCATTTACCTCTGGATCAGTTTATTGAGACAAATGTCTCCTTGTCCCTCGTCCCCAGGGACCTTCAGTCTCTGGTGCCACCCAAAGTTCGAGGACCGCTGTCACTCGGTGGTGGAGTTCATCGAGAGAGCCATCATGCACTCCAAGAACGGGAAGTTCCTGTACTTCCTGCGCTCCCGAGTCCCAGGTACGAGCCGCGGCCGATCGCAGCCCTCCTCTCCGTCGCGTGTTTTATTTACGCCCCGCCCCTCTGCTCCCCTCGGCTCCTCCAGGTCTGCCCCCGACCCCGGTCCAGCTCCTGTACCCGGTCTCCAGGTTCAGCAGCGTCAAGTCCCTGCAGCACCTGTGCCGCTTCTGCATCCGACAGCTAGTGAGGATCGACCACATCCAGGAGCTGCCCCTGCCCACGTAAGGACTGGACTGGACTGGACTGGACTGGACTGGGACTGGGACTGGGACTGGGACCAGGGTCAGGACCAGGAGTAGGACTGGGACTGGGACTGGGACTGGGACTGGGACCAGGGTCAGGACCAGGAGTAGGACTGGGACTAAACCAGGCCTAAACCAGGACTAAACCAGGACTAAACCAGGACTAAACCAGGTCTAAACCAGGTCTAAACCAGGCCTAAACCAGGTCTAAACCAGGTCTAAACCAGGCCTAAACCAGGCCTAAACCAGGTCTAAACCAGGCCTAAACCAGGCCTAAACCAGGCCTAAACCAGGCCTAAACCAGGCCTAAACCAGGACTAAACCAGGACTAAACCAGGACTAAACCAGTTCTTGTCTGTTCTAGTCCCCTGATCTCGTACCTGAGGAAGTTCTACTACTACGACCCTGAGGAGGAGGTCCAAGTGAAGGAGCGCGGCCCTGAACAGGGACAGACGTAGCACCGTCGGGGACCATGTGAGTCTGTGTTTGCTCCACCAGGGGGCGCTGTGTTCTAATGCCACTCAGGGCCCTGTAATGCAGGGGTTGTCAGCTACGTTTGTCCAAGGGCCACAGTTTTTCTCGGCAGATAAAATAAAACAATGTAATATTAAATCCTAAGCAGTATAATATTATTTTATAATAATTTTCTGCTTCCACATGAGGCCCATTTCTAATAAGACACTTTAACACATTTGGACACTTTATTTGTCATTTGTGTGTATTTGCTATGAGCAAGGCTTCATTTACGCTCTTCTCTGTTAACGGTTCAGAGGCAGGACATCCAAAATGTGGCAGATTTTTATATTTATGAAAGAAATTAATATATCCATTTGCCTTAGTAATGCTTATTAAAACACAAAGCAAAGTGTTAGAATGTGACAGAGTTAAAGATGAGCGGAGTCCACCTCAGTCAGACTCTGTGCAGGTAGAGCTTGGGCAGAGTTTGTTCTCCGAGCTTCTCTTCCAGAGAAATCACAACAATCTTTTTATTCAGGCTGAGATAAACAGATTTTGGATGTTTCCTATGAACTGCAGAGTAAGAGCCCAAACTGAGACAAGATGGCGTCTGATGTATCGCTCGACGTCTACGCTGCAGGCCAGATGGAAAACTGCAGCGGCCTGACGTGGCCCATGGGCCGCCAGTTGATATTCACTGCTGTACAGCTACAGGACTCAACATTAGACTCAGCGTTAGACTCAGCGTTAGACTCAGCGTTAGACTCAGGGTTAGACTCAACGTTAGACTCAGCGTTAGACTCAACGTTAGACTCAGCGTTAGACTCAACGTTAGACTCAACGTTAGACTCAACGTTAGACTCAGGGTTAGACTCAGCGTTAGACTCAACGTTAGACTCAACGTTAGACTCAACGTTAGACTCAACGTTAGACTCAGGGTTAGACTCAGCGTTAGACTCAACGTTAGACTCAACGTTAGACTCAGCGTTAGACTCAGGGTTAGACTCAGGGTTAGACTCAGCGTTAGACTCAGCGTTAGACTCAGCGTTAGACTCAGCGTTAGACTCGGCGTTAGACTCAATGTTAGATTCGGCGTTAGACTCGGCGTTAGACTCGGCGTTAGACTCGGCGTTAGACTCAGGGTTAGACTCGGCGTTAGACTCGGCGTTAGACTCGGCGTTAGACTCAATGTTAGATTCGGCGTTAGACTCGGCGTTAGACTCAACGTTAGACTCGGCGTTAGACTCAGCGTTAGACTCAGGGTTAGACTCAGCGTTAGACTCAACGTTAGACTCGGCGTTAGACTCAGCGTTAGACTCAATGTTAGACTCGGCGTTAGACTCAGCGTTAGACTCAGCGTTAGACTCAACGTTAGACTCAGCGTTAGACTCAACGTTAGACTCGGCGTTAGACTCGGCGTTAGACTCAATGTTAGATTCGGCGTTAGACTCAGCGTTAGACTCAGGGTTAGACTCAGGGTTAGACTCAACGTTAGACTCAACGTTAGACTCAACGTTAGACTCAGGGTTAGACTCAGGGTTAGACTCAGCGTTAGACTCAACGTTAGACTCAACGTTAGACTCAACGTTAGACTCAGCGTTAGACTCAGCGTTAGACTCAGGGTTAGACTCAGCGTTAGACTCAACGTTAGACTCAACGTTAGACTCAACGTTAGACTCAACGTTAGACTCAACGTTAGACTCAGCGTTAGACTCAGCGTTAGACTCAGGGTTAGACTCAACGTTAGACTCAACGTTAGACTCAGCGTTAGACTCAGCGTTAGACTCAGGGTTAGACTCAGGGTTAGACTCGGCGTTAGACTCGGCGTTAGACTCAACGTTAGACTCAGCGTTAGACTCAACGTTAGACTCAGCGTTAGACTCAGCGTTAGACTCAGCGTTAGACTCAGGGTTAGACTCAGGGTTAGACTCGGCGTTAGACTCGGCGTTAGACTCAACGTTAGACTCAACGTTAGACTCAGCGTTAGACTCAACGTTAGACTCAACGTTAGACTCAACGTTAGACTCAACGTTAGACTCAACGTTAGACTCAACGTTAGACTCAGCGTTAGACTCAGGGTTAGACTCAACGTTAGACTCAACGTTAGACTCAGCGTTAGACTCAGGGTTAGACTCAGGGTTAGACTCAGCGTTAGACTCAACGTTAGACTCAGCGTTAGACTCAGGGTTAGACTCAGGGTTAGACTCAACGTTAGACTCAACGTTAGACTCAACGTTAGACTCAACGTTAGACTCAGGGTTAGACTCAGCGTTAGACTCAACGTTAGACTCAACGTTAGACTCAACGTTAGACTCAACGTTAGACTCAGCGTTAGACTCAGGGTTAGACTCAGCGTTAGACTCAACGTTAGACTCAGCGTTAGACTCAGGGTTAGACTCAGGGTTAGACTCAGGGTTAGACTCAGCGTTAGACTCAACGTTAGACTCAGCGTTAGACTCAACGTTAGACTCAGGGTTAGACTCAGCGTTAGACTCAGCGTTAGACTCAGGGTTAGACTCAGGGTTAGACTCAGGGTTAGACTCAGCGTTAGACTCAGGGTTAGACTCAACGTTAGACTCAGCGTTAGACTCAACGTTAGACTCAACGTTAGACTCAGCGTTAGACTCAGGGTTAGACTCAGGGTTAGACTCAGGGTTAGACTCAGGGTTAGACTCAACGTTAGACTCAGCGTTAGACTCAGGGTTAGACTCAGCGTTAGACTCAGGGTTAGACTCAACGTTAGACTCAGCGTTAGACTCAGCGTTAGACTCAACGTTAGACTCAGCGTTAGACTCAGCGTTAGACTCAACGTTAGACTCAGCGTTAGACTCAGCGTTAGACTCAGGGTTAGACTCAGCGTTAGACTCAGCGTTAGACTCAGGGTTAGACTCAGGGTTAGACTCAACGTTAGACTCAGCGTTAGACTCAGCGTTAGACTCAGCGTTAGACTCAGCGTTAGACTCAGCGTTAGACTCAGCGTTAGACTCAGCGTTAGACTGCTCGATTACGAAAAAATGAATAATCACAATTATTTGGGTCATAATTGAAATCACAATTATTTAAAACAATTATTAATTTACTCCCAACATAATAACCTGCAGAGGAAGAGTAGTTTTATCATTTGTTTGATTCATGGAGCCAAGACTTTGGACAGCGTGCTGGACAAAGACAAATGTGTGTCTAGCTTTGACAGCTCTGTAAAGTCCTTACATACGGATACGGATTTCTCGATTATATAGATTTTGTAATCGTGTGGCGCCCAAATCATAATTAGATTAAAATTTGATTAATTGAACAGCCCTACAGGTCAGAATATAATCTGCTCATTAATAACCAGGCTGCACAGTGTGGAGGACACAATCACAATCAGAATTCCTTTATTTTATCCCCAAGGGGAAATTATTTTTTGTAAAGACATGCAACCCGACAAAGAAATAAAAATAAATAGAATAAGAAATTTACAATATAATAAAAATGTAAATCTTTCAAAACTTTCAAAATATAATAAGAAAAAATAATCTCTTTAAAATATGATAAAGAATTTTCAATTTTAAACATATTTACAAATATGAACAATGTACAGGAAGGAGCAGATGAACTGAATAAGTGATCAGAGTACAGTGTGTGTTTGTTACTGAGCAGAGTTCAGCTCTTGCAGCTGATCAGCTCATTGTGGAGCGGGTGAGAGGGAAAGTACAGTACAGTCCTGGTTTCAGACAGCATCCTCCTCTGAGACACCACAGTCAGAGTCCAGGTCCTCTCCCACAACAAGGCTGGTCTTCCTGAGGATCTGACTGAGTCTGTTACTGTCCCTCACCTTCCTGAGGATCTGACTGAGTCTGTTACTGTCCCTCACCTTCCTGAGGATCTGACTGAGTCTGTTACTGTCCCTCACCTTCCTGAGGATCTGACTGAGTCTGTTACTGTCCCTCACCTTTCTGAGGATCTGACTGAGTCTGTTACTGTCCCTCACCTTCCTGAGGATCTGACTGAGTCTGTTACTGTCCCTCACCTTCCTGAGGATCTGACTGAGTCTGTTACTGTCCCTCACCTTTCTGAGGATCTGCCTAAGTCTGTTAATGTCCCTCACCTTCCTGAGGATCTGACTGAGTCTGTTACTGTCCCTCACCTTCCTGAGGATCTGACTGAGTCTGTTAGCGTCCCTCACCTTTCTGAGGATCTGCCTGAGTCTGTTACTGTCCCTCACCTTCCTGAGGATCTGACTGAGTCTGTTAGCGTCCCTCACCTTCCTGAGGATCTGCCTGAGTCTGTTACTGTCCCTCACCTTCCTGAGGATCTGCCTGAGTCTGTTAGCGTCCCTCACCTTCCTGAGGATCTGCCTGAGTCTGTTACTGTCCCTCACCTTCCTGAGGATCTGCCTGAGTCTGTTAATGTCCCTCACCTTCCTGAGGATCTGACTGAGTTTGTTAATGTCCCTCACCTTCCTGAGGATCTGCCTGAGTCTGTTACTGTCCCTCACCTTCCTGAGGATCTGCCTGAGTCTGTTAATGTCCCTCACCTTCCTGAGGATCTGACTGAGTCTGTTAATGTCCCTCACCTTCCTGAGGATCTGACTGAGTTTGTTAATGTCCCTCACCTTTCTGAGGATCTGCCTGAGTCTGTTAATGTCCCTCACCTTCCTGAGGATCTGACTGAGTCTGTTAGCGTCCCTCACCTTTCTGAGGATCTGACTGAGTCTGTTACTGTCCCTCACCTTCCTGAGGATCTGACTGAGTCTGTTACTGTCCCTCACCTTCCTGAGGATCTGACTGAGTTTGTTAATGTCCCTCACCTTCCTGAGGATCTGACTGAGTCTGTTACTGTCCCTCACCTTCCTGAGGATCTGACTGAGTCTGTTAGCGTCCCTCACCTTTCTGAGGATCTGACTGAGTCTGTTAATGTCCCTCACCTTCCTGAGGATCTGACTGAGTCTGTTACTGTCCCTCACCTTCCTGAGGATCTGACTGAGTCTGTTAGCGTCCCTCACCTTTCTGAGGATCTGACTGAGTCTGTTACTGTCCCTCACCTTCCTGAGGATCTGACTGAGTCTGTTACTGTCCCTCACCTTCCTGAGGATCTGACTGAGTCTGTTACTGTCCCTCACCTTTCTGAGGATCTGACTGAGTCTGTTACTGTCCCTCACCTTCCTGAGGATCTGACTGAGTCTGTTACTGTCCCTCACCTTCCTGAGGATCTGACTGAGTCTGTTACTGTCCCTCACCTTTCTGAGGATCTGACTGAGTCTGTTACTGTCCCTCACCTTCCTGAGGATCTGACTGAGTCTGTTACTGTCCCTCACCTTCCTGAGGATCTGACTGAGTCTGTTACTGTCCCTCACCTTCCTGAGGATCTGACTGAGTCTGTTAATGTCCCTCACCTTCCTGAGGATCTGACTGAGTCTGTTAATGTCCCTCACCTTCCTGAGGATCTGACTGAGTCTGTTAGCGTCCCTCACCTTCCTGAGGATCTGACTGAGTTTGTTAATGTCCCTCACCTTCCTGAGGATCTGACTGAGTCTGTTAGCGTTCCTCGCCCTCAGACAGCAGCACAGATGATGGCACTGGCCACCACAGACTCATAGAACATCCTCAGCATTGTCCTGCAGATGTTGAAGGACCTCAGTCTTCTCAGAAAATAAAAACGGCTTTGGCTGTTTTTGTAGACAGCACCAGTCCAGTTTGTGGTCCAAGTACACCCCTGAGTACTTGTGCTCCTCCACCATGTCCACACTGACCCCTTGGATGTTGGTGGGGGTCACTGCAGCCTCAGTCCTCCTCAAGTTCACCACCAGTTCCTTAGTCTTTGTCAGGTTGAGCTGTAGGTAGTTTGTAGTGCTCCACGTGACAAAGTTGTCCACCACAGTCCTGTACGCTCTCTCATCTCCACCAGCGATACATCCAACCACTGCAGATTCATCAGAAAACTTGTGAAGGTGGCAGGTCTCTGTGCAGTAGCTGAAGTCCGTGTTGTAGAGAGTGAACAGGAAGGGAGAGAGGAGGGTCCCCTGTGGAGCACCGGTGTTGCTGACTCTGACATACGGCACTGCAGCCGTGCTGTGGTCTGGCAGTCAGATCGTCCACAGCCCAGGACACCAGCGGAGCATCCACCTGCATCGCTGACAGCTTCTCAGCCAACAGAGCCGGCCGAGAGGTGTTAAACACACTCCAGAAATCAGAAAACATGATTGTCCCAGCGCTCGCCGGCGTGTCCAGGTGGGCTCTGTTGAGCAGGGAGATGATGGCGTCGTCCACTCTGAGGTGGGGATGGTAGGCGAACTGCAGGGGATCCTGAAGAGGTTGGACCATGGGCCGGAGCTCTGGCAGGACAAGTCGCTCCAGAGTCTTCATGATGTGTGACGTCAGTGCCACAGTAGTCTTTGAGGTCGCTGGGACACGGCGTCTTCGAGACAGGATCGAGGCACGATGTCTTCCACACCACAGGAACTCTCTGAAGACTCAGGCTCAGGTGAAGACCTGGTGTAGTACTCCACTGAGCTGGAGGCACAGGCTTTCAGGACTCACACGGTCAGGGCCTGCTCAGCAGTGGTGGTCAGTGTGGAGGTGACAGGTGGGGGAGGGGTGCAGGTGATTCCCAGGTGAGTGCGGTCAGTCGGGGCATGTGAGGACGAGGTGAGAGCAGGGCCGTCCAGCTGAGATGTGGGGGAGAGAGAGTGGAGCGGCTGTGTTGCTGCAGAGTCATTTGAGGGGCGAGCCTCATTATTAAGGTTAAGGTTTACTTTATTAATCCCTGTAGGGAAATTCTTTTTCTGCATTTGACCCATCATTGATGCCACCGGGGCGACCTGTCAGGAGCAGGGGGCGGCTGCGGTGCAGCGCCCGGGGACTCTTCTCCAGGTCTGAGCCAGGATCCTACTGTGCATGTTTTGAGGTTGATGGAGGAAACCCACCCAGACACAGGGAGAACATAGGAATCAAACCCGGGACCTTCTGGGAGAGTGCTAACCACTAAGCCACCGTGCCGCCGGGGGCACAGTGTCAGCTGTGGAGGGCTGGTCATTAGTTATTGCAAACTAACAAAGGCCAATAACCAGCAGCGTACACAGGAGCCACGTATTCAGAGAACTGGAGTTACACCCAGTGACTATATCTCGGTGCTGTTTATTTAACTGTTTGTGCTTTAAACAACGTTTATTCTAAAGCCATAGCATGTTCTGAAAACCAGGGAGAAAGTAAAAGTGTTTATTGACAGAAGATGACGCAGATGTTTCATCTACGTTTTCCTTTCCAGGGCGAGTCCCGCCTCCGGCCCACAGCTGGGACAGGCTCCAGTTTTAGGGAGTGAGATGCTGACTCAATATTTTCTCCCCACAGTTTTTTCTCGTCGTGGATCGTGAGAATCGGCCAATCAGCTCACAGAGAGAAGGACACGCCTCCGAACTGCGGCCAATCCGCTCGCTCCGCTCAGCCCTGTCCGACCAACGGGGTTTCAGATGATCCGCCCTTCCCTCCGAGCGCCGCCATTGGCTCCTGGGCTCAACAGGGGGAGGGGCCAAGGGGATGTGGAGACCCCGCCTCTTTATGATGTCATCGCTGAGCAGAGGACTCAAACAAAAAATGAGACTCAGAGACTGGGATCAAAACCAGACTAAGACTGGACTCGTGTCGCCTCCGGGAACAAAACCAGACTAAGACTGGACTTTCGCCGGATCAGGGGGGTTTGGTACGAGTGAGGGCTGGGGAGAAAACGGTAACGGACCAATCAGAGGCCTGCGTGGACCGAGAGCTGGCTCCTGATTGGTCGATGCGTTGAAAGATTTATTTATGTTCTTTTACATTTTCAGGAGCCAGCTCTGGGTCCACGCCGACGTCTGATTGGCTTAAACAAAAACTGTCTGGAGGAGTGGACACAGAACTATAGTCGGCACTTTAGGTCCAGACTTGGCGGGTCCAGACTTGGCGGGTCCAGACTCGTTCCTGTGGTCCCGGGTTCTCCTGTTTCTGCTCCAAAACCTGAGTTCTGAGTTATTACTGAGTCTTCTTTCTGAATCTGTGAAATGTGACCGAGTCCTAGGGTCCAGACCAGATCCGCCTGGTACTGAAGGACTCTGTTGTCAAGAGTTCTGCTCTGGTTTAACAACAACGTGACTGGACCAGGACTAAACCAGGACTGGACCAGGACTGGACCAGGACTGGACCAGGACTGGACCAGGACTGGACCAGGACTAGACCAGGACTGGACCAGGACTGGACCAGGACTGGACCAGGACTGGACCAGGACTGGACCAGGACTGGACCAGGACTGGACAAACTTAATTGGAAAGTCTCTGGACGAAGTACTCTCAGTATTTGAAGTATTGCTACTGTATAAATAATATTACTGCAGTAGAAGTAAAGGAAGTACTTGACAAAATTATTGGTAACTTTTACTTCTACTGCTGTACATGTACTACTGCTACTACTACCACTTCTGCCACTGCTATTACTACTACTGGTACTAAAAATACCACTCCTACTACTTCTACTGGTATTACTACCGCTGCTGGTACTGCAACTACAACCATTACCACTACTACTACTCCAATAAGACTACTACTACTACAGATATTATGACTACTGGTACTACGACTACTACCACAACAACTGCTACACCTTGTACTTCCACTACCATTACTACTACTAGCAGTACTACAACTACCACTCCTACTTGTTCTACCACTACTACTACTACTACCACTACTACTACTACTACTACTCATGACCTGGTTCTGAAGTTTGTGTAATACCAACTTTCTCACTGAGGTTCAAGAATATTTTTACCTATTTAGAAAATTATTAAAGTAGTAGTAGTAGTAGTAGTAACATGTTTTCTCTCAAATGTACTGGAGTGAAAGTATGTTGTAGTAAAAGAACTCGCTCTGGCAGAAGAAGTACAAAAGTTGTGTTTAAACGGAACAGCAGTGATTTCTTTGCACTTTTATTTTATTTTGTGGCAGCTTTTTTATTTATTCCTTTGTTTTTTTCTGTTTATTGTAATGTTTTTGTTTGTTTTTGTCTGACGCGGGTTTGTTTCTCGGAGCTAAATGGCTGAAGGTACGAAGATCCCGGAGGCGACAAAAAAAACCAACAACGACCAAAAACAAAACAAAAAACCTTTCTGAAACGGAACCAAGATGGCCGCCGCTGTGGTGAGAGACTGGACTCAGACCCGGACCTGAGACCTGGACCTGAGCCCTGAGCACTGGGATCAGACTGGGACTGAAACCGGGGGGAGAGACCCAGGGGATTGTGGGAGTTGTAGGAAGATGATGTCACTCAGAGACTCTGTGGATAAATGTTAATAATAAAAGAGAGAACACTTCTGATTTAACTGAACTCTGTGGATTTTTTGTTTTTTAATATTTAGTTTCATTAATATTTGGAGATCTGACACATTTATGGGATCAGGGCTCCATAAACTCTCTGAGATTTAAGGAAACGGACCCCTACTCGAGTGCTGTGCTCAGGTCAGTGGCAGGAGACCAGACACATTCGTTTTTACAAAGGATCAAACTAAAAATAATTGTTTTTAGAACAGGAACGAGCGGCTGTTGTTCAGATTTGTTCTCCAGATGAGTCCGTTTATGTTTCTAAAGTGAACAAAGACAAACCTTGCTATCCGACTGTAAACATTGATGCTAAGTGCTACATTAAATGACTAAAAGTTGACGGGAGACACTAAAAACCAGGTGTTTGGCTCGGGTGGGCGTGGTTTAGTGAGACGTTGCCGTGGAAACCCTGGTGTATGTAGCATTTATGCTAATTTTGGTGATAAAAATTTTGTTTATTTATCAAACTGGTTATGGTTAAGGTTAGGATGAGTTTATTTGATGTTAGTAAAAGTCGGGGGCAGTAAATTATCCGCCACATTTTTTTCTGGTTCTGTGCTAACATCACAACAATAAACCAACCCTGGTCGTATTCCTTAATCTTTTACCAAATAAACTCTTTAGCGTTTCTTGTTTATCCAAGAAAACCTGACCTTAACGTTTACGAGTGAGTGATGCAAGATGTTAAGCCCCGCCCCTGAGCCAAATGCCTGGTCTTTAGTTAGTCCTAAAAGTTGACAGAGGCGCTAATGACACGCTAATGCTAATGCCCTGATGTTACAGATGAGAGCGGCTCAGGCGGTAGAGCGGTCATCCTAAAGCTGGAAGGTTGTCGGTTTGAATCCCGCGCTCCCCAGTTGCTGTAGTGGCCTTGGGAGTGGCCTAACTTGATAATGAGAGGCCCCAGAACAGGTTTTCACACTGGGCCCCAAAGGTAGCTTCATTTTAAATTATTTTTCATCATTTAAGAAAATCTTTTAACAAATTGTTTTTTATTTATTTATTTTAACACATTTCTAGTAAAATATAATAGTACTTAGTTGGGAAAAATATACATTTGCAAGAAAGTGCTATCTTGTTTATTATAAGCATAAAATGTACATAAATGGAAAAGGACCACTCTTCCCTCAGTCTGCCCCGGGGCAGCCGCTCTTCCCTCAGTCTGCCCCGGGGCAGCCGCTCTTCCCTCAGTCTGCCCCGGGGCAGCCGCTCTTTCCTCAGTCTGCCCCGGGGCAGCCGCTCTTCCCTCAGTCTGCCCCGGGGCAGTTGTGGTACAGAAGTTTGGACAGAATAAAAACAGCATTCTGCTGCAGTGAAGAGTTTTATTAACATTTAAACAGTTTAGATTTCTTACACATCAAAGTCAAACACCATTGGCTCTCACTGGTCACATGACAACATTAATATTCTTATTTAACAATGGACTTCATCTCCCAGAATGCACCAGGAGAGTCCTCAGTGAACGTCTGTGTTTATACAGATACAGCAGTTAAAACAAGTTTTATATTAAAATTAAAAACTGCATTTTATTAAAACAAAAAGCTGAAGCTAGATTAGACTTAGTCTGGGTTAGTCCTGCTTTAGTCCTGCTTTAGTCCTGCTTTAGTCCTGGTTTAGTCCTGGTTTAGTCATGGTTTAGTCCTGGTTTAGTCATGGTTTAGTCATGGTTTAGTCATGGTTTAGTCTTGGTCTAGCCCCGGGTTTAGTCTTAGTTTAGTTCTGGTTTAGCCCCAGTCTGCTCCTGGTCTAGTCCTGGTTAAGACCCAGTTTAGACCTGGTTTGGTCCTAGTTTAGACTTAGTTCAGTCCAAGTTTAGTTAATATGTCCTGGTTTAGATTTGGTATAGACTTGGTCCAGACCCGGTCCAGACCCGGTCTACAGCTGGGTGGTCATGAGGACCAGGGGGACCTCCTTGTCCCCGGTCCCCAGCAGAGGGAACATCCTCTCGGTGAACTCTGCGCTCCGATGGAAGCTGTAGATCTCAGACCCGGTCTTGGCGTTGAAGAAGGAGACCTGGCCCTCCTCCAGGTCCATGAAGACCCCGACCTGACGCAGCTTTGGGGGGGTCTTCACCTGAGAGAGACCGGGACAAAGGTACGTCTTTAGTCATTAATAAACCAGTAAGGAGTGGCCAGGGCAGCCGTACCTTGGTGAGAGGAGGAGCGGTGAGTGCCCGCAGTTGTCCTCCGCTCCACCAGAGGGCGAAGTATCCGCTGGCCGGGCTCATGTCGAACAGGCCCTTCCTCTGAGCGGACTCCGAGACGACGCCCAGCTTCCAGTCCTTATTCTCCCCAACAAACACCTGACGGAGACGAGAGGGATGTCACAAATCTACAGACACTACAGACTGACAACAGGTGTGGCGGGAAGTGGCAGGAAGTGGCAGGTGTGGTGGGAAGTGGCAGGAAGTGTCAGGTGTGGAGAAGTGTCAGGTGTGGTGGGAAGTGGCAGGAAGTGGCAGGTGTGGTGGGAAGTGGCAGGAAGTGGCAGGTGTGGAGAAGTGTCGGATATGGCAGGAAGTGTCAGGAAGTGTCAGGTGTGGCGGGAAGTGTCGGGTTGTGGCAGGTGTGGAGATATGTCGGGTGTGGCGGGAAGTGTCGGGAAGTGTCGGGTTGTGGCAGGGATGACCAGAAAATGCAGAAAGGCGGCAGACCTCCCAGTAGTGGCGGCCGGCGGCGTAGCCCTCCTTGGCGGTGACGCAGGACCACACGTCGTAGCGCTGCTGGCTGTTGCGGTAGAACTGCAGCTTCTCTCCTCGCTTGACCTGCTTCCGGTCCTCAGACAGGATCAGGAAGGGGTACGCCGTGATCGGGTTCAGCAGCACGTCCTCTGGAGATGACAAGAAACGGCAGGAAGTCAGGCTAACCCTATCTCGCAACGGTAAAGACACACAGCACTTTTCCACTAGCTCTACTTGGTGATGTTTCCATTACTACCACAGTTACTACCAGGCGAGCTGAGACTAAAACACTGATTGGCCGGAGAATGTCGTCCCTGGACAAGACAAACGCACGACGTCCGCCACAAAAACAAACCTGCCATTTTTCAAGACAACACCCGACCGCCATCAGAAGAGCAGGGTCACTGCTTTGTCTCCACATTAAGTAGCTACAGACCCATGATGTTAGTTCTGCACATGTGCAAGATGTAATGACTATTTACAACAGTAGGCGGCGCTAGTCACTAAACTCCTATATACAGAACTCCTGTAAATAAAACTCTGCAGCACTCAGGTCTTTAACTCCAGCATTTATCAGTGAATAATAATCATACGCTGCCTTAAACTGATCTGATCACAGTCATGAATAAAAGGGACTGGATTATTGCAGCTGTTTGCCTCAAGAGGATTATATTTTCATCTGCACGCAGCTAAAAGCTAAGCTCAGCTCACTGCAGCACATTAGCACATGGCTAAAGCCAAAGTACGCGAACTGCAGTACGTTAGCACAAGGCTAGAGCTAAGGTAAGCTAACCGCAGCACATTAGCCCAAGGGTAAAGCTAAGGTACGCAAACTGCAGCACGTTAGCACAAGGCTAAAGCTAAGGTACGCGAACTGCAGTATGTTAGTACAAGGCTAAAGCTAAGGTACGCTAACCGCAGCACATTAGTACAAGGCTAAAGCTAAGGTACGCTAACCGCAGCACGTTAGCACAAGGCTAAAGCTAAGGTAGGCGAACTGCAGCACATTAGTACAAGGCTAAAGCTAAGGTACGCTAACCGCAGCACGTTAGCACAAGGCTAAAGCTAAGGTACGCGAACTGCAGCACATTAGCACAAGGCTAAAGCTGAGGTAAGCTAACTGCAGCACATTAGTACAAGGCTAAAGCTGAGGTACGCTAACCGCAGCACATTAGTACAAGACTAAAGCTAAGGTACGCTAACCGCAGCACATTAGCACAAGGCTAAAGCTAAGGTAAGCTAACTGCAGCACATTAGCGTCACAGATGTGGGAATGAACGAAGAGTGCCTTTTATTTTAATGTTGACATGAATCTGTGTGACAGATTGGGAATCAGAGCGCTCCTTTGAGGCCGACGCCTGACGGTGATTCAACATCGGCAGAACAACGTCCAACTGCGTCCGACGGCGCAGGAGACACCAAACAGACTCACGTCACCGACCCCAAACGGATGATTATCGGCCCGGAGTGTCCCAGCCTTTAGTCCGTTACAGTTGGTTCTTGTAAAGACAAATATTTCCTGAGGTGGTACTGGGAGTGAAGCGTTTGAGAACTGCAGCTTTATAAAACCACTCCTGGACCCAGACGGTGTTCCAGATCCTCGGTCCGTCTCTAACCTTTACTTTAGTCAGACTCACCCATGTAGAGCTTGGCCTTCTTGTGTCCTGCAGCACAGAGACACAGGATTTACCACATGAATAACAGTGATATGAGCACATGAATAACAGTGATATGAGCACATGAATAACAGTGATATGAGCACATGAATAACAGTGATATGAGCACATGAATTACAGTGATATGAGCACATGAATAACAGTGCGGTGAGCCTGACCTGTGATGGGTTTGTTCTTCTTCATGTCTGTGGGACGAGCAGAGGACAGAGTTGTTATTAAAGTGTGTTGTTCCTGCTGTGGACAGAGAGCGGTCTGTACCTTTGAGGTTCCAGTGGCTCCTCCTGAGACTCGCCGTGCTGCCTCTCACACTGATCATGCTCTCGGCCGCCGCCAGCTCCGCCAGCGGCATCGGGACTGGGACACAACACATTCAGGACTTTACAATACAGCAAACACAAGGAGAGACTCATCTAGAACCTATAACTCTGTCAGAGGCGTTAGTGTTTCAGGGTTTATATTAAAATAATGTATCTGTGGAAAATCCTCTTCTGTTGGGAGCTGTTACTGTGACTCTGCACAGAATGCTTGGATTCAATGTCTGTCGCCCCCTGGTGGACAGAGCATATAATGCTATGTAGCACAGCTGTTAGCGACATGAGGCTAACAGATTTCTGAGCTGATGCTTGGTAGTGACGGAGGTTTAAGGTCGTAATGACCAGAACGAGTCCGGCGACGGTGTCTGGGCTTTAGAAACGCGCAGGAGCACTTCCTGGTTTCACTGTGTCTACGTAGAGCCATGAGACCGAGCGTTTTCAGCTCTGGAGAAGGGCAGCGCCTCAGCATACAGGATTACTCAAACAGAATACTGCTGCAGCTCTGTTTCTGAGGAGGAAACAGCATTAGAACAGCGTTAAAGAGAGGACAGGGAGCTTTAAACCTGGGAGACACCAACCCAACGCCCAGTTACTACACAGATTTATTAAAGACTCTCTCACAAAATTCAGAAGTTATTTCTGAGATGTGTTTTTTTATCCAAGTAAAAACACCCTCCTCAACCTCTCTGGACTTCTTTTTTTTACGCTGCATATTGTCATGGAAAATCTACCATGTTATACATTGTGATTAATCATAATTAATCATAGCCCAAGAGTGTGATTAATCTGATTCATTTTTTTAATCGACTGACAGCACTACTACAGACCCACAACCGAGCAGCGCGCATGTGCAGGATGTAATAACTCTTTACAACAGCAGGCGGCGCTAGTCACTAACTCCGTGGTTACACAAGACTCTAGTAAACAAAACTCAGCAACACACACGAGTTTAACTCAAGTATTTATCAGTCAGTAATAATTATAGGCACTAGATTAAACTCTGATCACAGTCATGAATAAAAGAGACTGGATTATTGCAGCTGTTCAGAGGAGGATTATATTTTTATCTGCACGAGGCTACAAGCTAAGCTAACTGCTAACATTAGCGTCACAGATGTGTGAAACATAATGAAGTAGTTGTAGAACAGAAAGTTTCTTATATTTTGATGTTAAACTGGAGCGGTTTGTGAAGGGGACACAGCCAATCAGAGCTGAGCACGAGGCCTGACGCAGATTCAACACTGTTCACTCAGAACTGTGTCCAACTGTGTCCAACTGTGTCCAACTGTGTCCAACTGTGTCCCACTGTGTCCAACTGTGTCCAACTGTGTCCCACTGTGTCCAACTGTGTCCCACTGTGTCCAACTGTGTCCAACTGTGTCCCACTGTGTCCAACTGTGTCCCACTGTGTCCCACTGTGTCCCACTGTGTCCAACTGTGTCCCACTGTGTCCAACTGTGTCCAACTGTGTCCCACTGTGTCCAACTGTGTCCCACTGTGTCCCACTGTGTCCCACTGTGTCCAACTGTGTCCCACTGTGTCCAACTGTGTCCAACTGTGTCCCACTGTGTCCAACTGTGTCCAACTGTGTCCAACTGTGTCCAACTGTGTCCAACTGTGTCCCACTGTGTCCAACTGTGTCCCACTGTTAGACGATGGAACTCACCAAACAGACTCACGTCGCAGACCGCGCCCGACGGCCGATGTCCCGGTGTGTCCCGGACTTTAAATGAACAGTTTGGGAGTCTGTGTGATGATTAAATGAGTCATTGTGGGGTCATTGAAGCATCCTGCAGCGCCCCCTGCTGTTTCTGGGGCCGAAAACAAGACTTTCACAAGTCTGAGTGCTGCCCGGAGTCACAGAAGTCTGGAGTTTCACGAAAAAGTGGCGCGTCCCGGTTAGAGGCAAACAACAAGCTACAGATGGATTTATTTCTGGATTTTCGTCACGGCAGAAAAAACTCTTAATGGATACGAGGAGAAAACTAAAGGAAAGCCAAGTGCGGGGTCACACAGGGGTCACCTGGACTCTGGACTGTTTACGACAGTGCCGTACTCCCAAATGTAGGGGGCGCTCCAGAGAGGAATTTGAGGCAAAAACAGAGAACGAGAAAAGTTCTGCTTTAATATTTAAAATAAAAACTCTGTAACAGAGTCATGAGCTAATTTTGTTTATCGTGAATATTTTAAATTGACTTGACCCCAGATGGACAAGGGGCCCTAAACCTCTGGGGCCCCAGAGCGGTTAAACTGTCTGCACCGGCCCTGTTCAAACAGCACAGGGTTTAGGTCACCAGGGGGCAGTGGTGAGGAGCGACCTCTGGTGTTTGGTGTGAGAATGTCCTGAACTGATGTGAACTCACTGGATCCGACCGAGTCCCTGGTCTGGGTCTGTCCCGGGACCATGCGGATGTCGGCCATCTTGTCTTTGACCTGGTGCAGAGCGGACTTCACCTCAGAGAGATGGAAGTGAAGAGAAAACTGCTCATCCTCCTCCTCAGATTCCTCAACAGGGGGCACTGCAGCCTCAAAGCTCTGAAATACAACCAAAGAAAAGGTCTGAACCAGGTCTGAACCAGGTCTAAACCAGGACTAAACCAGGTCTAAACCAGGTCTAAACCAGGACTAAACCAGGTCTAAACCAGGTCTAAACCAGGTCTAAACCAGGACTAAACCAGGACTGAACCAGGACTAAACCAGGACTAAACCAGGTCTAAACCAGGTCTAAACCAGGACTAAACCAGGTCTAAACCAGGTCTAAACCAGGTCTAAACCAGGACTAAACCAGGACTAAACCAGGTCTGAACCAGGACTAAACCAGGACTAAACCAGGTCTGAACCAGGACTAAACCAGGACTAAACCAGGTCTGAACCAGGTCTAAACCAGGTCTAAACCAGGTCTGAACCAGGACTAAACCAGGACTAAACCAGACTTCACTCAGACCTGCAGGAAGCGGATGTGGTCCTGGCTCGTGGCCTGAGCCTCTAGAGAGGTTCGCCTCTGGTTCAGGTCGCCAAGCTCCACCTCCAGACGCCTCGTTTGCTCCGCCCCCTGTGACATCACTGCATCCAGCTGGGTCTGGATCCCGCCCACCACCTGAGTCCGGATCCGGTCCAGGGCCTGGGCCACGTCGTCCAACAGGTGCTCGACCTCAGAGCGCTCACCGTCCGCGTACAACTGGAACAGCCAATCAGAGAGCAGCGTCATTCACACGGACCAATCAGAGAGCAGCGTCATTCAAACAAACCAAACCAATCAGAGAGCAGCGTCATTCACACAAACCAATCAGAGAGCAGCGTCATTCACACAAACCAATCAGAGAGCAGCGTCATTCAAACAAACCAATCAGAGAGCAGCGTCATTCAAACGGACCAATCAGAGAGCAGCGTCATTCAAACAAACCAATCAGAGAGCAGCGTCATTCAAACGGACCAATCAGAGAGCAGCGTCATTCAAACGGACCAATCAGAGAGCAGCGTCATTCAAACGAACCAATCAGAGAGCAGCGTCATTCAAACGGACCAATCAGAGAGCAGCGTCATTCAAACGGACCAATCAGAGGGCAGCGTCATTCAAACGGACCAATCGGAGAGCAGCGTCATTCAAACGGACCAATCGGAGAGCAGCGTCATTCAAACGGACCAATCGGAGAGCAGCGTCATTCAAACGAACCAATCAGAGAGCAGCGTCATTCAAACGGACCAATCGGAGAGCAGCGTCATTCAAACGGACCAATCAGAGAGCAGCGTCATTCAAACGAACCAATCAGAGAGCAGCGTCATTCAAACGGACCAATCGGAGAGCAGCGTCATTCAAACGAACCAATCGGAGAGCAGCGTCATTCAAACAAACCAATCAGAGAGCAGCGTCATTCAAACAAACCAATCAGAGAGCAGCGTCATTCAAACGAACCAATCAGAGAGCAGCATCATTCAAACAAACCAATCAGAGAGCAGCGTCATTCACACGGACCAATCAGAGAGCAGCGTCATTCAAACGGACCAATCAGAGAGCAGCGTCATTCAAACAAACCAATCAGAGCGCAGTCCTGGTGTCTCTGACCTTGACTGAGTCGAGTTTGCGTCGCAGCTCGTTCAGGTGGATGTCCTTCTGTTTGATCCTCGTCAGAATGTCCTGCTCTGTCTTTGCCACCTGTTTCTGAAAAATACACAACAAAGTACCGTCAAATACTCTGAGAATACACACAACAAAGTACCGTCAAATACTCTGAGAATACACACAACAAAGTACTGTCCAATACTCTGAGAATACACACAACAAAGTACTGTCCAATACTCTGAGAATACACACGACAAAGTACCGTCAAATACTCTGAGAATACACACAACAAAGTACTGTCCAATACTCTGAGAATACACATGACAAAGTACTGTCCAGTACTCTGAGAATACACATGACAAAGTACTGTCCAGTACTCTGAGTGTGTGTATAAAGAAGTAGTTTGGGGCTGTACCTGTTTGCTGAGCCTCTCGGTCTGCACTGACACAGTTTTGTGAGTGCGATGCTCCTCCAGGACACAGATGGCACAGATGCAGCGCTGGCAGCTCCGGCAATAAACCTGGACACACACACAGGTCAGCGGGGATCGAACTACAGACCTCCCTGAACCGGGTCTGAACCAGGTCTGAACCAGGTCTAAACCAGGTCTGAACCAGGACTAAACCAGGTCTAAACCAGGTCTAAACCAGGTCTAAACCAGGACTAAACCAGGACTAAACCAGGTCTAAACCAGGTCTGAACCAGGTCTGAACCAGGTCTAAACCAGGACTAAACCAGGTCTGAACCAGATCTAAACCAGGTCTGAACCAGGTCTAAACCAGGTCTAAACCAGGTCTAAACCAGGTCTAAACCAGGACTAAACCAGGACTAAACCAGGTCTGAACCAGGTCTGAACCAGGTCTGAACCAGGTCTAAACCAGGACTAAACCAGGTCTGAACCAGATCTAAACCAGGTCTGAACCAGGTCTAAACCAGGTCTAAACCAGGTCTAAACCAGGTCTAAACCAGGACTAAACCAGGACTAAACCAGGTCTGAACCAGGTCTGAACCAGGTCTAAACCAGGACTAAACCAGGACTAAACCAGGTCTAAACCAGGTCTGAACCAGGTCTGAACCAGGTCTGAACCAGGTCTGAACCAGATCTAAACCAGGACTAAACCAGGTCTAAACCAGGTCTAAACCAGGTCTAAACCAGGTCTAAACCAGGACTAAACCAGGTCTAAACCAGGTCTAAACCAGGTCTAAACCAGGTCTAAACCAGATCTAAACCAGGTCTAAACCAGGACTAAACCAGGTCTAAACCAGGTCTAAACCAGGTCTAAACCAAGTCTAAACCAGATCTAAACCAGGTCTAAACCAGGACTAAACCAGGACTAAACCAGGTCTAAACCAGATCTAAACCAGGTCTAAACCAGGACTAAACCAGGTCTAAACCAGGTCTAAACCAGGTCTAAACCAGGACTAAACCAGGACTAAACCAGGACTAAACCAGGACTAAACCAGGTCTAAACCAGATCTAAACCAGGTCTAAACCAGGACTAAACCAGGTCTAAACCAGGTCTAAACCAGGTCTAAACCAGATCTAAACCAGGACTAAACCAGATCTAAACCAGGTCTAAACCAGGTCTAAACCAGATCTAAACCAGGACTAAACCAGGTCTAAACCAAGTCTAAACCAGGTCTAAACCAGGACTAAACCAGGTCTAAACCAGGTCTGAACCAGATCTAAACCAAATCTGAACCAGGTCTAAACCAGGTCTGAACCAGGTCTAAACCAGGACTAAACCAGGTCTAAACCAGGTCTAAACCAGGTCTAAACCAGGTCTAAACCAGGTCTAAACCAGGACTAAACCAGGTCTGAACCAGGTCTGAACCAGGTCTAAACCAGGACTAAACCAGGACTAAACCAGGTCTAAACCAGGTCTAAACCAGGTCTAAACCAGGTCTAAACCAGGACTAAACCAGATCTAAACCAGGTCTAAACCAGGACTAAACCAGGTCTAAACCAGGTCTAAACCAGGTCTAAACCAGGTCTAAACCAGGTCTAAACCAGATCTAAACCAGGTCTAAACCAGATCTAAACCAGGTCTAAACCAGGACTAAACCAGGTCTAAACCAGGTCTAAACCAGGTCTAAACCAGGACTAAACCAGGACTAAACCAGGACTAAACCAGGTCTAAACCAGGACTAAACCAGGACTAAACCAGGACTAAACCAGGTCTAAACCAGGTCTAAACCAGGTCTAAACCAGGACTGAACCAGGTCTAAACCAGGTCTGAACCAGATCTAAACCAGGTCTGAACCAGGTCTAAACCAGATCTAAACCAGGACTAAACCAGGTCTAAACCAGGCCTAAACCAGGACTAAACCAGGTCTAAACCAGGTCTAAACCAGGACTAAACCAGGACTAAACCAGATCTAAACCAGGTCTAAACCAGGTCTAAACCAGATCTAAACCAGGACTAAACCAGATCTAAACCAGGACTAAACCAGATCTAAACCAGGTCTAAACCAGGTCTAAACCAGGACTAAACCAGGTCTAAACCAGATCTAAACCAGGTCTAAACCAGGACTAAACCAGGTCTAAACCAGGTCTAAACCAGGTCTAAACCAGGTCTAAACCAGGACTAAACCAGATCTAAACCAGGTCTAAACCAGGTCTAAACCAGATCTAAACCAGGACTAAACCAGATCTAAACCAGGTCTAAACCAGGACTAAACCAGGTCTAAACCAGGTCTAAACCAGGTCTAAACCAGGTCTAAACCAGATCTAAACCAGGACTAAACCAGGTCTAAACCAGGACTAAACCAGGTCTAAACCAGATCTAAACCAGGTCTAAACCAGATCTAAACCAGGTCTAAACCAGATCTAAACCAGGTCTAAACCAGGACTAAACCAGGTCTAAACCAGGTCTAAACCAGGTCTAAACCAGGTCTAAACCAGGTCTAAACCAGATCTAAACCAGGTCTAAACCAGATCTAAACCAGGACTAAACCAGGTCTAAACCAGGTCTAAACCAGGTCTAAACCAGGTCTAAACCAGGTCTAAACCAGATCTAAACCAGGTCTAAACCAGATCTAAACCAGGACTAAACCAGATCTAAACCAGGTCTAAACCAGGACTAAACCAGGTCTAAACCAGGTCTAAACCAGGTCTAAACCAGGTCTAAACCAGATCTAAACCAGGTCTAAACCAGATCTAAACCAGGACTAAACCAGGTCTAAACCAGGTCTAAACCAGGTCTAAACCAGGTCTAAACCAGGTCTAAACCAGGTCTAAACCAGATCTAAACCAGGACTAAACCAGATCTAAACCAGGTCTAAACCAGGACTAAACCAGGTCTAAACCAGGTCTAAACCAGGTCTAAACCAGATCTAAACCAGGTCTAAACCAGGTCTAAACCAGATCTAAACCAGGTCTAAACCAGGACTAAACCAGGTCTAAACCAGGTCTAAACCAGGTCTAAACCAGGACTAAACCAGGACTAAACCAGGACTAAACCAGGTCTAAACCAGGACTAAACCAGGACTAAACCAGGACTAAACCAGGTCTAAACCAGGTCTAAACCAGGACTAAACCAGGTCTAAACCAGGTCTGAACCAGATCTAAACCAGGTCTGAACCAGGTCTAAACCAGGACTAAACCAGGTCTAAACCAGGCCTAAACCAGGACTAAACCAGGTCTAAACCAGGTCTAAACCAGGACTAAACCAGGACTAAACCAGGTCTAAACCAGATCTAAACCAGGTCTAAACCAGGTCTAAACCAGATCTAAACCAGGACTAAACCAGATCTAAACCAGGTCTAAACCAGGTCTAAACCAGGACTAAACCAGGTCTAAACCAGATCTAAACCAGGTCTAAACCAGGACTAAACCAGGTCTAAACCAGGTCTAAACCAGGTCTAAACCAGGACTAAACCAGATCTAAACCAGGTCTAAACCAGGACTAAACCAGATCTAAACCAGGTCTAAACCAGGACTAAACCAGGTCTAAACCAGGTCTAAACCAGGTCTAAACCAGGTCTAAACCAGATCTAAACCAGGACTAAACCAGGTCTAAACCAGGTCTAAACCAGGTCTAAACCAGGACTAAACCAGGTCTAAACCAGATCTAAACCAGGTCTAAACCAGATCTAAACCAGGACTAAACCAGGTCTAAACCAGGACTAAACCAGGTCTAAACCAGGTCTAAACCAGGTCTAAACCAGGTCTAAACCAGATCTAAACCAGGACTAAACCAGGTCTAAACCAGGTCTAAACCAGGTCTAAACCAGATCTAAACCAGGACTAAACCAGGTCTAAACCAGGACTAAACCAGGACTAAACCAGGTCTAAACCAGGTCTAAACCAGGACTAAACCAGGTCTAAACCAGGACTAAACCAGGTCTAAACCAGGACTAAACCAGGTCTAAACCAGGTCTAAACCAGGTCTAAACCAGATCTAAACCAGGACTAAACCAGGTCTAAACCAGGACTAAACCAGGACTAAACCAGGTCTAAACCAGGTCTAAACCAGGACTAAACCAGGTCTAAACCAGGACTAAACCAGGTCTGAACCAGGTCTGAACCAGATCTAAACCAGGACTAAACCAGGTCTAAACCAGGTCTAAACCAGGACTATGTACAGAGTCTGTGGTTTTTTTGGTTCAGGCCACAGTTTGTAGTTTGTTTAGTTTCAGCCAAACTCCCAGAACCAGTTCCACCGCAGCCTCTGTGCTTCCTCTGAGAAAACTATCACTGCAGATCATTAACCACATGTGGAGGACTCACAGTAAACAATAATAATCATGCAAATAAACATAACAATAAACATGGTTTGTTCCCTTCACACGGAGTAGGATCAGATCATTGTGAAGGAGATGAGGCGCGCTCTGAAGCTGTATTTTGTGCTTACAAACGACAAAAAAAACAAGGCTTTTACAGAAACACTGGTTAAAAAATAGTTTACCAACACAAACCGTTCATCAGAAGGCTAAGCTAAGTTAGAGCTAACGTCAGTGGTCACAGGAGGAGGAGCAGAGGAGGATCAGAGGAGGAGCAGAGGAAGCAGAGGAGGAGCAGAGGGAGCAGAGGACGAGCAGAGGAGGAGCAGAGGGAGCAGAGGAGGAGCAGAGGACGAGCAGAGGAGGAGCAGAGGAGGAGCAGAGGGAGCAGAGGAGGAGCAGAGGACGAGCAGAGGAGGAGCAGAGGAGGAACAGAGGAGGAGCAGAGGGAGCAGAGGAGGAACAGAGGGGGAGCAGAGGGAGCAGAGGAGGAGCAGAGGAGGAGCAGAGGAGGAACAGAGGGGGAGCAGAGGAGGAGCAGAGGGAGCAGAGGACGAGCAGAGGAGGAGCAGAGGGAGCAGAGGAGGAGCAGAGGGAGCAGAGGAGGAACAGAGGGGGAGCAGAGGGAGCAGAGGAGGAGCAGAGGAGGAGCAGAGGGAGCAGAGGAGGGGCAGAGGAGGAGCAGAGGGAGCAGAGGAGGAGCAGAGGGAGCAGAGGAGGAGCAGAGGAGGAGCAGAGGAGGAGCAGAGGGAGCAGAGGAGGGGCAGAGGAGGAGCAGAGGGAGCAGAGGAGGAGCAGAGGACGAGCAGAGGGAGCAGAGGAGGAGCAGAGGGAGCAGAGGAGGAACAGAGGGGGAGCAGAGGGAGCAGAGGAGGAGCAGAGGAGGAGCAGAGGAGGAGCAGAGGGAGCAGAGGAGGGGCAGAGGAGGAGCAGAGGAGGAGCAGAGGAGGAGCAGAGGAGGAGCAGAGGAGGAGCAGAGGAGGAGCAGAGGGAGCAGAGGAGGAGCAGAGGAGGAGCAGAGGGAGCAGAGGAGGAGCAGAGGAGGAGCAGAGGAGGAGCAGAGGAGGAGCAGAGGAGGAGCAGAGGGAGCAGAGGAGGAGCAGAGGGAGCAGAGGAGGAGCAGAGGGAGCAGAGGACGAGCAGAGGAGGAGCAGAGGAGGAGCAGAGGAGGAGCAGAGGGACCAGAGGAGGGAGCAGAGGAGGGAGCAGAGGACGAGCAGAGGAGGAGCAGAGGAGGAGAGGGTCAGAGGGAGCAGAGGAGGAGCAGAGGGAGCAGAGGATCCACAGTGAAGGGTCCAGAGGAGGAGGAGTATATGAAGAGTATAGAAGCGTGTACCTCGAGCAGGCGGTGGTGCAGCTCGCAGGTGCGGCCCTTGAGCGCCTCCTGGGGGTCGAGCAGGGCGTGGGAGGCGTAGAAGGCGGTGGTGCGGTGGGGAACCACGTGCTCGGCGCAGTAGGAGGCGGTGCAGGTGAGGCAGGAGCTCACCGCCGGCTGCTTCAGGCCCGTGCACACGTCGCACCACACCGTCTCCCCGAGCTTCACCCGCTCCAGGTCGAACCCCGCCCCCTGAGCGTCGTCGCCGGGCCACGCCCCCTCCGCCACCAGGAAGGGGTTGGCGCCGCCGTTCTGCGCCGGGCCCACGCCGTAGCGCTTCAGCTTGTACTTGTCCGCGATGGCGGCGAAGACGCAGTTCACCGACAGCCGGGGGCGCTCATCGAACTGACGCTTACACAGGGGACAGGTGCAGACGGGAGAGGACGCCCAGTACCCGCCGATACACGCCTGCAACCACAGAAGAGGTCAGAAACTACAACCACAGAAGAAGAAGAGGTCAGAAACTACAACCACAGAAGAAGAGGTGGTCAGAAACTACAACCACAGAAGAAGAGGTGGTCAGAAACTACAACCACAGAAGAAGAGGTGGTCAGAAACTACAACCACAGAAGAAGAGGTGGTCAGAAACTACAACCACAGAAGAAGAGGTGGTCAGAAACTACAACCACAGAAGAAGAGGTGGTCAGAAACTACAACCACAGAAGAAGAAGAGGTCAGAAACTACAACCACAGAAGAAGAGGTGGTCAGAAACTACAACCACAGAAGAAGAGGTGGTCAGAAACTACAACCACAGAAGAAGAGGTGGTCAGAAACTACAACCACAGAAGAAGAGGTGGTCAGAAACTACAACCACAGAAGAAGAGGTGGTCAGAAACTACAACCACAGAAGAAGAGGTGGTCAGAAACTACAACCACAGAAGAAGAGGTGGTCAGAAACTACAACCACAGAAGAAGAGGTGGTCAGAAACTACAACCACAGAAGAAGAGGTGGTCAGAAACTACAACCACAGAAGAAGAAGTCAGAAACTACAACCACAGAAGAAAAGGTGGTCAGAAACTACAACCACAGAAGAAGAAGAGGTCAGAAACTACAACCACAGAAGAAGAGGTGGTCAGAAACTACAACCACAGAAGAAGAGGTGGTCAGAAACTACAACCACAGAAGAAGAGGTGGTCAGAAACTACAACCACAGAAGAAGAAGAGGTCAGAAACTACAACCACAGAAGAAGAGGTGGTCAGAAACTACAACCACAGAAGAAGAGGAGGTCAGAAACTACAACCACAGAAGAAGAGGTGGTCAGAAACTACAACCACAGAAGAAGAAGAGGTCAGAAACTACAACCACAGAAGAAGAGGTGGTCAGAAACTACAACCACAGAAGAAGAGGTGGTCAGAAACTACAACCACAGAAGAAGAGGTGGTCAGAAACTACAACCACAGAAGAAGAGGTGGTCAGAAACTACAACCACAGAAGAAGAGGTGGTCAGAAACTACAACCACAGAAGAAGAGGTGGTCAGAAATTACAACCACAGAAGAAGAGGTGGTCAGAAACTACAACCACAGAAGAAGAGGTGGTCAGAAACTACAACCACAGAAGAAGAAGTCAGAAACTACAAACACAGAAGAAAAGGTGGTCAGAAACTACAACCACAGAAGAAAAGGTGGTCAGAAACTACAACCACAGAAGAAGAGGTCAGAAACTACAACCACAGAAGAAAAGGTGGTCAGAAACTACAACCACAGAAGAAAAGGTGGTCAGAAACTACAACCACAGAAGAAGAGGTCAGAAACTACAACCACAGAAGAGGAGGTCAGAAACTACAACCACAGAAGAAGAGGTGGTCAGAAACTACAAACACAGAAGAAGTGGTCAGAAACTACAACCACAGAAGAAGAAGAGGTCAGAAACTACAACCACAGAAGAAGAAGAAGAAGAGGTCAGAAACTACAACCACAGAAGAAGAAGAGGTCAGAAACTACAACCACAGAAGAAGAAACCCTAACCATAGAAGGACTGGGGACTTTACAGGCCCAGTGCCATCTAGGGGTTAGCAAAAGAATACTACACACAGGTGGGGTGTGGTGTAGTGGTGGAGGTTGTTACCTGAGTGGGGTGAGGTGTAGTGGTGGAGGTTGTTACCTGAGTGGGGTGAGGTGTAGTGGTGGAGGTTGTTACCTGAGTGGGGTGAGGTGTAGTGGTGGAGGTTGTTACCTGAGTGGGGTGAGGTGTAGTGGTGGAGGTTGTTACCTGAGTGAGGTGTAGTGGTGGAGGTTGTTACCTGAGTGAGGTGTAGTGGTGGAGGTTGTTACCTGAGTGAGGTGTAGTGGTGGAGGTTGTTACCTGAGTGGGGTGAGGTGTAGTGGTGGAGGTTGTTACCTGAGTGAGGTGTAGTGGTGGAGGTTGTTACCTGAGTGAGGTGTAGTGGTGGAGGTTGTTACCTGAGTGGGGTGAGGTGTAGTGGTGGAGGTTGTTACCTGAGTGGAGTGAGGTGTTGTGGCGGAGGTTGTTACCTGAGTGGGGTGAGGTGTAGTGGTGGAGGTTGTTACCTGAGTGGGGTGAGGTGTAGTGGTGGAGGTTGTTACCTGAGTGGGGTGTAGTGGTGGAGGTTGTTACCTGAGTGGGGTGTGGTGTAGTGGTGGAGGTTGTTACCTGAGTGGAGTGAGGTGTAGTGGTGGAGGTTGTTACCTGAGTGGGGTGTAGTGGTGGAGGTTGTTACCTGAGTGGAGTGAGGTGTAGTGGTGGAGGTTGTTACCTGAGTGGGGTGAGGTGTAGTGGTGGAGGTTGTTACCTGAGTGGAGTGAGGTGTAGTGGTGGAGGTTGTTACCTGAGTGAGGTGTTGTGGCGGAGGTTGTTACCTGAGTGGGGTGTAGTGGTGGAGGTTGTTACCTGAGTGGAGTGAGGTGTAGTGGTGGAGGTTGTTACCTGAGTGAGGTGTAGTGGTGGAGGTTGTTACCTGAGTGGAGTGAGGTGTAGTGGTGGAGGTTGTTACCTGAGTGGAGTGAGGTGTAGTGGTGGAGGTTGTTACCTGAGTGGGGTGAGGTGTAGTGGTGGAGGTTGTTACCTGAGTGGAGTGAGGTGTAGTGGTGGAGGTTGTTACCTGAGTGGGGTGAGGTGTAGTGGTGGAGGTTGTTACCTGAGTGGAGTGAGGTGTAGTGGTGGAGGTTGTTACCTGAGTGGAGTGAGGTGTAGTGGTGGAGGTTGTTACCTGAGTGAGGTGTTGTGGCGGAGGTTGTTACCTGAGTGGGGTGTAGTGGTGGAGGTTGTTACCTGAGTGGAGTGAGGTGTAGTGGTGGAGGTTGTTACCTGAGTGAGGTGTAGTGGTGGAGGTTGTTACCTGAGTGGAGTGAGGTGTAGTGGTGGAGGTTGTTACCTGAGTGGAGTGAGGTGTAGTGGTGGAGGTTGTTACCTGAGTGGGGTGAGGTGTAGTGGTGGAGGTTGTTACCTGAGTGGAGTGAGGTGTAGTGGTGGAGGTTGTTACCTGAGTGAGGTGTAGTGGTGGAGGTTGTTACCTGAGTGAGGTGTAGTGGTGGAGGTTGTTACCTGAGTGGGGTGAGGTGTAGTGGTGGAGGTTGTTACCTGGCAGAAGTTGTGTCCGCAGGGCGTGGACACAGGTTGGTTGAACAGGTCCAGGCAGATGGAGCAGGTCAGTTCCTGCTCAGAGAAAAGCTCTGGATCCTCAGACATCGCCTCCGCCATCGGGACACTCTCAGACTCTCTACTCCACCTGCTGGACACTCTCAGACTCTCTACTCCACCTGCTGGACACTCTCAGACTCTCTACTCCACCTGCTGGACGCTGTCAGACTCTCTACTCCACCTGCTGGACACTCTCAGACTCTCTACTCCACCTGCTGGACACTCTCAGACTCTCTACTCCACCTGCTGGACGCTGTCAGACTCTCTACTCCACCTGCTGGACGCTGTCAGACTCTCTACTCCACCTGCTGGACGCTGTCAGACTCTCTACTCCACCTGCTGGACGCTGTCAGACTCTCTACTCCACCTGCTGGACGCTGTCAGACTCTCTACTCCACCTGCTGGACGCTGTCAGACTCTCTACTCCACCTGCTGGACACTGTCAGACTCTCTACTCCACCTGCTGGACGCTGTCAGACTCTCTGCTCCACCTGCTGGACGCTGTCAGACTCTCTACTCCACCTGCTGGACGCTGTCAGACTCTCTACTCCACCTGCTGGACACTCTCAGACTCTCTACTCCACCTGCTGGACACTCTCAGACTCTCTACTCCACCTGCTGGACAGTGTTTACTCACCACCTGAAAGTAAAGAAGAGTAAAAGTATTACAACTTTAGAACAACAAGTCCAGATTACTTTTTGAAGCTTTTGTTGGGATTCAGTGAGCCTGGATGAGTGAGAGTCTTCAGGACAACACATATGACTGAAAGGACTTCTGCTCAGTAGAAACATCTTCTGTCTCCAGACCAGAACCCTGGAGCCCTCTGCGGCTCCTGTGCTACAGTCACACGTAAAGGTCTGGGCTCCCTCTGAGGTTCCATAATAATTGACTCTGTCTTCACGAACAAAGATCACAGAGATATATTTTAGATAGATTTATTTTCTGGTGACATCTGAGTTCTAGGGAGTTTTCCTAACAACAGTTTTTAGATTAGCAGGATTGAGGTGGATGGAGTTAAATGAAATGTGACCAAAAAAATGTGTCCATGCAAAAATGTGGGCAGCCTTCAGTGTTGTGAAGTGCAGCAGGATGATGTTGGAGGTGTTTGGAGGAGATCTGTGGGTTGTTTTTAACCATCCTCACCGTTCCTGGGTCTCTCTGCCACATCTGGCCTCAACATCAGCTCTGCCTGGGTCCTTCCATTTCCTAAAGACCTTTTCTCATTACTGACTGCACCGCTAACAAGTTTTCTGTTGCAAGTAATCAATTTTGAGAAGTAACGTCTGTGTGTCCTGAGTCGCTCACCTTTTGCTATTTTTCAGTCTTCTAACAGACGCTCACAAAGACGTTAACTGGCTAACGGTAGATAAACAAAAACTCCACATATTGCTCTACCTCTGTGGTAATTTTTGTGTATTTAGTGTTTATAAAAAAATAATGATATGAAAATAAGTTTCAGTGATCTTAGTGTTTTTGTAGCTAACTTTGTCCGTCTTATTATTTTCTGATTAACGTTAGCTTAGCCCACAATCTTATTTTGAAAGACGGAAACAAGGAACTGGATGTGAAAATTTGTTAACGTAAATATCCCAGCCTTAAATTAGAGCCGAAAAATCCAACAAATAAGGCTGAAAAAGCCAGAAAGGTGACTGTGTCTGATGTTGGAACTTCTGTGTGTCCGACTCAGGGCCATAGCACTGCCGAGCTTTAACCTCGGACAGTAGCTCTATTTCTTATGACCACAATAAAATATGTCTTAAAGAAACTATCCAACCAATATATTGTTATAAATGAAAGAAAATATACTTTTATTTTATACAATTTGCATTAATGAAGATAATAAATGAGCGACTTTATGACTTGCTGAATATAAAAAAGTAACAGAATTTTAGCTGAAAGTGTCCGACTCAGGACACGCACGTTACCTAAACACTGCAACTGTTGTTAGGAAAACTCTAGAACTCAGATGTCACCAGAAAATAAAAGACAGACCTCTGATCTTTGTTCGTGAAGACAGAGTCAATTATTATGGAACCTCAGAGGGAGCCCAGACTTTGTTTATGACTGTAATGAACAAGGACAAAAGAATTACCGCTGTGTTCCTGATCTATCTTTATACATCCCCCAGAAAACTTTAACAAAACATGTGATTTCCTGTCTCTGAGCCTGAATGAGCTGTGGCAGAGAAACACCACAGGCTACGAAAACTTCTGAACTTCTCTTTGCACTGAACACAGAGCTGAGATGTTGTGAGAAGTGCTCTGTGTGTTACTGCAGGTCTCTGTGTGTTACTGCAGTGCTCTGTGTGTTACTGCAGTGCTCTGTGTGTTACTGCAGTGCTCTGTGTGTTACCGCAGTGCTCTGTGTGTTACTGCAGTGCTCTGTGTGTTACTGCAGTGCTCTGTGTGTTACTGCAGTGCTCTGTGTGTTACTGCAGTGCTCTGTGTGTTACTGCAGGTCTCTGTGTGTTACCGCAGTGCTCTGTGTGTTACTGCAGTGCTCTGTGTGTTACTGCAGTGCTCTGTGTGTTACCGCAGTGCTCTGTGTGTTACCGCAGTGCTCTGTGTGTTACTGCAGTGCTCTGTGTGTTACTGCAGTGCTCTGTGTGTTACCGCAGTGCTCTGTGTGTTACCGCAGTGCTCTGTGTGTTACTGTTAGAGAAATGTGTATATAAGTTATCTACTTTTATATGTCTCATAAATCCTAAGTACAATATGTGTGTTATGAATGTAATAATCATGTGCTGAGTTACAGAGTGTTCCAGTAAGATAATGCTGACGCACGACTGACTGCTTAATCTATACTGACCGTATAGATTAAGCATGGCATGGCCGCAGAAGAATGACCACTGGATAAGAAAGTGCGGCCTCAGAACTGATAACCAGCGTTGTTATGTTAAATTATCATATGTAGAGTTGATGACTGTCTCTGTCCTAGTTCCCCAATTCCCTTATCGGACAGAGACGGTGCATGTAATCAGGGGCGTGATGTTTAATAAAAAGCATGAGAGCGACAGGGAGCCCAGAGCACATGGAGGGAATGTCCCCGGTGCATGTCACTGGGTCTTCATCTCTGTCTGCTCTCCTTGCAAGTAAACCATTTAACGTGTCTGTGTTTCTTCTTGTTTTAGTATTATAGTTGGATTTAACCAGCTCCAACAATTGGTCCTTCGAGCCGGATTCCTCCAGTGACCTGCCAGTGAGACCAAAAGCCGACACGATCCACCTACACCATCAGGCCAGGCTACAGCTCCATCTGCAGCCACCCAAGTCATCAGACTCAGAACAAGAAGAACAGGAAGCCCAGTCCACCAGTTTAAACATGAGTTGAACTGACTGTAGCACCCATCACATAAGAAAGCAAGTTTCTGTCGGGCCTTAAAGCTGCACTCTGTGAACTGGGCTCCTCCTCACAATGTCCAATGGTCCAAGTTGCCAGTGTGAGGAAATGGACAATTACAGCATCAACAAGGACTTACACACAGCTGCTCTGACCATGCAGCTGGATGCAGAGAGCGTGGATGCCTGGGACAAGGACGTGGCCGAGGCAAGGGTCGTGGTCACTGGAACAGAGGACAGAGGGTCCACCAAGGACAAAATAGAGGCCAAGACCACGTATGGTACATTTGAGGACAGTTTGGACACTGGGCTTGAGATTGTATAAGTTGGACACTGGATGCGAGAGGTCCACAAAGATACAGTGAAGGACCTCGCCTGAGTGCTCCCCAGGGGTCAGACTGACTGGGCAGCGAGGACGGGCCCCGTGAGAGACGCACCGAGGAGACGTCACCCAGAGGAAGGTACTGCACCCACAACACACACACATTCACATCTGTAGCTCTGCAATGAAGAACTGCTTACTGCTAACACACACACATTGGTTTCACAAGCAGACACTTATTTGGAGAATAAGACTAAGCCAGCAGCTACAACTTATGCAAGTCTGGTCTCATTGACAAATACAGCCTTACGAGGATATACCATTGAATTGAATGGAAAAAAAAAATATATATATATATGTTTCTTGTTGATTCAGGGGCCACTAATTTTGTGGTCAAAAGGCTAGTCTTAAAGAAATCTCCCAAAATGAGTGGTTGTTATGTTTTACTCTGTCAGTGCCTCTGGTGACACTGTGCGAGAGCAATATGTCTCCACTTTCATGCTTAGACCCTGCAGGCAAAACTTTTAAGCTCTTTTCCATTTTTCCACGTTATGTCCAGTTAATTTTCTGCGTTGAGATCTGATGTGCAGATTAGACATTTGCCTTATCTCCACACCAGAAGGTCCTCCGGTCGTAACAATTGATCATTTGGCCAGTAACAACATATTCACAGGAGTCAGGTTGGGAACTGGGACTCCTTTATATTTATAGCAATGGAAATTGCCACCAACTCCAATTACTACAGACCTAATCAAAATGGCACAAACCAGGTGTCTCCTGAGGGTACTACTTATATGCATGAGGATGACCTGCACTGCACATCACACGAGTCACAGACTGGGCCCCACCTCTGACCCTGGGTCTCATTCTCTTCTGTGCTGAAGCAAACAGAATGCCTTTCACCTCTGTGTTACACTCAGACTGCTCTGTGTCTCTGGTGTCAGATAAACATGACGCTTATCAAAACAGCACCTCCTCCTCCTCTTTCTCTCTGACTCTGAGGCTGCAGCCATCCCTGCTTTAAAAGCAGTTTCACAGGACCTGTGGGCAAAAAGTAAAATACGATGTTGGTTTGATCAAAGATTATGAACCAGTGGTGATCACCCCTAAATCTACTTATAGGCCATACCAGCACCAGTACCCCTTAAAACAAGAAGCTATTGTTGGCATTACTCCAGTTTTAATGCTCTAAGGGAGGCAGGAGTAATACTGCTTTGTGAAAATTCTCCAGTACTTTTTTTTTGTACAACTATATCACCATGGCATTAAGTGTTGCCATTTGCGGTCATGTGGTCAGACGTGGGAGAAGGTCAAAAGCCCCAGGTTACAGTGGATAACCTGTACGATGGGAGTAGAAACACGTTAGACTGAGAGGGTTTAGCTTGCTCTTTTTAGATGGGACAGTAATGGTCGAAGATGTTTTGTTATGTTTTATTTATTTTTATTATTATTTTTTTTAATACTAGTGCTACTCTGAGTTTGTTTGTTGTTTGTGTCTCTGTTCTTTGTCTTTGTCTGTTTGTCCAATGTCCTGTCATGTCAATGTCTTGTCGTTGGTAACAATAATGGCAAGACGGGTTAATTTACAAGCTCCGCCCCTCCTTGTCTGCATACCAACCCAACATGATGATCTTTAGTAGAGGCCTGAATTCCAGCCTTGCCTTCATAACAATTTTTAGAAAAAAAAATCGGGCCAAATTAACACATGGGATGGTCCATGTGTCAAAAGGGGGGATGTTAACAGCACTCAAGCAAAAGTGGTACACAAAAGGGTTGACAGGTTATGTACAGAAATCTTGTCCACAGCACATAATGCAGGTAAAAGCACACACACAACACCTGCAGCTGGGGTAAGGAATCTGCATTTATTGAGAACACTGTGAGGCGCACCAGGACGTTAACAAAGACTAACAAATTTGGGTCTGAAATGTCAATACTACTACCAGACGATCACAAATAAAAAACATGGACGATCATAACACTCAGACATCTCTTAACCAAGTGTCCAAGACACACCTGAAGTCAAAGTTCTCTACCAAGTCGATCATCGACCTCTTACCCAGGACGTCCTGTTGCCCTGATGGACAGCTGTGTTTGAACCTGGGTTGTTTATGGACAACTGTGGCTCACAGAGTCCCAACACAGACCCACTCATGTTCATCAGGGGGGCCGTTCCTCCCCCCAATCATCCCCCTCCATGTCACTGTCATTGCCCACGTGGCCCTGAAGTCACTCGTGAACAATGGAGCTCAAGCTCCGACTGGACTCTTGCTTGAGATCATCGTCATATAAGAATTTTATAAACTGACCAATGCCATATACGGCTAACCCAGAGTCTTTATCCCCTCTTCTGCTTTCCGCTAGGTCCTGGTCCTGGAGCGTGTCCCGTACTTTGGGCATTAGGCGGGGTAACCTCCCTGGAAGGGTCCAGCTTAGTCCAAGGCCGGACCCAGACACCCTGACAGACGACCACTCACTATCTCCTCCAGGGCCTTTCAGAGTCCCAACGAGGCCGTCTTGTCTTGGCCTGTGGCCAAGCTTAGCAGAGCAGTACATTAAACATTAACATCTTTTAAAGAAAAATAACTTCTGGTTGAGCTAACGCTATTGTATTATACTTACAATTTGTCTGACATTTTGGTCGACTAAACTATACTAAAATCAAAGACTATGACTAAAATCCTAACCAATGTTCAGTGTCCTCTTTGCACCGAGACTAACTCGTCCCTGTCCAGGACGTTCCTCGCCTAAGGCCTGTGGGACAGGCTCCAGACCTGTGACCTGTAACTGGAAGAACATGAAGAAGATGAATGAATGAATTATAAAATATTTTAAAACATGTACAAAATGAGTTTGTAAAGCTGTGTCTGCAGTCGGCCAGTGCTGATGTCCCTGTCTCGTGCCCAAAGTAGCTGGGACAGACTCCAGCCCCTGGCCTCTGTAAATAATCAGCAGTGGTTTAATTGTGTGATCTTTACATTTCTCCTGCAGGTGTCCAGAATTACTCCTGCAGTCACGGCCTCAGTCTGAACCAGGAAATCACAGAGACGCCACAAATTAAAGAGGAACCAGAGGAACAGAGCATCAAACAGGAGGAAGAGCAGCTTTCAGACTTCATTATTGTCTCTGTGAAGAGTGAAGCACAGTCCTCACTGCTTCAACAAAGACAAACTGAGCACAGAGAGGAAACACAGGGAGAGGACTGTGGTCGAGCAGCAGCAGACACCAGCTTAGACCCACATGGACATTTACACTCAGAGACTGAGGAACAAACTGACAACTCTTCTGACACTGACAATGATGAAGACTGGGAACCTCCAGCCAGCAGTTCAGCTCAACAGATGGAGACAGAGGCTGATGGAGACGACTACAACCAAGTCCAGATAAAAGACAGAAGAAGAGCTGCCCAAAACTCAGGTCTGTTCACCAAATACAAGTCTGCACCAGAGACTGGTGACGCTGGAAAAGATGCTGACAAATCAGGAACTAAAACCAAAAAATATGAGTGCTCTGTTTGTAAAAAAAGGTTCACAACTAAAGGAAGCTTACAAAGACACGCAAGAGTTCACACAGGAGAGAAACCTTACAGCTGTTCAGTCTGTAAGAAAAGGTTTTCAAGAAGATCTGATCACAAGGAACATATGAGAACTCACACTGGAGAGAAACCTTACAGCTGTTCAGTCTGTGAAAAAACTTTTTCCAACAGTCATTATATCAAAGAACATATGAGAACTCACACTGGCGAGAAACCTTACAGCTGTTCAGTCTGTGAGAAAACATTTGTTTTTCGGACTGCTTTCAATATCCATATGAAGATTCACACTGGAGAGAAACCTTACAGCTGTTCAGTCTGTGAGAAAACATTTGCCCATAACAGTCATATCAAAGAACATATGAGAACTCACACTGGCGAGAAACCCTACAGCTGTTCAGTATGTGTGAAAACATTTACCCAACTGGCTCATCTCAAAAAACATTTGAGAACGCACACTGGCGAGAAACCTTACAGCTGTTCAGTCTGTAAGAAAGGCTTTTCAGGTAGCTCTTACCTCAAAGTACATATGAGAATTCACACTGGAGAGAAACCTTACAGCTGTTCAGTCTGTGAAAAACCATTTGCCATTACGAGCAGTCTCAAAACCCATATGAAGACTCACACAGGAGAGAAACCGTAGCTGTACAAATGTGATTCAGTAAAAGTTCACAAGCCTTACAGCTGTCCAGCCTGAAATTATTTTCACAAATTTAAATAAACAACATCCATGTGTTCAAGAAATCCCTCTGTTTCTGTTCTTGAGATATATTTAGAAATATGGGAAAATGTTTATTTACATTATCTCTGTTTATGGACCAATGGTGATGCAGTACTGACAGTTACTGACCAATGGTGATGCAGTACTGACAGTGACAGTTATGGACCATGATTGATTTTATTAGATTTAAAATGTTTGTGTAGCAGCAGATGAAACATTTTTAGTCACAGCTTTCGTAATAAAATGCACTGCCATAGAAATATTATATAATAGATCATTCTTTTTTTTTCTCTTGGAATTTCATGATTAACTTCAGTCCTCATCACACACAACAAACATTAACTGTGTTTATGAAAGTGAAGCCTTAAATTCCAGTTTGTGTGGTGCAGACACATCCAGCACAAACCTCTGCCTCTGCTCAGTCTGGGACCTTTTTCTACTTTGCCCTGATGTGCACATCTCTGTAAGAACTACATTTTGGATTTGTGCTCACGCAAACACAAACAAACTCATTTCTCAACAAACACTTTCACACCAATTTATGACAAAAACTCACCCAAATCATTTTAGTTCACAAATGTTTTTTATTTTCCTTGTAGGCTCGATCATTTATACAAACACTAATGTGGCCATCTCCACATTTATACCTCTGTCTACCATATATGGGCAAATGGCGCCACCTAGGGAAAAACAATAAAAACTACAATTCCAATCCCTCACTGTCATGAATCCATGAAATACTTGATAAAAATGTAAATTATATTGCAGTGACAGTGTAGAATAAAAATAAAAAGAAACATCCGACAGAAAATCCTCCATCGCTGAGCTCAGAGCCCGGGTCCCTGACCTCTGTGTGGACGTCACGACTCTGCGATGTTACAGGAAATAAACTCCAGCTCCAGCTCAGATCTTGTGTTCTGATGGAGGAGACGTTTGTGGACAGACCCAGGACGTCTGAAGCTCGAAGAAACTACTGATAAATCCATATTTTGTGATCCTGTATTTGGCAGCCATTCCCAAAGTCAAAAGTGTCGCAGCCCTTTCATTTTCCGACGATCCCATGCAGTGATGGGAAGTTTGGTTCATTTGAGTGAAGCTGGATCATTTGGTTTAGCTTCACCTGAAAGCGGCTCTTTTGGCTCCAGATGGCTCTACATTTACCTCCAATACTTTTTATATTTCAGCCAAATTCAACACAGTTTTGAGAAATGCGTTGTGTTGTGTACTCGTGTAACTCAAACCTTTAAATGACTTTCTCACAGAACCACACTCCTAACAAAAAGCTTTTTTAGCAGTAAAAACAACAGCAATGGCTGACCTCAAAACCCAAAAAACTTGATCATAAATATATAACCTAAAAATAAACTGAGTTATATTGTGTGTCTCTGAACTAACCTCCAATCCTGATTTCTTCTCCAATATTATCTGCCTGGTTTTTAAAATAAAAAATAAAAAGCTCATGGATGGGAGCCGGCTCAGTCACCACCGACCCATCACTGCCGGACCCCAACACTAAAACTTTATTTTATTTAAAAGTTTATGTCATGTTTTTCTCTGTTTCTATAAAAACTTTACAAAAACACAAACTGATGGCATTTATTTTAAGTAAACAAGTAAATGACTGTAATTCAACTCAATTTCTCTGTGTGTACTTAACGACAACAGCCTCTGGGGGCCCCTGCAGTACCTTGTGGTCCCCCAGGGGGCTTTGGACCACACTTTAGGAACCACTGTTATCTGTTGAGACTGGACTGAGGCAGGTTTTTGTGCAGGTGCAGTGCTCACTGATGGAGTGCTGTAAAATCACACGTTACAGATGTTGTACAGATCATGCCGAAGACAAACGCATGAATGAAGATTAATAATATTTATTATATTTATAAGATTAATAATATTTATTATAATTATAAGATTTATAATATTTATTATATTTATAAGATTAATAATATTTATTATAATTATAAGATTTATAATATTTATTATATTTATAAGATTAATAATATTTATTATATTTATAAGATTAATAATATTTATTATAATTATAAGATTTATAATATTTATTATATTTATAAGATTAATAATATTTATTATAATTATAAGATTTATAATATTTATTATATTTATAAGATTAATAATATTTATTATATTTATAAGATTAATAATATTTATTATAATTATAAGATTTATAATATTTATTATATTTATAAGATTAATAATATTTATTATAATTATAAGATTTATAATATTTATTATATTTATAAGATTCATAATATTTATTATATTTATAAGATTAATAATATTTATTATAATTATAAGATTTATAATATTTATTATATTTATAAGATTAATAAAATTTATTATAATTATAAGATTTATAATATTTATTATATTTATAAGATTAATAATATTTTTTATATTTATAAGATTTATAATATTTATAAGATTCATAATATTTATTATATTTATAAGATTAATAATATTTTTTATATTTATAAGATTTATAATATTTATAAGATTCATAATATTTATTATATTTATAAGATTCATAATATTTATTATATTTATAAGATTTATAATATTTATTATATTTATAAGATTAATAATATTTATTATATTTATAAGATTCATAATATTTATTATATTTATAAGAGTAATAATATTTATTATATTTATAAGATTCATAATATTTATTATATTTATAAGAGTAATAATATTTATTATATTTATAAGAGTAATAATATTTATTATATTTATAAGATTCATAATATTTATTATATTTATAAGATTTATAATATTTATTATATTTATAAGATTCATAATATTTATTATATTTATAAGAGTAATATTTATTATATTTATAAGAGTAATAATATTTATTATATTTATAAGATTCATAATATTTATTATATTTATAAGATTCATAATATTTATTATATTTATAAGATTTATAATATTTATTATATTTATAAGATTCATAATATTTATTATATTTATAAGAGTAATATTTATTATATTTATAAGAGTAATAATATTTATTATATTTATAAGATTCATAATATTTATTATATTTATAAGATTCATAATATTTATTATATTTATAAGATTTATAATATTTATTATATTTATAAGATTAATAATATTTATTATAATTATAAGATTTATAATATTTATTATATTTATAAGATTAATAATATTTTTTATATTTATAAGATTTATAATATTTATAAGATTCATAATATTTATTATATTTATAAGATTCATAATATTTATTATATTTATAAGAGTAATAATATTTATTATATTTATAAGATTCATAATATTTATTATATTTATAAGAGTAATAATATTTATTATATTTATAAGAGTAATAATATTTATTATATTTATAAGATTCATAATATTTATTATATTTATAAGATTCATAATATATTTATAAGAGTAATAATATTTATTATATTTATAAGATTAATAATATTTATTATAATTATAAGATTTATAATATTTATTATATTTATAAGATTAATAATATTTTTTATATTTATAAGATTAATAATATTTATTATATTTATAAGATTCATAATATTTATTATATTTATAAGATTCATAATATTTATTATATTTATAAGATTTATAATATTTATTATATTTATAAGATTCATAATATTTATTATATTTATAAGAGTAATATTTATTATATTTATAAGATTCATAATATTTATTATATTTATAAGATTCATAATATTTATTATATTTATAAGATTAATAATATTTTTTATATTTATAAGATTTATAATATTTATAAGATTCATAATATTTATTATATTTATAAGATTCATAATATTTATTATATTTATAAGAGTAATAATATTTATTATATTTATAAGAGTAATAATATTTATTATATTTATAAGAGTAATAATATTTATTATATTTATAAGATTCATAATATTTATTATATTTATAAGATTTATAATATTTATTATATTTATAAGATTCATAATATTTTTTATATTTATAAGATTTAAAATATTTATAAGATTCATAATATTTATTATATTTATAAGATTAATAATATTTATTATAATTATAAGATTTATAATATTTATTATATTTATAAGATTAATAATATTTTTTATATTTATAAGATTAATAATATTTATTATATTTATAAGATTCATAATATTTATTATATTTATAAGATTCATAATATTTATTATATTTATAAGATTTATAATATTTATTATATTTATAAGATTCATAATATTTATTATATTTATAAGAGTAATATTTATTATATTTATAAGATTCATAATATTTATTATATTTATAAGATTCATAATATTTATTATATTTATAAGATTAATAATATTTTTTATATTTATAAGATTTATAATATTTATAAGATTCATAATATTTATTATATTTATAAGATTCATAATATTTATTATATTTATAAGAGTAATAATATTTATTATATTTATAAGAGTAATAATATTTATTATATTTATAAGAGTAATAATATTTATTATATTTATAAGATTCATAATATTTATTATATTTATAAGATTTATAATATTTATTATATTTATAAGATTCATAATATTTTTTATATTTATAAGATTTAAAATATTTATAAGATTCATAATATTTATTATATTTATAAGATTAATAATATTTTTTATATTTATAAGATTTATAATATTTATAAGATTCATAATATTTATTATATTTATAAGATTCATAATATTTATTATATTTATAAGAGTAATAATATTTATTATATTTATAAGAGTAATAATATTTATTATATTTATAAGATTCATAATATTTATTATATTTATAAGATTTATAATATTTATTATATTTATAAGATTCATAATATTTATTATATTTATAAGAGTAATATTTATTATATTTATAAGAGTAATAATATTTATTATATTTATAAGATTCATAATATTTATTATATTTATAAGATTCATAATATTTATTATATTTATAAGATTTATAATATTTATTATATTTATAAGATTCATAATATTTATTATATTTATAAGAGTAATATTTATTATATTTATAAGAGTAATAATATTTATTATATTTATAAGATTCATAATATTTATTATATTTATAAGATTCATAATATTTATTATATTTATAAGATTTATAATATTTATTATATTTATAAGATTAATAATATTTATTATAATTATAAGATTTATAATATTTATTATATTTATAAGATTAATAATATTTTTTATATTTATAAGATTTATAATATTTATAAGATTCATAATATTTATTATATTTATAAGATTCATAATATTTATTATATTTATAAGAGTAATAATATTTATTATATTTATAAGATTCATAATATTTATTAAATTTATAAGATTCATAATATTTATTATATTTATAAGATTAATAATATTTATTATAATTATAAGATTTATAATATTTATTATATTTATAAGATTCATAATATTTATTATATTTATAAGATTAATAATATTTATTATAATTATAAGATTTATAATATTTATTATATTTATAAGATTCATAATATTTATTATATTTATAAGATTTATAATATTTATTATATTTATAAGATTCATAATATTTATTAAATTTATAAGATTCATAATATTTATTATATTTATAAGATTAATAATATTTATTATAATTATAAGATTTATAATATTTATTATATTTATAAGATTCATAATATTTATTATATTTATAAGATTAATAATATTTATTATAATTATAAGATTTATAATATTTATTATATTTATAAGAGTAATAATATTTATTATATTTATAAGATTCATAATATTTATTATATTTATAAGATTCATAATATTTATTATATTTATAAGATTAATAATATTTATTATATTTATAAGAGTAATAATATTTATTATATTTATAAGAGTAATAATATTTATTATATTTATAAGAGTAATAATATTTATTACCTACAGAGAGAGGGTGTTCCTGTGTCCGGTTGTTGTTGTTACAGAGCAGATAAAGCCGCCGTAAACACTGCACACGGTTACTGCAGGTCACCTCAGACAGGATCAGATGTAACACTGCTGGACGAAAGGGAAGTGACCCAAAATAAAAACAAGGAAAACAAACAAAAAGGTTAAAGTAGTTAGTCCGCTGTCCACTCTTAAAAGCAGACTAACAGCAGGTAGCGGTGAATAACTGTAAACAAATACAAAAAGAATAAACCTCCTGCTAAAATAAACATTTTACTTCAAAATATTCGTCCTCACAAAACCACAAAATACATTTAAACACAACTGCACCAAACATCGTTAAAATAAAACCATATTCACCTCTGACCTCTGTCCTCTGTCCTCTGCCCTCTGCCCTCTGCCCTCTGACCTCTGTCCTCTGTCCTCTGTCCTCTGTCCTCTGCCCTCTGCCCTCTGCCCTCTGACCTCTGCCCTCTGCCCTCTGACCTCTGTCCTCTGACCTCTGTCCTCTGTCCTCTGTCCTCTGTCCTCTGACCTCTGTCCTCTGTCCTCTGTCCTCTGTCCTCTGTCCTCTGCCCTCTGCCCTCTGCCCTCTGCCCTCTGACCTCTGCCCTCTGCCCTCTGCCCTCTGACCTCTGCCCTCTGACCTCTGCCCTCTGCCCTCTGACCTCTGTCCTCTGACCTCTGTCCTCTGTCCTCTGTCCTCTGTCCTCTGACCTCTGTCCTCTGTCCTCTGTCCTCTGTCCTCTGCCCTCTGCCCTCTGCCCTCTGCCCTCTGACCTCTGCCCTCTGCCCTCTGACCTCTGTCCTCTGACCTCTGTCCTCTGTCCTCTGTCCTCTGTCCTCTGACCTCTGTCCTCTGTCCTCTGTCCTCTGACCTCTGTCCTCTGACCTCTGTCCTCTGTCCTCTGTCCTCTGACCTCTGCCCTCTGACCTCTGTCCTCTGTCCTCTGACCTCTGTCCTCTGACCTCTGTCCTCTGTCCTCTGACCTCTGACCTCTGCCCTCTGCCCTCTGACCTCTGTCCTCTGTCCTCTGACCTCTGCCCTCTGACCTCTGTCCTCTGTCCTCTGACCTCTGTCCTCTGACCTCTGTCCTCTGTCCTCTGACCTCTGACCTCTGCCCTCTGCCCTCTGCTCTCTGACCTCTGACCTCTGTCCTCTGACCTCTGTCCTCTGTCCTCTGTCCTCTGACCTCTGTCCTCTGTCCTCTGACCTCTGCCCTCTGACCTCTGCCCTCTGACCTCTGACCTCTGTCCTCTGTCCTCTGACCTCTGACCTCTGTCCTCTGTCCTCTGTCCTCTGACCTCTGCCCTCTGCCCTCTGCCCTCTGACCTCTGTCCTCTGACCTCTGTCCTCTGTCCTCTGTCCTCTGACCTCTGACCTCTGTCCTCTGTCCTCTGTCCTCTGTCCTCTGTCCTCTGACTTCTGTCCTCTGTCCTCTGCCCTCTGACCTCTGTCCTCTGTCCTCTGACCTCTGTCCTCTGACCTCTGTCCTCTGTCCTCTGTCCTCTGACCTCTGCCCTCTGACCTCTGTCCTCTGACCTCTGTCCTCTGACCTCTGTCCTCTGTCCTCTGTCCTCTGACCTCTGCCCTCTGCCCTCTGCCCTCTGTCCTCTGCCCTCTGCCCTCTGACCTCTGTCCTCTGTCCTCTGTCCTCTGTCCTCTGTCCTCTGTCCTCTGACCTCTGTCCTCTGTCCTCTGTCCTCTGTCCTCTGACCTCTGTCCTCTGTCCTCTGTCCTCTGTCCTCTGTCCTCTGCCCTCTGCCCTCTGCCCTCTGCCCTCTGACCTCTGCCCTCTGACCTCTGACCTCTGTCCTCTGACCTCTGTCCTCTGTCCTCTGTCCTCTGTCCTCTGACCTCTGTCCTCTGTCCTCTGTCCTCTGACCTCTGTCCTCTGACCTCTGTCCTCTGTCCTCTGTCCTCTGACCTCTGCCCTCTGACCTCTGTCCTCTGTCCTCTGACCTCTGTCCTCTGACCTCTGTCCTCTGTCCTCTGACCTCTGACCTCTGCCCTCTGCCCTCTGCTCTCTGACCTCTGTCCTCTGACCTCTGTCCTCTGTCCTCTGTCCTCTGACCTCTGTCCTCTGTCCTCTGTCCTCTGACCTCTGCCCTCTGACCTCTGCCCTCTGCCCTCTGACCTCTGACCTCTGTCCTCTGTCCTCTGTCCTCTGACCTCTGACCTCTGTCCTCTGTCCTCTGTCCTCTGACCTCTGCCCTCTGCCCTCTGACCTCTGTCCTCTGACCTCTGTCCTCTGTCCTCTGTCCTCTGACCTCTGACCTCTGTCCTCTGTCCTCTGTCCTCTGTCCTCTGTCCTCTGTCCTCTGTCCTCTGACTTCTGCCCTCTGTCCTCTGCCCTCTGACCTCTGTCCTCTGTCCTCTGTCCTCTGACCTCTGCCCTCTGCCCTCTGACCTCTGACCTCTGACCTCTGTCCTCTGTCCTCTGACCTCTGCCCTCTGCCCTCTGACCTCTGACCTCTGTCCTCTGACCTCTGTCCTCTGACCTCTGTCCTCTGTCCTCTGTCCTCTGTCCTCTGTCCTCTGACTTCTGTCCTCTGTCCTCTGCCCTCTGACCTCTGTCCTCTGACCTCTGTCCTCTGTCCTCTGTCCTCTGTCCTCTGTCCTCTGACTTCTGTCCTCTGTCCTCTGCCCTCTGACCTCTGTCCTCTGTCCTCTGTCCTCTGTCCTCTGTCCTCTGTCCTCTGACTTCTGTCCTCTGTCCTCTGCCCTCTGACCTCTGTCCTCTGTCCTCTGACCTCTGTCCTCTGACCTCTGTCCTCTGTCCTCTGTCCTCTGTCCTCTGACCTCTGTCCTCTGTCCTCTGTCCTCTGTCCTCTGACCTCTGCCCTCTGCCCTCTGACCTCTGCCCTCTGCCCTCTGCCCTCTGTCCTCTGACCTCTGTCCTCTGCCCTCTGACCTCTGTCCTCTGTCCTCTGACCTCTGTCCTCTGACCTCTGACCTCTGTCCTCTGTCCTCTGTCCTCTGACCTCTGTCCTCTGTCCTCTGACCTCTGACCTCTGACCTCTGTCCTCTGTCCTCTGACCTCTGTCCTCTGTCCTCTGTCCTCTGTCCTCTGACCTCTGTCCTCTGTCCTCTGACCTCTGACCTCTGACCTCTGTCCTCTGTCCTCTGTCCTCTGACCTCTGTCCTCTGTCCTCTGTCCTCTGACCTCTGTCCTCTGTCCTCTGACCTCTGACCTCTGACCTCTGTCCTCTGTCCTCTATCCTCTGACCTCTGTCCTCTGTCCTCTGTCCTCTGTCCTCTGACCTCTGTCCTCTGACCTCTGACCTCTGTCCTCTGTCCTCTGTCCTCTGACCTCTGTCCTCTGTCCTCTGACCTCTGACCTCTGACCTCTGTCCTCTGTCCTCTGACCTCTGTCCTCTGTCCTCTGTCCTCTGTCCTCTGACCTCTGTCCTCTGTCCTCTGACCTCTGACCTCTGTCCTCTGTCCTCTGTCCTCTGACCTCTGTCCTCTGTCCTCTGACCTCTGCCCTCTGCCCTCTGCCCTCTGCCCTCTGACCTCTGTCCTCTGACCTCTGTCCTCTGTCCTCTGACCTCTGTCCTCTGTCCTCTGTCCTCTGACCTCTGCCCTCTGACCTCTGCCCTCTGCCCTCTGACCTCTGACCTCTGTCCTCTGTCCTCTGTCCTCTGACCTCTGACCTCTGTCCTCTGTCCTCTGTCCTCTGACCTCTGCCCTCTGCCCTCTGACCTCTGTCCTCTGACCTCTGTCCTCTGTCCTCTGTCCTCTGACCTCTGACCTCTGTCCTCTGTCCTCTGTCCTCTGTCCTCTGTCCTCTGTCCTCTGACTTCTGTCCTCTGTCCTCTGCCCTCTGACCTCTGTCCTCTGTCCTCTGTCCTCTGACCTCTGCCCTCTGCCCTCTGACCTCTGACCTCTGACCTCTGTCCTCTGTCCTCTGACCTCTGCCCTCTGCCCTCTGACCTCTGACCTCTGTCCTCTGACCTCTGTCCTCTGACCTCTGTCCTCTGTCCTCTGTCCTCTGTCCTCTGTCCTCTGACTTCTGTCCTCTGTCCTCTGCCCTCTGACCTCTGTCCTCTGACCTCTGACCTCTGTCCTCTGTCCTCTGTCCTCTGTCCTCTGTCCTCTGACTTCTGTCCTCTGTCCTCTGCCCTCTGACCTCTGTCCTCTGTCCTCTGTCCTCTGTCCTCTGTCCTCTGTCCTCTGTCCTCTGTCCTCTGACCTCTGTCCTCTGACCTCTGTCCTCTGTCCTCTGTCCTCTGTCCTCTGACCTCTGTCCTCTGTCCTCTGTCCTCTGTCCTCTGACCTCTGCCCTCTGCCCTCTGACCTCTGCCCTCTGCCCTCTGCCCTCTGTCCTCTGACCTCTGTCCTCTGCCCTCTTACCTCTGTCCTCTGTCCTCTGTCCTCTGCCCTCTGACCTCTGTCCTCTGTCCTCTGACCTCTGTCCTCTGTCCTCTGACCTCTGTCCTCTGACCTCTGACCTCTGTCCTCTGTCCTCTGTCCTCTGACCTCTGTCCTCTGTCCTCTGACCTCTGACCTCTGACCTCTGTCCTCTGTCCTCTGACCTCTGTCCTCTGTCCTCTGTCCTCTGACCTCTGTCCTCTGTCCTCTGACCTCTGACCTCTGACCTCTGTCCTCTGTCCTCTGTCCTCTGACCTCTGTCCTCTGTCCTCTGTCCTCTGACCTCTGTCCTCTGTCCTCTGACCTCTGACCTCTGACCTCTGTCCTCTGTCCTCTATCCTCTGACCTCTGTCCTCTGTCCTCTGTCCTCTGTCCTCTGACCTCTGTCCTCTGACCTCTGACCTCTGTCCTCTGTCCTCTGTCCTCTGACCTCTGTCCTCTGTCCTCTGACCTCTGACCTCTGACCTCTGTCCTCTGTCCTCTGACCTCTGTCCTCTGTCCTCTGTCCTCTGACCTCTGTCCTCTGTCCTCTGACCTCTGACCTCTGTCCTCTGTCCTCTGTCCTCTGACCTCTGTCCTCTGTCCTCTGTCCTCTGTCCTCTGACCTCTGTCCTCTGTCCTCTGACCTCTGTCCTCTGTCCTCTGACCTCTGACCTCTGTCCTCTGTCTTCTGTTCTCTGACCTCTGACCTCTGTCCTCTGACCTCTGTCCTCTGTCCTCTGTCCTCTGATCTCTGTCCTCTGTCCTCTGTCCTCTGTCCTCTGTCCTCTGACCTCTGACCTCTGTCCTCTGTCCTCTGTCCTCTGACCTCTGTCCTCTGTCCTCTGTCCTCTGTCCTCTGTCCTCTGACCTCTGTCCTCTGTCCTCTGTCCTCTGACCTCTGTCCTCTGTCCTCTGTCCTCTGTCCTCTGTCCTCTGACCTCTGTCCTCTGTCCTCTGTCCTCTGACCTCTGTCCTCTGTCCTCTGACCTCTGACCTCTGTCCTCTGTCTTCTGTTCTCTGACCTCTGACCTCTGTCCTCTGACCTCTGTCCTCTGTCCTCTGTCCTCTGATCTCTGTCCTCTGTCCTCTGTCCTCTGTCCTCTGTCCTCTGACCTCTGACCTCTGTCCTCTGTCCTCTGTCCTCTGACCTCTGTCCTCTGTCCTCTGTCCTCTGTCCTCTGACCTCTGTCCTCTGTCCTCTGTCCTCTGACCTCTGTCCTCTGTCCTCTGACCTCTGACCTCTGACCTCTGTCCTCTGTCCTCTGTCCTCTGACCTCTGTCCTCTGTCCTCTGTCCTCTGTCCTCTGTCCTCTGACCTCTGTCCTCTGTCCTCTGTCCTCTGACCTCTGTCCTCTGTCCTCTGACCTCTGTCCTCTGTCCTCTGACCTCTGACCTCTGTCCTCTGTCTTCTGTTCTCTGACCTCTGACCTCTGTCCTCTGACCTCTGTCCTCTGTCCTCTGTCCTCTGATCTCTGTCCTCTGTCCTCTGTCCTCTGTCCTCTGACCTCTGACCTCTGTCCTCTGTCCTCTGTCCTCTGACCTCTGTCCTCATGAAGAACCTGGAAACAGAGGACAGTGTTAAATGTAAATAAAAACAGAATGCAGGGGTTTGCAAAAGACAAAAATCTGTTTTTTATTTACAATAAAACAGGAACCGTATCAGAAAATAATAAGGCCAGGGTCAAAGCAGCAGCCGCCTCTGAAGAACAGACACAAACAGGAACTAAACTAAACTCCCCTGACCTTAGGCCTTCCCTTGCTTTAGGAAAAACTGTAAAAGAAGTAATATAAAGAGAATATGAAAATATAAAAACACAGAATCATGAACATCTGTCTCCCTCTCAGACCCAGGACTGACTCACAGGAAAACAGCGTCTGTGAAGGAACTCCATTACCCACAATCCTCAGAGCCTCAGAGTTCATGTGAAGAGTCAGGTCCCTCCCCTCAGAGGAATGTGGACAAACCTGTCCCACAGGTCACATGACCCACACCTGTCCCACAGGTCACATGACCCTCAGTCTCACACCTGGACAAACTCCACAGAGACACAGCAGCATCAAACCAGGACTAAACCAGGACTAAACCAGGACTAAACCAGGACTAAACCAGGTCTAAACCAGGTCTAAACCAGGACTAAACCAGGTCTGAACCAGGTCTAAACCAGGACTAAACCAGGCCTAAACCAGGACTAACCCAGGTCTAAACCAGGACTAAACCAGGTCTAAACCAGGACTAAACCAGGACTAAACCAGGTCTAAACCAGGTCTAAACCAAGACTAAACCAGGTTTAAACCAGGACTAAACCAGGACTAAACCAGGACTAAACTAGGTCTAAACCAGGTCTAAACCAGGTCTAAACCAGGACTAAACCAGGACTAAACTAGGTCTAAACCAGGTCTAAACCAGGTCTAAACCAGGACTAAACCAGGACTAAACCAGGACTAAACCAGGTCTAAACCAGGTCTAAACCAGGACTAAACCAGGACTAAACCAGGACTAAACTAGGTCTAAACCAGGTCTAAACCAGGTCTAAACCAGGACTAAACCAGGACTAAACCAGGTCTAAACCAGGTCTAAACCAGGACTAAACTAGGTCTAAACCAGGTCTAAACCAGGTCTAAACCAGGACTAAACCAGGACTAAACCAGGACTAAACCAGGTCTAAACCAGGTCTAAACCAGGACTAAACCAGGACTAAACCAGGTCTAAACCAGGACTAAACCAGGTCTAAACCAGGACTAAACCAGGACTAAACCAGGTCTAAACCAGGACTAAACCAGGACTAAACCAGGACTAAACCAGGTGTAAACCAGGTCTAAACCAGGACTAAACCAGGTCTAAACCAGGTTTAAACCAGGTCTAAACCAGGTCTAAACCAGGACTAAACCAGGACTAAACCAGGACTAAACCAGGTCTAAACCAGGACTAAACCAGGACTAAACCAGGTCTAAACCAGAACTAAACCAGGTCTAAACCAGGTCTAAACCAGGACTAAACCAGGACTAAACCAGGACTAAACCAGGACTAAACCAGGTCTAAACCAGGACTAAACCAGGACTAAACTAGGTCTAAACCAGGACTAAACCAGGTCTAAACCAGGACTAAACCAGGTCTAAACCAGGTCTAAACCAGGACTAAACCAGGACTAAACCAGGACTAAACCAGGACTAAACCAGGTCTAAACCAGGACTAAACCAGGACTAAACCAGGTCTAAACCAGGACTAAACCAGGTCTAAACCAGGACTAAACCAGGTCTAAACCAGGTCTAAACCAGGACTAAACCAGGACTAAACCAGGACTAAACTAGGTCTAAACCAGGTCTAAACCAGGTCTAAACCAGGACTAAACCAGGACTAAACCAGGTCTAAACCAGGTCTAAACCAGGACTAAACTAGGTCTAAACCAGGTCTAAACCAGGTCTAAACCAGGACTAAACCAGGTCTAAACCAGGACTAAACCAGGTCTAAACCAGGACTAAACCAGGTCTAAACCAGGTCTAAACCAGGACTAAACCAGGACTAAACCAGGACTAAACTAGGTCTAAACCAGGTCTAAACCAGGTCTAAACCAGGACTAAACCAGGACTAAACCAGGTCTAAACCAGGTCTAAACCAGGACTAAACTAGGTCTAAACCAGGTCTAAACCAGGTCTAAACCAGGACTAAACCAGGACTAAACCAGGACTAAACCAGGTCTAAACCAGGTCTAAACCAGGACTAAACCAGGACTAAACCAGGTCTAAACCAGGACTAAACCAGGTCTAAACCAGGACTAAACCAGGACTAAACCAGGTCTAAACCAGGACTAAACCAGGACTAAACCAGGACTAAACCAGGACTAAACCAGGTGTAAACCAGGTCTAAACCAGGACTAAACCAGGTCTAAACCAGGTTTAAACCAGGTCTAAACCAGGTCTAAACCAGGACTAAACCAGGACTAAACCAGGACTAAACCAGGTCTAAACCAGGACTAAACCAGGACTAAACCAGGTCTAAACCAGAACTAAACCAGGTCTAAACCAGGTCTAAACCAGGACTAAACCAGGACTAAACCAGGACTAAACCAGGACTAAACCAGGTCTAAACCAGGACTAAACCAGGACTAAACTAGGTCTAAACCAGGACTAAACCAGGACTAAACCAGGACTAAACTAGGTCTAAACCAGGTCTAAACCAGGTCTAAACCAGGACTAAACCAGGACTAAACCAGGTCTAAACCAGGTCTAAACCAGGATTAAACCAGGACTAAACCAGGTCTAAACCAGGACTAAACCAGGACTAAACCAGGTCTAAACCAGGACTAAACCAGGTCTAAACCAGGTCTAAACCAGGACTAAACCAGGACTAAACCAGGACTAAACCAGGTCTAAACCAGGACTAAACCAGGACTAAACCAGGTCTAAACCAGGACTAAACCAGGACTAAACCAGGTCTAAACCAGGTCTAAACCAGGACTAAACCAGGACTAAACCAGGTCTAAACCAGGTCTAAACCAGGACTAAACCAGGTCTAAACCAGGTCTAAACCAGGACTAAACCAGGTCTAAACCAGGACTAAACCAGGACTAAACCAGGTCTAAACCAGGACTAAACCAGGACTAAACCAGGACTAAACCAGGTCTAAACCAGGACTAAACCAGGTCTAAACCAGGACTAAACCAGGACTAAACCAGGACTAAACCAGGTCTAAACCAGGACTAAACCAGGACTAAACCAGGACTAAACCAGGTCTAAACCAGGACTAAACCAGGACTAAACCAGGACTAAACCAGGACTAAACCAGGTCTAAACCAGGACTAAACCAGGACTAAACCAGGACTAAACCAGGTCTAAACCAGGGCTAAACCAGGTCTAAACCAGGTCTAAACCAGGACTAAACCAGGTCTAAACCAGGACTAAACCAGGTCTAAACCAGGACTAAACCAGGACTAAACCAGGACTAAACCAGGTCTAAACCAGGACTAAACCAGGACTAAACCAGGTCTAAACCAGGACTAAACCAGGTCTAAACCAGGTCTAAACCAGGACTAAACTAGGTCTAAACCAGGTCTAAACCAGGACTAAACCAGGACTAAACCAGGTCTAAACCAGGACTAAACCAGGTCTAAACCAGGACTAAACCAGGACTAAACCAGGACTAAACCAGGTCTAAACCAGGACTAAACCAGGACTAAACCAGGTCTAAACCAGGACTAAACCAGGTCTAAACCAGGTCTAAACCAGGACTAAACTAGGTCTAAACCAGGTCTAAACCAGGTCTAAACCAGGACTAAACCAGGACTAAACCAGGTCTAAACCAGGTCTAAACCAGGACTAAACCAGGACTAAACCAGGTCTAAACCAGGACTAAACCAGGTCTAAACCAGGACTAAACCAGGACTAAACCAGGTCTAAACCAGGACTAAACCAGGACTAAACCAGGACTAAACCAGGACTAAACCAGGTGTAAACCAGGTCTAAACCAGGACTAAACCAGGTCTAAACCAGGTTTAAACCAGGTCTAAACCAGGTCTAAACCAGGACTAAACCAGGACTAAACCAGGACTAAACCAGGTCTAAACCAGGACTAAACCAGGACTAAACCAGGTCTAAACCAGGACTAAACCAGGTCTAAACCAGGTCTAAACCAGGACTAAACCAGGACTAAACCAGGACTAAACCAGGACTAAACCAGGTCTAAACCAGGACTAAACCAGGACTAAACCAGGTCTAAACCAGGACTAAACCAGGACTAAACCAGGACTAAACTAGGTCTAAACCAGGTCTAAACCAGGTCTAAACCAGGACTAAACCAGGACTAAACCAGGTCTAAACCAGGTCTAAACCAGGATTAAACCAGGACTAAACCAGGTCTAAACCAGGACTAAACCAGGACTAAACCAGGTCTAAACCAGGACTAAACCAGGACTAAACCAGGTCTAAACCAGGACTAAACCAGGTCTAAACCAGGTCTAAACCAGGACTAAACCAGGACTAAACCAGGACTAAACCAGGTCTAAACCAGGACTAAACCAGGACTAAACCAGGTCTAAACCAGGACTAAACCAGGACTAAACCAGGTCTAAACCAGGTCTAAACCAGGTCTAAACCAGGACTAAACCAGGACTAAACCAGGACTAAACCAGGTCTAAACCAGGTCTAAACCAGGACTAAACCAGGTCTAAACCAGGTCTAAACCAGGACTAAACCAGGTCTAAACCAGGTCTAAACCAGGACTAAACCAGGTCTAAACCAGGACTAAACCAGGACTAAACCAGGACTAAACCAGGTCTAAACCAGGTCTAAACCAGGACTAAACCAGGACTAAACCAGGACTAAACCAGGTCTAAACCAGGACTAAACCAGGACTAAACCAGGACTAAACCAGGTCTAAATCAGGACTAAACCAGGACTAAACCAGGACTAAACCAGGACTAAACCAGGTCTAAACCAGGACTAAACCAGGACTAAACCAGGTCTAAACCAGGACTAAACCAGGACTAAACCAGGACTAAACCAGGTCTAAACCAGGACTAAACCAGGTCTAAACCAGGTCTAAACCAGGACTAAACCAGGTCTAAACCAGGACTAAACCAGGTCTAAACCAGGACTAAACCAGGACTAAACCAGGACTAAACCAGGTCTAAACCAGGACTAAACCAAGACTAAACCAGGACTAAACCAGGTCTAAACCAGGTCTAAACCAGGACTAAACCAGGTCTAAACCAGGTCTAAACCAGGACTAAACCAGGTCTAAACCAGGACTAAACCAGGACTAAACCAGGTCTAAACCAGGTCTAAACCAGGTCTAAACCAGGACTAAACCAGGACTAAACCAGGTCTAAACCAGGTCTAAACCAGGACTAAACCAGGACTAAACCAGGTCTAAACCAGGACTAAACCAGGTCTAAACCAGGACTAAACCAGGACTAAACCAGGTCTAAACCAGGACTAAACCAGGTCTAAACCAGGACTAAACCAGGTCTAAACCAGGACTAAACCAGGACTAAACCAGGACTAAACCAGGACTAAACCAGGACTAAACCAGGACTACATCTGGACTAAGCTTGGATTAAGTTTTATTTTTCAAGACACCTTTGAATATTTTTTTTTCTTTTTTAATTTTATATTTTTTCATTGTCAGTTTTTTGTTTCTTTTCTTTTTTCTTTTTTTTTTGCCGCAATTTTTCCAGTATTTAAACTTTATTTCTAATATAATTTTTAACTATTTAATTTTTTTCTGCATGGTTCCTTATTTTTAACAGGTGTGTATTGTAAAATGATATATTTGTTAAATGCATCTGAACTGTTGTGATTTTAACACTGCGTCCTCTGTTCATGTTCAGCTCTGCTCTGCTTCACCTCTCACACACTTCCCCTCAGTTCTTCACCGCTCTGAATTCTTCCCCTGCTGTGCCAGTGCGGCGTTACCTGTCTGACTCACCTGTCCGGCTCTGGCCCCGCCCCCCGATGACGTCACTCTGACAGTTCCAGCTCCGACACAAACACGACGCTGCTCTCTCTGTCGCTCCACAGCAGGTGAGGAAACTTATACAATTATTCTGTGTTTTTATGCTTTAAACACCTGTAGGATCGGTTTAAACCTGAGCAGGTCTAGACTTGGACTTGGACTTGGACTTGGACTTGGATTTGGATTTTTCCGGACTTCAGCTAAAAAATCGCACACGCCTTATTTCCTTGACAGGTGAAAGTCTGTAGGTAAATGTACTGAGACTCAGAGTTGTTTTTTTTAACAATGACAGTAAACTCTTCACAAGCCCCGCCCCCTGTCATGTGACGCCCCGCCCCCTTCAGCACACACCTGAACTCAGTCAGTCGCTCAGACGCAGGTACAGACCGGTTCTTACTCAGGTTTAGGGATTTATTTCTGGATTTTGAGGAGGATTTTCTGAAAGGATTTGGACCAAACCGGGACGAGACGAGAGAGGAGTTAAAGAGGATTTAACCTGGATTTAGAGACTAAGGTAGGACTTCACTTTATTTTATGGAAATAGACTAAACTTGGACTAAACCAGGACTGAAGAGCGGCGCAGACTGGCCCTAAAACCAGACCTCAGTGAAGGATCAGAGCATAGTTTATAGTTTTTTATCCTGTATTTTTTCTTCAAACATTTTCATATTTTACAACAGAAGGGAAGTAAAACAAACAAACAAACAAACAAACAAACAAACAGCAGGTGTAGGATTTTACAAGAGCTGCCAAAGTTAAGATGTTATTTATAAACTTTTACATCTGATAAAGAAGAAAGAAAAACATGACAGGCAAATGAAATCCAAACTGCTGAGTGTGGTTTGTGAACCTCTGAGCCGTCCCACGCTCAACACAACACAACATTAAAAAGATTAAAAAGATTAAAAAGATTAAAAAGATTAAAAAGAAGTGATCTGGACTTGGTTTCTCTAAGCCAGTGGTTCCCAAAGTGGGGTCTGGGGTCCCTGGGGGTTTGTGAAGGTACTACATCGGGGCCCCCAGAGGCTGTCTATATTTTAATTTCAATTTGAATTTATTTTTTTATTTATTTGCAGTTTAACAACAGAAATAAACAGCTTTCTGCAACAGCTGTCGTTTCATTTTATCATAAAAAACAAACAAAAACCAAAAAGAAAAAACAGTATCTAACTAAATCATCCCACCCCCAAAAAAGTACAGGGAATTAAGTTTAGAAAATGTAGTGTGCACAGCTCCCAGAGGACCACAGCTTCACATAAACACAGACGGATCATTCACAGAGCGGCCAGGCCAATCATCTTTCTCCCATCTGTTTCAAAAAATCTGAACTTGATTTTGAAGTTTCATAATTATATTTTCCATTTCATATATTTTATTCACTTATTCCCTCCATTTTGATTTAATAAGATTGTCTGTTTTTTGCCATTTCTTTGTAATTTGTTTAATAATTGCTGTTCGTATTAAAAACAGATCTGGAACTTTTCCCAACAAAAGAACCAGGGGCCGCTGTTCATTACAACATTAATCTGTGTCAGTTCTGATACTGGCTCTGATGTTCCATGACCAGAACCAGGACAGGACTGTGCTCTCCAACATTCAGAAATCCCATCTTTGTATTTCATTTGTATATTGGGGATTTTAAAGTAACGCTTTATAATCTTCCAAGAATATTCCTTACAATAATACGAATGCGTTGTTTGATGAATATTTTTACAAATTTGTTCCCAATCAGTGAATGATATATCTTTTGAAAATGCTTTTTCCCAATTTTTCTTAACTTCATTTAAGATTTTAGAACAGGGATAAGGAAGATATTATTATTATTATTATTATTATTATTATTATTATTATTATTTCAGACACATGGTTTTGGTTCATAAAAACAAATAAAACATACAAAAATATAAAAAGTCAATGGAATTATTTAATACCTAAAAACATTAAGTACCATATTTTCCGGACAATAAGTGTCACTTTTTTCCATCGTCTGGCTCAGGGTGCGACGTATACTCAGGCGCGACTTATATATTCAAATATTTCACATGTTGGTTATTTTCACACTGACAGCCACCAGAGGGCGCTGTCAGAGCCAGTGCGACTTATATAGGTTTGTTTCTTCTTCATTATGCGTTCTAGTCCGAAAAATACAGTACATAAAAAACATTTGAAATAAATTACAGGTGTATACTTGTTTTAAAATATTATTTTAAAACAACTTTTAGTCAATAATCAGTGTTTTTGTAATGTCTTTATTAAAAAAAAAACATGGCAGAATCTTCTGAATAAAGGGAAGTTTTATCGTTGGGGGTCCGCAAGGGATTTTCGGAAATTTAAGGAGGGCCACGACCGTCCTGACTTTGGGAATGGCTGCTTTATGCGGTTGTTTAGGGCCACAACCATTAGGGGGAGCCACACGAGAGGCGGCCGCGGTCAGTCCCAGGACGGAGAGGGATCACTGACACTGGGACACACAGAGCACTGCAGTAACACACAGAGCACTGCGGTAACACACAGAGCACTGCAGTAACACACAGAGCACTGCGGTAACACACAGAGCACTGCAGTAACACACAGAGCACTGCAGTAACACACAGAGCACTGCAGTAACACACAGAGCACTGCAGTAACACACAGAGCACTGCGGTAACACACAGAGCACTGCGGTAACACACAGAGCACTGCGGTAACACACAGAGCACTGCAGTAACACACAGAGCACTGCGGTAACACACAGAGCACTGCGGTAACACACAGAGCCCTGCAGTAACACACAGAGCACTGCGGTAACACACAGAGCACTGCAGTAACACACAGAGCACTGCGGTAACACACAGAGCACTGCGGTAACACACAGAGCACTGCAGTAACACACAGAGCACTGCAGTAACACACAGAGCACTGCAGTAACACACAGAGCACTGCGGTAACACACAGAGCACTGCGGTAACACACAGAGCACTGCGGTAACACACAGAGCACTGCAGTAACACACAGAGCACTGCGGTAACACACAGAGCACTGCGGTAACACACAGAGCACTGCGGTAACACACAGAGCACTGCGGTAACACACAGAGCACTGCGGTAACACACAGAGCACTGCGGTAACACACAGAGCCCTGCAGTAACACACAGAGCACTGCGGTAACACACAGAGCACTGCAGTAACACACAGAGCACTGCGGTAACACACAGAGCACTGCGGTAACACACAGAGCACTGCAGTAACACACAGAGCACTGCAGTAACACACAGAGCACTGCGGTAACACACAGAGCACTGCGGTAACACACAGAGCACTGCAGTAACACACAGAGCACTGCGGTAACTGTTGGAGCTGGTTAAATCCAACTATAATACTAAAACAAGAAGAAACACAGACACGTTAAATGGTTTACTTGCAAGGAGAGCAGACAGAGATGAAGACCCAGTGACATGCACCGGGGACATTCCCTCCATGTGCTCTGGGCTCCCTGTCGCTCTCATGCTTTTTATTAAACATCACGCCCCTGATTACATGCACCGTCTCTGTCCGATAAGGGAATTGGGGAACTAGGACAGAGACAGTCATCAACTCTACATATGATAATTTAACATAACAACGCTGGTTATCAGTTCTGAGGCCGCACTTTCTTATCCAGTGGTCATTCTTCTGCGGCCATGCCATGCTTAATCTATACGGTCAGTATAGATTAAGCAGTCAGTCGTGCGTCAGCATTATCTTACTGGAACACTCTGTAACTCAGCACATGATTATTACATTCATAACACACATATTGTACTTAGGATTTATGAGACATATAAAAGTAGATAACTTATATACACATTTCTCTAACATTTCCCTCCTGTTTATCAACTTTTATTTTATCATCTCATAACCACTTCTAGTCGATTTTTAATTACGGAATCATTGTGTTTTACACTCAGAGGGGTGTTTAGACATTGTCTTCATTGAAAAGTTCTGCTATCATAGTCTTTTTGTTAAATGCGCAAGATGAGTCTGGTCGTTGTTCTTCAGTTGCAGTAACAACCTGTGAGGTGTGTGCTCTGCTCGTTGTGAGATGTATGTGTATTGTGAATTCACCGGAGCGAACACAGGCGGCGCTAGGCTCACACCTGTGTCCGTGCAGGTCAACGCAGCCTGACTGTTGTGAGTCAGTGAGTGGTGATCCTCTTGGTCAGTTTAGTTGTCCTCAACGTCCAGAGAGGAAGGTTGTTGTTTGTCTCCGACTGATGAGAAGTTGTCCCCTGGCTCAGGGACCTTTTGAAGCGGCTGGCATTGATCCAAGTGGAAGTTGTAGAAGCCGGAGATGGAGCAGAGGTTGTTGTGGAGAGTTGAGGCCCTTCTTAAAAGAGCCAGTGTTGTCCAGGTGGCTCAGTTGGTCAGCTGTGATGTTTCCAGTACAGGCAGAGCTTTGGGCCCTGCCTGTTTTCCCTCAGCACTCTCCCATTGTGTTATCTACTTTTCCAGAGTGGAGGTAGGAGCAGTGATACCTCACAGCATTCATTTAGGAAACATGTTTTTGGTAAACGTATTATCTGGGACCTGCTGAGAGAAAATAGAGGAACACGTTGCACACAAAACAATGCCATCCCCTTTTTTTTTTTTTTTTTTTTTTTTTCTTGGGATGGTCTCGTGTCTGGACCATGATCTCTGATTTCAATTCTCTCATGGATTTTTTGTAAAGTTGTAATTTGGCAAAATAAGTTAGACTCACATAGATGGCACATAAAAGCATCAAATATGATAAGGCAATCTGAAATAATTTACCAAAGGTGTTATAGTTACCACATCCATGTATTTTCCTTGGATTTTCCTTAGTTCCTTGGATGTTACACACTTTTCTGAAGTGTGCTTGTTCCATATTTCATATTGTTCCATATGGGTTTGTATCAGCTCAGTCTTTTGTTCCATTTGTATTGCTTTTAGGTGATAGTTCAGTCTGTGGAGGGAAATATCAACATATACACACCACAACTCTTCTCCTAGAGTTGTTTTCAGTGGGTTCAGATCCAGTTTGTTGGATCCTTATTATCTTTATTAAACACCTGTTAAAACCTGTTAATTTCAGAAATATCAACATTTTGGATCATAACAACACAAAGAGTGATTAAAGTTCACATATTCACATTCACCCAGACATTCACACAGAAAGTGTTATTAAACCTGGTCAAGTCCACATCAGAGTTTGGTCAGTCCCAAAAATGTATTTTACCATTCCCCTTTCATTTTTGTGCACAATTTTTTAAGAATGACGTCATGTTAACTCAAACGTTTTGTTGCATTATTGCTGAGGCCAGGAAGTATCCTGTCTGTGATCACATGGCCCCATAAGGTCACCACTGTTTCAGATGAGCAGAGTTTCTAATTCTTGTTGCAACAAGTTCAATACACCTTTGAAATAAAACAGAAAATGCTTCCTAAATTAGTTATTTTACACTTACAGAAATACACAGTGTTCCCC
>JAIMZQ010000038.1:0-59560 GCA_020698575.1 Bostrychus sinensis
AAAAAAAAGCTACAAAAAAGCATAGCGCTTCAAAGGGAAAGTTTCAAAAAAACACGTTTTGTTGGAGGGAAAAAAAAAAACTAATTAATTTATATATTGAATTTAAAAGGGATAATTTTTATTAAAAGAAACTGGACCATTTTTGCCGTTTTCGCTTGTTGTGTTGGCCAACAATGGAGGCCCATAGTGCCAAAAGATGCTTTTTGGAAATTTGGTTTCTTGTTCTATCATTGTTCCATGACTAGAGGGGGGAGGGGGGGGGGAGGGGGGGGGGGAAAGAGGGGGGGGGGGAGGAAAACGCCCCAAAAACTTGTTTTTTATGTTCCTCAAAACGCTTCTCAGGCGCTGTTGGGTGGGAAAAAAAAATCTGTGTGAATGATGAAAATTTGTGGGAAGTGGGGTGGAAATAAATGCCAATTGCGCTTTCTTTCGCATTGGAAAATAATTGCAATTACACACGCTCTAACTCTCTTTCCTCAACATTCTGATATGGACATATCATGGTAAAACACAGAGCCGCAATCACGCCAGTTTTAAGTTTTTTAGAGTTAGTGTTGTAGTTTGCTCCTCGCCGTTGCATTTTTTTTTTTCCGTTTTTTTTTTTCCGTTTTTTTTGCCATCTATTTTTTTGCCATCTCTCGCGTGCATTGCCATTTCCCAGTGCAATTCTAATGGGCTTTGGGGAACTTTTTCAATGGGGGAAAAAAGCTATTATGCTTTATTTATTTATATAGCGCGTCCAGGAAAGTTCTTCAAAAAACCACGTTTTGTTGGAAAAAAAAGTAAACATAAAGTCAAAAAGTTTAAAAAAAAACTATAAAGATAACTGGACCATTTTTGCCGTGCAACAATGGAGGCCCAAGTGCCACAAGATGCTTTTGGAATTTTGGTTCTATCATGTTCCATGCCTGAGAAAACGCCAAAACTATGTTTTAGTGCCTCAAAACGCTTCTCAGGCGCTGAAAATGCCATTGTCGCTTTCTGCATTGGAAATGCATTACACACGCCTCAACTGTTCTCCAGCACTCTGATATGACATATCATGGTAAACCCAGCCGCAATCACGCAGTTTGCTCGCCGTGCCATTCTAATGGGCTTTTGGGCACTTTCAATGGGAAAAAGCTATAGCGCTCAGAAAGTTCAAAACACGTTTTGTGGAAAAACTATAAAAGATAACTGGACCATTTTTGCCGTGCAACAATGGAGGCCCAAGTGCCACAAGATGCTTTTGGAATTTTGGTTCTATCATGTTCCATGCCTGAGAAAACGCCAAAACTATGTTTTAGTGCCTCAAAACGCTTCTCAGGCGCTGAAAATGCCATTGTCGCTTTCTGCATTGGAAATGCATTACACACGCCTCAACTCTTTTCCAGCACTCTGATATGACATATCATGGTAAACCCAGCCGCAATCACGCAGTTTGCTCGCCGTGCCATTCTAATGGGCTTTTGGGCACTTTCAATGGGAAAAAGCTATAGCGCTCAGAAAGTTCAAAACACGTTTTGTGGAAAAACTATAAAAGATAACTGGACCATTTTTGCCGTGCAACAATGGAGGCCCAAGTGCCACAAGATGCTTTTGGAATTTTGGTTCTATCATGTTCCATGCCTGAGAAAACGCCAAAACTATGTTTTAGTGCCTCAAAACGCTTCTCAGGCGCTGAAAATGCCATTGTCGCTTTCTGCATTGGAAATGCATTACACACGCCTCAACTCTTTTCCAGCACTCTGATATGACATATCATGGTAAACCCAGCCGCAATCACGCAGTTTGCTCGCCGTGCCATTCTAATGGGCTTTTGGGCACTTTCAATGGGAAAAAGCTATAGCGCTCAGAAAGTTCAAAACACGTTTTGTGGAAAAACTATAAAAGATAACTGGACCATTTTTGCCGTGCAACAATGGAGGCCCAAGTGCCACAAGATGCTTTTGGAATTTTGGTTCTATCATGTTCCATGCCTGAGAAAACGCCAAAACTATGTTTTAGTGCCTCAAAACGCTTCTCAGGCGCTGAAAATGCCATTGTCGCTTTCTGCATTGGAAATGCATTACACACGCCTCAACTCTTTTCCAGCACTCTGATATGACATATCATGGTAAACCCAGCCGCAATCACGCAGTTTGCTCGCCGTGCCATTCTAATGGGCTTTTGGGCACTTTCAATGGGAAAAAGCTATAGCGCTCAGAAAGTTCAAAACACGTTTTGTGGAAAAACTATAAAAGATAACTGGACCATTTTTGCCGTGCAACAATGGAGGCCCAAGTGCCACAAGATGCTTTTGGAATTTTGGTTCTATCATGTTCCATGCCTGAGAAAACGCCAAAACTATGTTTTAGTGCCTCAAAACGCTTCTCAGGCGCTGAAAATGCCATTGTCGCTTTCTGCATTGGAAATGCATTACACACGCCTCAACTGTTCTCCAGCACTCTGATATGACATATCATGGTAAACCCAGCCGCAATCACGCAGTTTGCTCGCCGTGCCATTCTAATGGGCTTTTGGGCACTTTCAATGGGAAAAAGCTATAGCGCTCAGAAAGTTCAAAACACGTTTTGTGGAAAAACTATAAAAGATAACTGGACCATTTTTGCCGTGCAACAATGGAGGCCCAAGTGCCACAAGATGCTTTTGGAATTTTGGTTCTATCATGTTCCATGCCTGAGAAAACGCCAAAACTATGTTTTAGTGCCTCAAAACGCTTCTCAGGCGCTGAAAATGCCATTGTCGCTTTCTGCATTGGAAATGCATTACACACGCCTCAACTCTTTCTCAGCACTCTGATATGACATATCATGGTAAACCCAGCCGCAATCACGCAGTTTGCTCGCCGTGCCATTCTAATGGGCTTTTGGGCACTTTCAATGGGAAAAAGCTATAGCGCTCAGAAAGTTCAAAACACGTTTTGTGGAAAAACTATAAAAGATAACTGGACCATTTTTGCCGTGCAACAATGGAGGCCCAAGTGCCACAAGATGCTTTTGGAATTTTGGTTCTATCATGTTCCATGCCTGAGAAAACGCCAAAACTATGTTTTAGTGCCTCAAAACGCTTCTCAGGCGCTGAAAATGCCATTGTCGCTTTCTGCATTGGAAATGCATTACACACGCCTCAACTCTTTTCCAGCACTCTGATATGACATATCATGGTAAACCCAGCCGCAATCACGCAGTTTGCTCGCCGTGCCATTCTAATGGGCTTTTGGGCACTTTCAATGGGAAAAAGCTATAGCGCTCAGAAAGTTCAAAACACGTTTTGTGGAAAAACTATAAAAGATAACTGGACCATTTTTGCCGTGCAACAATGGAGGCCCAAGTGCCACAAGATGCTTTTGGAATTTTGGTTCTATCATGTTCCATGCCTGAGAAAACGCCAAAACTATGTTTTAGTGCCTCAAAACGCTTCTCAGGCGCTGAAAATGCCATTGTCGCTTTCTGCATTGGAAATGCATTACACACGCCTCAACTGTTCTCCAGCACTCTGATATGACATATCATGGTAAACCCAGCCGCAATCACGCAGTTTGCTCGCCGTGCCATTCTAATGGGCTTTTGGGCACTTTCAATGGGAAAAAGCTATAGCGCTCAGAAAGTTCAAAACACGTTTTGTGGAAAAACTATAAAAGATAACTGGACCATTTTTGCCGTGCAACAATGGAGGCCCAAGTGCCACAAGATGCTTTTGGAATTTTGGTTCTATCATGTTCCATGCCTGAGAAAACGCCAAAACTATGTTTTAGTGCCTCAAAACGCTTCTCAGGCGCTGAAAATGCCATTGTCGCTTTCTGCATTGGAAATGCATTACACACGCCTCAACTCTTTTCCAGCACTCTGATATGACATATCATGGTAAACCCAGCCGCAATCACGCAGTTTGCTCGCCGTGCCATTCTAATGGGCTTTTGGGCACTTTCAATGGGAAAAAGCTATAGCGCTCAGAAAGTTCAAAACACGTTTTGTGGAAAAACTATAAAAGATAACTGGACCATTTTTGCCGTGCAACAATGGAGGCCCAAGTGCCACAAGATGCTTTTGGAATTTTGGTTCTATCATGTTCCATGCCTGAGAAAACGCCAAAACTATGTTTTAGTGCCTCAAAACGCTTCTCAGGCGCTGAAAATGCCATTGTCGCTTTCTGCATTGGAAATGCATTACACACGCCTCAACTCTTTTCCAGCACTCTGATATGACATATCATGGTAAACCCAGCCGCAATCACGCAGTTTGCTCGCCGTGCCATTCTAATGGGCTTTTGGGCACTTTCAATGGGAAAAAGCTATAGCGCTCAGAAAGTTCAAAACACGTTTTGTGGAAAAACTATAAAAGATAACTGGACCATTTTTGCCGTGCAACAATGGAGGCCCAAGTGCCACAAGATGCTTTTGGAATTTTGGTTCTATCATGTTCCATGCCTGAGAAAACGCCAAAACTATGTTTTAGTGCCTCAAAACGCTTCTCAGGCGCTGAAAATGCCATTGTCGCTTTCTGCATTGGAAATGCATTACACACGCCTCAACTCTTTTCCAGCACTCTGATATGACATATCATGGTAAACCCAGCCGCAATCACGCAGTTTGCTCGCCGTGCCATTCTAATGGGCTTTTGGGCACTTTCAATGGGAAAAAGCTATAGCGCTCAGAAAGTTCAAAACACGTTTTGTGGAAAAACTATAAAAGATAACTGGACCATTTTTGCCGTGCAACAATGGAGGCCCAAGTGCCACAAGATGCTTTTGGAATTTTGGTTCTATCATGTTCCATGCCTGAGAAAACGCCAAAACTATGTTTTAGTGCCTCAAAACGCTTCTCAGGCGCTGAAAATGCCATTGTCGCTTTCTGCATTGGAAATGCATTACACACGCCTCAACTGTTCTCCAGCACTCTGATATGACATATCATGGTAAACCCAGCCGCAATCACGCAGTTTGCTCGCCGTGCCATTCTAATGGGCTTTTGGGCACTTTCAATGGGAAAAAGCTATAGCGCTCAGAAAGTTCAAAACACGTTTTGTGGAAAAACTATAAAAGATAACTGGACCATTTTTGCCGTGCAACAATGGAGGCCCAAGTGCCACAAGATGCTTTTGGAATTTTGGTTCTATCATGTTCCATGCCTGAGAAAACGCCAAAACTATGTTTTAGTGCCTCAAAACGCTTCTCAGGCGCTGAAAATGCCATTGTCGCTTTCTGCATTGGAAATGCATTACACACGCCTCAACTCTTTTCCAGCACTCTGATATGACATATCATGGTAAACCCAGCCGCAATCACGCAGTTTGCTCGCCGTGCCATTCTAATGGGCTTTTGGGCACTTTCAATGGGAAAAAGCTATAGCGCTCAGAAAGTTCAAAACACGTTTTGTGGAAAAACTATAAAAGATAACTGGACCATTTTTGCCGTGCAACAATGGAGGCCCAAGTGCCACAAGATGCTTTTGGAATTTTGGTTCTATCATGTTCCATGCCTGAGAAAACGCCAAAACTATGTTTTAGTGCCTCAAAACGCTTCTCAGGCGCTGAAAATGCCATTGTCGCTTTCTGCATTGGAAATGCATTACACACGCCTCAACTGTTCTCCAGCACTCTGATATGACATATCATGGTAAACCCAGCCGCAATCACGCAGTTTGCTCGCCGTGCCATTCTAATGGGCTTTTGGGCACTTTCAATGGGAAAAAGCTATAGCGCTCAGAAAGTTCAAAACACGTTTTGTGGAAAAACTATAAAAGATAACTGGACCATTTTTGCCGTGCAACAATGGAGGCCCAAGTGCCACAAGATGCTTTTGGAATTTTGGTTCTATCATGTTCCATGCCTGAGAAAACGCCAAAACTATGTTTTAGTGCCTCAAAACGCTTCTCAGGCGCTGAAAATGCCATTGTCGCTTTCTGCATTGGAAATGCATTACACACGCCTCAACTCTTTCTCAGCACTCTGATATGACATATCATGGTAAACCCAGCCGCAATCACGCAGTTTGCTCGCCGTGCCATTCTAATGGGCTTTTGGGCACTTTCAATGGGAAAAAGCTATAGCGCTCAGAAAGTTCAAAACACGTTTTGTGGAAAAACTATAAAAGATAACTGGACCATTTTTGCCGTGCAACAATGGAGGCCCAAGTGCCACAAGATGCTTTTGGAATTTTGGTTCTATCATGTTCCATGCCTGAGAAAACGCCAAAACTATGTTTTAGTGCCTCAAAACGCTTCTCAGGCGCTGAAAATGTCATTGTCGCTTTCTGCATTGGAAATGCATTACACACGCCTCAACTCTTTCTCAGCACTCTGATATGACATATCATGGTAAACCCAGCCGCAATCACGCAGTTTGCTCGCCGTGCCATTCTAATGGGCTTTTGGGCACTTTCAATGGGAAAAAGCTATAGCGCTCAGAAAGTTCAAAACACGTTTTGTGGAAAAACTATAAAAGATAACTGGACCATTTTTGCCGTGCAACAATGGAGGCCCAAGTGCCACAAGATGCTTTTGGAATTTTGGTTCTATCATGTTCCATGCCTGAGAAAACGCCAAAACTATGTTTTAGTGCCTCAAAACGCTTCTCAGGCGCTGAAAATGCCATTGTCGCTTTCTGCATTGGAAATGCATTACACACGCCTCAACTGTTCTCCAGCACTCTGATATGACATATCATGGTAAACCCAGCCGCAATCACGCAGTTTGCTCGCCGTGCCATTCTAATGGGCTTTTGGGCACTTTCAATGGGAAAAAGCTATAGCGCTCAGAAAGTTCAAAACACGTTTTGTGGAAAAACTATAAAAGATAACTGGACCATTTTTGCCGTGCAACAATGGAGGCCCAAGTGCCACAAGATGCTTTTGGAATTTTGGTTCTATCATGTTCCATGCCTGAGAAAACGCCAAAACTATGTTTTAGTGCCTCAAAACGCTTCTCAGGCGCTGAAAATGCCATTGTCGCTTTCTGCATTGGCAATGCATTACACACGCCTCAACTGTTCTCCAGCACTCTGATATGACATATCATGGTAAACCCAGCCGCAATCACGCAGTTTGCTCGCCGTGCCATTCTAATGGGCTTTTGGGCACTTTCAATGGGAAAAAGCTATAGCGCTCAGAAAGTTCAAAACACGTTTTGTGGAAAAACTATAAAAGATAACTGGACCATTTTTGCCGTGCAACAATGGAGGCCCAAGTGCCACAAGATGCTTTTGGAATTTTGGTTCTATCATGTTCCATGCCTGAGAAAACGCCAAAACTATGTTTTAGTGCCTCAAAACGCTTCTCAGGCGCTGAAAATGCCATTGTCGCTTTCTGCATTGGCAATGCATTACACACGCCTCAACTCTTCTCCAGCACTCTGATATGACATATCATGGTAAACCCAGCCGCAATCACGCAGTTTGCTCGCCGTGCCATTCTAATGGGCTTTTGGGCACTTTCAATGGGAAAAAGCTATAGCGCTCAGAAAGTTCAAAACACGTTTTGTGGAAAAACTATAAAAGATAACTGGACCATTTTTGCCGTGCAACAATGGAGGCCCAAGTGCCACAAGATGCTTTTGGAATTTTGGTTCTATCATGTTCCATGCCTGAGAAAACGCCAAAACTATGTTTTAGTGCCTCACAACAGCTTCTCAGGGCGCTGAAAATGCCATTGTCGCTTTCTGCATTGGCAATGCATTACACACGCCTCAACTGTTCTCCAGCACTCTGATATGACATATCATGGTAAACCCAGCCGCAATCACGCAGTTTGCTCGCTGTGCCATTCTAATGGGCTTTTGGGCACTTTGAATGGGAAAAAGCTATAGCGCTCAGAAAGTTCAAAACACGTTTTGTGGAAAAACTATAAAAGATAACTGGACCATTTTTGCCGTGCAACAATGGAGGCCCAAGTGCCACAAGATGCTTTTGGAATTTTGGTTCTATCATGTTCCATGCCTGAGAAAACGCCAAAACTATGTTTTAGTGCCTCAAAACGCTTCTCAGGCGCTGAAAATGCCATTGTCGCTTTCTGCATTGGCAATGCATTACACACGCCTCAACTGTTCTCCAGCACTCTGATATGACATATCATGGTAAACCCAGCCGCAATCACGCAGTTTGCTCGCCGTGCCATTCTAATGGGCTTTTGGGCACTTTCAATGGGAAAAAGCTATAGCGCTCAGAAAGTTCAAAACACGTCTTGTGAAAAAAACTCTAAAAGATAACTGGACCATTTTTGCCGTGCAACAATGGAGGCCCAAGTGCCACAAGATGCTTTTGGAATTTTGGTTCTATCATGTTCCATGCCTGAGAAAACGCTAAAACTATGTTTTAGTGCCTCAAAACGCTTCTCAGGCGCTGAAAATGCCATTGTCTCTTTCTGCATTGGCAATGCATTACACACGCCTCAACTGTTCTCCAGCACTCTGATATGACATATCATGGTAAACCCAGCCGCAATCACGCAGTTTGCTCGCCGTGCCATTCTAATGGGCTTTTGGGCACTTTCAATGGGAAAAAGCTATAGCGCTCAGAAAGTTCAAAACACGTTTTGTGGAAAAACTATAAAAGATAACTGGACCATTTTTGCCGTGCAACAATGGAGGCCCAAGTGCCACAAGATGCTTTTGGAATTTTGGTTCTATCATGTTCCATGCCTGAGAAAACGCCAAAACTATGTTTTAGTGCCTCAAAACGCTTCTCAGGCGCTGAAAATGCCATTGTCGCTTTCTGCATTGGCAATGCATTACACACGCCTCAACTCTTCTCCAGCACTCTGATATGACATATCATGGTAAACCCAGCCGCAATCACGCAGTTTGCTCGCCGTGCCATTCTAATGGGCTTTTGGGCACTTTCAATGGGAAAAAGCTATAGCGCTCAGAAAGTTCAAAACACGTTTTGTGGAAAAACTATAAAAGATAACTGGACCATTTTTGCCGTGCAACAATGGAGGCCCAAGTGCCACAAGATGCTTTTGAAATTTTGGTTCTATCATGTTCCATGCCTGAGAAAACGCCAAAACTATGTTTTAGTGCCTCACAACGCTTCTCAGGCGCTGAAAATGCCATTGTCGCTTTCTGCATTGGCAATGCATTACACACGCCTCAACTGTTCTCCAGCACTCTGATATGACATATATGGTAAACCCAGCCGCAATCACGCAGTTTGCTCGCCGTGCCATTCTAATGGGCTTTTGGGCACTTTCAATGGGAAAAAGCTATAGCGCTCAGAAAGTTCAAAACACGTCTTGTGAAAAAAATTATAAAAGATAACTGGACCATTTTTGCCGTGCAACAATGGAGGCCCAAGTGCCACAAGATGCTTTTGGAATTTTGGTTCTATCATGTTCCATGCCTGAGAAAACGCCAAAACTATGTTTTAGTGCCTCAAAACGCTTCTCAGGCGCTGAAAATGCCATTGTCTATTTCTGCATTGGCAATGCATTACACACGCCTCAACTGTTCTCAAGCATTCTGATATGACATATCATGGTAAACCCAGCCGCAATCACGCAGTTTGCTCGCCGTGCCATTCTAATGGGCTTTTGGGCACTTTCAATGGGAAAAAGCTATAGCGCTCAGAAAGTTCAAAACACGTTTTGTGGAAAAACTATAAAAGATAACTGGACCATTTTTGCCGTGCAACAATGGAGGCCCAAGTGCCACAAGATGCTTTTGGAATTTTGGTTCTATCATGTTCCATGCCTGAGAAAACGCCAAAACTATGTTTTAGTGCCTCAAAACGCTTCTCAGGCGCTGAAAATGCCATTGTCGCTTTCTGCATTGGCAATGCATTACACACGCCTCAACTGTTCTCCAGCACTCTGATATGACATATCATGGTAAACCCAGCCGCAATCACGCAGTTTGCTCGCCGTGCCATTCTAATGGGCTTTTGGGCACTTTCAATGGGAAAAAGCTATAGCGCTCAGAAAGTTCAAAACACGTTTTGTGGAAAAACTATAAAAGATAACTGGACCATTTTTGCCGTGCAACAATGGAGGCCCAAGTGCCACAAGATGCTTTTGGAATTTTGGTTCTATCATGTTCCATGCCTGAGAAAACGCCAAAACTATGTTTTAGTGCCTCAAAACGCTTCTCAGGCGCTGAAAATGCCATTGTCGCTTTCTGCATTGGCAATGCATTACACACGCCTCAACTGTTCTCCAGCACTCTGATATGACATATCATGGTAAACCCAGCCGCAATCACGCAGTTTGCTCGCCGTGCCATTCTAATGGGCTTTTGGGCACTTTCAATGGGAAAAAGCTATAGCGCTCAGAAAGTTCAAAACACGTTTTGTGGAAAAACTATAAAAGATAACTGGAGCATTTTTGCCGTGCAACAATGGAGGCCCAAGTGCCACAAGATGCTTTTGGAATTTTGGTTCTATCATGTTCCATGCCTGAGAAAACGCCAAAACTATGTTTTAGTGCCTCAAAACGCTTCTCAGGCGCTGAAAATGCCATTGTCGCTTTCTGCATTGGCAATGCATTACACACGCCTCAACTCTTCTCCAGCACTCTGATATGACATATCATGGTAAACCCAGCCGCAATCACGCAGTTTGCTCGCCGTGCCATTCTAATGGGCTTTTGGGCACTTTCAATGGGAAAAAGCTATAGCGCTCAGAAAGTTCAAAACACGTTTTGTGGAAAAACTATAAAAGATAACTGGACCATTTTTGCCGTGCAACAATGGAGGCCCAAGTGCCACAAGATGCTTTTGGAATTTTGGTTCTATCATGTTCCATGCCTGAGAAAACGCCAAAACTATGTTTTAGTGCCTCACAACGCTTCTGGGGCGCTGAAAATGCCATTGTCGCTTTCTGCATTGGCAATGCATTACACACGCCTCAACTGTTCTCCAGCACTCTGATATGACATATCATGGTAAACCCAGCCGCAATCACGCAGTTTGCTCGCCGTGCCATTCTAATGGGCTTTTGGGCACTTTCAATGGGAAAAGCTATAGCGCTCAGAAAGTTCAAAACACGTTTTGTAGAAAAACTATAAAAGATAACTGGACCATTTTTGCCGTGCAACAATGGAGGCCCATGTGCCACAAGATGCTTTTGGAATTTTGGTTCTATCATGTTCCATGCCTGAGAAAACGCCAAAACTATGTTTTAGTGCCTCAAAACGCTTCTCAGGCGCTGAAAATGCCATTGTCGCTTTCTGCATTGGCAATGCATTACACACGCCTCAACTCTTCTCCAGCACTCTGATATGACATATCATGGTAAACCCAGCCGCAATCACGCAGTTTGCTCGCCGTGCCATTCTAATGGGCTTTTGGGCACTTTCAATGGGAAAAAGCTATAGCGCTCAGAAAGTTCAAAACACGTTTTGTGGAAAAACTATAAAAGATAACTGGACCATTTTTGCCGTGCAACAATGGAGGCCCAAGTGCCACAAGATGCTTTTGGAATTTTGGTTCTATCATGTTCCATGCCTGAGAAAACGCCAAAACTATGTTTTAGTGCCTCAAAACGCTTCTCAGGCGCTGAAAATGTCATTGTCGCTTTCTGCATTGGAAATGCATTACACACGCCTCAACTCTTTCTCAGCACTCTGATATGACATATCATGGTAAACCCAGCCGCAATCACGCAGTTTGCTCGCCGTGCCATTCTAATGGGCTTTTGGGCACTTTCAATGGGAAAAAGCTATAGCGCTCAGAAAGTTCAAAACACGTTTTGTGGAAAAACTATAAAAGATAACTGGACCATTTTTGCCGTGCAACAATGGAGGCCCAAGTGCCATAAGATGCTTTTGGAATTTTGGTTCTATCATGTTCCATGCCTGAGAAAACGCCAAAACTATGTTTTAGTGCCTCAAAACGCTTCTCAGGCGCTGAAAATGCCATTGTCGCTTTCTGCATTGGAAATGCATTACACACGCCTCAACTGTTCTCCAGCACTCTGATATGACATATCATGGTAAACCCAGCCGCAATCACGCAGTTTGCTCGCCGTGCCATTCTAATGGGCTTTTGGGCACTTTCAATGGGAAAAAGCTATAGCGCTCAGAAAGTTCAAAACACGTTTTGTGGAAAAACTATAAAAGATAACTGGACCATTTTTGCCGTGCAACAATGGAGGCCCAAGTGCCACAAGATGCTTTTGGAATTTTGGTTCTATCATGTTCCATGCCTGAGAAAACGCCAAAACTATGTTTTAGTGCCTCAAAACGCTTCTCAGGCGCTGAAAATGCCATTGTCGCTTTCTGCATTGGCAATGCATTACACACGCCTCAACTGTTCTCCAGCACTCTGATATGACATATCATGGTAAACCCAGCCGCAATCACGCAGTTTGCTCGCCGTGCCATTCTAATGGGCTTTTGGGCACTTTCAATGGGAAAAAGCTATAGCGCTCAGAAAGTTCAAAACACGTTTTGTGGAAAAACTATAAAAGATAACTGGAGCATTTTTGCCGTGCAACAATGGAGGCCCAAGTGCCACAAGATGCTTTTGGAATTTTGGTTCTATCATGTTCCATGCCTGAGAAAACGCCAAAACTATGGTTTAGTGCCTCAAAACGCTTCTCAGGCGCTGAAAATGCCATTGTCGCTTTCTGCATTGGCAATGCATTACACACGCCTCAACTCTTCTCCAGCACTCTGATATGACATATCATGGTAAACCCAGCCGCAATCACGCAGTTTGCTCGCCGTGCCATTCTAATGGGCTTTTGGGCACTTTCAATGGGAAAAAGCTATAGCGCTCAGAAAGTTCAAAACACGTTTTGTGGAAAAACTATAAAAGATAACTGGACCATTTTTGCCGTGCAACAATGGAGGCCCAAGTGCCACAAGATGCTTTTGGAATTTTGGTTCTATCATGTTCCATGCCTGAGAAAACGCCAAAACTATGTTTTAGTGCCTCACAACGCTTCTGGGGCGCTGAAAATGCCATTGTCGCTTTCTGCATTGGCAATGCATTACACACGCCTCAACTGTTCTCCAGCACTCTGATATGACATATCATGGTAAACCCAGCCGCAATCACGCAGTTTGCTCGCTGTGCCATTCTAATGGGCTTTTGGGCACTTTGAATGGGAAAAAGCTATAACGCTCAGAAAGTTCAAAACACGTTTTGTGGAAAAACTATAAAAGATAACTGGACCATTTTTGCCGTGCAACAATGGAGGCCCAAGTGCCACAAGATGCTTTTGGAATTTTGGTTCTATCATGTTCCATGCCTGAGAAAACGCCAAAACTATGTTTTAGTGCCTCAAAACGCTTCTCAGGCGCTGAAAATGCCATTGTCGCTTTCTGCATTGGCAATGCATTACACACGCCTCAACTGTTCTCCAGCACTCTGATATGACATATCATGGTAAACCCAGCCGCAATCACGCAGTTTGCTCGCCGTGCCATTCTAATGGGCTTTTGGGCACTTTCAATGGGAAAAAGCTATAGCGCTCAGAAAGTTCAAAACACGTCTTGTGAAAAAAACTCTAAAAGATAACTGGACCATTTTTGCCGTGCAACAATGGAGGCCCAAGTGCCACAAGATGCTTTTGGAATTTTGGTTCTATCATGTTCCATGCCTGAGAAAACGCTAAAACTATGTTTTAGTGCCTCAAAACGCTTCTCAGGCGCTGAAAATGCCATTGTCTCTTTCTGCATTGGCAATGCATTACACACGCCTCAACTGTTCTCCAGCACTCTGATATGACATATCATGGTAAACCCAGCCGCAATCACGCAGTTTGCTCGCCGTGCCATTCTAATGGGCTTTTGGGCACTTTCAATGGGAAAAAGCTATAGCGCTCAGAAAGTTCAAAACACGTTTTGTGGAAAAACTATAAAAGATAACTGGACCATTTTTGCCGTGCAACAATGGAGGCCCAAGTGCCACAAGATGCTTTTGGAATTTTGGTTCTATCATGTTCCATGCCTGAGAAAACGCCAAAACTATGTTTTAGTGCCTCAAAACGCTTCTCAGGCGCTGAAAATGCCATTGTCGCTTTCTGCATTGGCAATGCATTACACACGCCTCAACTCTTCTCCAGCACTCTGATATGACATATCATGGTAAACCCAGCCGCAATCACGCAGTTTGCTCGCCGTGCCATTCTAATGGGCTTTTGGGCACTTTCAATGGGAAAAAGCTATAGCGCTCAGAAAGTTCAAAACACGTTTTGTGGAAAAACTATAAAAGATAACTGGACCATTTTTGCCGTGCAACAATGGAGGCCCAAGTGCCACAAGATGCTTTTGAAATTTTGGTTCTATCATGTTCCATGCCTGAGAAAACGCCAAAACTATGTTTTAGTGCCTCACAACGCTTCTCAGGCGCTGAAAATGCCATTGTCGCTTTCTGCATTGGCAATGCATTACACACGCCTCAACTGTTCTCCAGCACTCTGATATGACATATGGTAAACCCAGCCGCAATCACGCAGTTTGCTCGCCGTGCCATTCTAATGGGCTTTTGGGCACTTTCAATGGGAAAAAGCTATAGCGCTCAGAAAGTTCAAAACACGTCTTGTGAAAAAAACTATAAAAGATAACTGGACCATTTTTGCCGTGCAACAATGGAGGCCCAAGTGCCACAAGATGCTTTTGGAATTTTGGTTCTATCATGTTCCATGCCTGAGAAAACGCCAAAACTATGTTTTAGTGCCTCAAAACGCTTCTCAGGCGCTGAAAATGCCATTGTCTCTTTCTGCATTGGCAATGCATTACACACGCCTCAACTGTTCTCAAGCATTCTGATATGACATATCATGGTAAACCCAGCCGCAATCACGCAGTTTGCTCGCCGTGCCATTCTAATGGGCTTTTGGGCACTTTCAATGGGAAAAAGCTATAGCGCTCAGAAAGTTCAAAACACGTTTTGTGGAAAAACTATAAAAGATAACTGGACCATTTTTGCCGTGCAACAATGGAGGCCCAAGTGCCACAAGATGCTTTTGGAATTTTGGTTCTATCATGTTCCATGCCTGAGAAAACGCCAAAACTATGTTTTAGTGCCTCAAAACGCTTCTCAGGCGCTGAAAATGCCATTGTCGCTTTCTGCATTGGCAATGCATTACACACGCCTCAACTGTTCTCCAGCACTCTGATATGACATATCATGGTAAACCCAGCCGCAATCACGCAGTTTGCTCGCCGTGCCATTCTAATGGGCTTTTGGGCACTTTCAATGGGAAAAAGCTATAGCGCTCAGAAAGTTCAAAACACGTTTTGTGGAAAAACTATAAAAGATAACTGGACCATTTTTGCCGTGCAACAATGGAGGCCCAAGTGCCACAAGATGCTTTTGGAATTTTGGTTCTATCATGTTCCATGCCTGAGAAAACGCCAAAACTATGTTTTAGTGCCTCAAAACGCTTCTCAGGCGCTGAAAATGCCATTGTCGCTTTCTGCATTGGCAATGCATTACACACGCCTCAACTGTTCTCCAGCACTCTGATATGACATATCATGGTAAACCCAGCCGCAATCACGCAGTTTGCTCGCCGTGCCATTCTAATGGGCTTTTGGGCACTTTCAATGGGAAAAAGCTATAGCGCTCAGAAAGTTCAAAACACGTTTTGTGGAAAAACTATAAAAGATAACTGGAGCATTTTTGCCGTGCAACAATGGAGGCCCAAGTGCCACAAGATGCTTTTGGAATTTTGGTTCTATCATGTTCCATGCCTGAGAAAACGCCAAAACTATGTTTTAGTGCCTCAAAACGCTTCTCAGGCGCTGAAAATGCCATTGTCGCTTTCTGCATTGGCAATGCATTACACACGCCTCAACTCTTCTCCAGCACTCTGATATGACATATCATGGTAAACCCAGCCGCAATCACGCAGTTTGCTCGCCGTGCCATTCTAATGGGCTTTTGGGCACTTTCAATGGGAAAAAGCTATAGCGCTCAGAAAGTTCAAAACACGTTTTGTGGAAAAACTATAAAAGATAACTGGACCATTTTTGCCGTGCAACAATGGAGGCCCAAGTGCCACAAGATGCTTTTGGAATTTTGGTTCTATCATGTTCCATGCCTGAGAAAACGCCAAAACTATGTTTTAGTGCCTCACAACGCTTCTGGGGCGCTGAAAATGCCATTGTCGCTTTCTGCATTGGCAATGCATTACACACGCCTCAACTGTTCTCCAGCACTCTGATATGACATATCATGGTAAACCCAGCCGCAATCACGCAGTTTGCTCGCCGTGCCATTCTAATGGGCTTTTGGGCACTTTCAATGGGAAAAGCTATAGCGCTCAGAAAGTTCAAAACACGTTTTGTAGAAAAACTATAAAAGATAACTGGACCATTTTTGCCGTGCAACAATGGAGGCCCATGTGCCACAAGATGCTTTTGGAATTTTGGTTCTATCATGTTCCATGTCCTGAGAAAACGCCAAAACTATGTTTTAGTGCCTCAAAACGCTTCTCAGGCGCTGAAAATGCCATTGTCGCTTTCTGCATTGGCAATGCATTACACACGCCTCAACTCTTCTCCAGCACTCTGATATGACATATCATGGTAAACCCAGCCGCAATCACGCAGTTTGCTCGCCGTGCCATTCTAATGGGCTTTTGGGCACTTTCAATGGGAAAAAGCTATAGCGCTCAGAAAGTTCAAAACACGTTTTGTGGAAAAACTATAAAAGATAACTGGACCATTTTTGCCGTGCAACAATGGAGGCCCAAGTGCCACAAGATGCTTTTGGAATTTTGGTTCTATCATGTTCCATGCCTGAGAAAACGCCAAAACTATGTTTTAGTGCCTCAAAACGCTTCTCAGGTGCTGAAAATGCCATTGTCTCTTTCTGCATTGGCAATGCATTACACACGCCTCAACTGTTCTCCAGCACTCTGATATGACATATCATGGTAAACCCAGCCGCAATCACGCAGTTTGCTCGCCGTGCCATTCTAATGGGCTTTTGGGCACTTTCAATGGGAAAAAGCTATAGCGCTCAGAAAGTTCAAAACACGTTTTGTGGAAAAACTATAAAAGATAACTGGACCATTTTTGCCGTGCAACAATGGAGGCCCAAGTGCCACAAGATGCTTTTGGAATTTTGGTTCTATCATGTTCCATGCCTGAGAAAACGCCAAAACTATGTTTTAGTGCCTCAAAACGCTTCTCAGGCGCTGAAAATGCCATTGTCGCTTTCTGCATTGGCAATGCATTACACACGCCTCAACTCTTCTCCAGCACTCTGATATGACATATCATGGTAAACCCAGCCGCAATCACGCAGTTTGCTCGCCGTGCCATTCTAATGGGCTTTTGGGCACTTTCAATGGGAAAAAGCTATAGCGCTCAGAAAGTTCAAAACACGTTTTGTGGAAAAACTATAAAAGATAACTGGACCATTTTTGCCGTGCAACAATGGAGGCCCAAGTGCCACAAGATGCTTTTGGAATTTTGGTTCTATCATGTTCCATGCCTGAGAAAACGCCAAAACTATGTTTTAGTGCCTCACAACGCTTCTCAGGCGCTGAAAATGCCATTGTCGCTTTCTGCATTGGCAATGCATTACACACGCCTCAACTGTTCTCCAGCACTCTGATATGACATATCATGGTAAACCCAGCCGCAATCACGCAGTTTCCTCGCCGTGCCATTCTAATGGGCTTTTGGGCACTTTCAATGGGAAAAAGCTATAGCGCTCAGAAAGTTCAAAACACGTTTTGTGGAAAAACTATAAAAGATAACTGGACCATTTTTGCCGTGCAACAATGGAGGCCCAAGTGCCACAAGATGCTTTTGGAATTTTGGTTCTATCATGTTCCATGCCTGAGAAAACGCCAAAACTATGTTTTAGTGCCTCAAAACGCTTCTCAGGCGCTGAAAATGCCATTGTCGCTTTCTGCATTGGCAATGCAGAAAGCGACAGGTGCAGAAAGCGACAGTACTAAACCCAGGTGCAGGCCCTGGCCGACTACTTAGAATATTGTGGCTTGGTGTTTTAGCCTGGCTGGGAGGTAACTCTGCCCAGTAAGAGCCCTTGCGGCTCATTCTGTTGGACACACTATCCATTTCCTCTTCAGGGGACTCATCAGAGGACTCCTCTGTGTCTGACTGGCCTTGTACAGTGGGGGGACAATAGTCTGGGTCCTCTACATCCGAGATGTCAGATTCTGAGTCAATGCCGCCAATGGGCTCTTCATCCCATCCGTCCTGGATCATTTGTAGGGCAAGGTCCACAGGGATCCTAGCTGGCCTCCTAGCAGCCATGTTACTTTAGATAAATAAAAAAAAACATTAGAAAGGACAATGTTTGAAATGCACAGAAAACTATAAACCATATAAAAAAAACTACCTAATATAACATTAGCCTACTTTTGAGTTAGCTAGGTTGGGTACAAAGTGTGTGCGTGCGAGCGTGTGTGCGAGCGTGTGCGTTAGGCTACTGTTATCTAACACAATACTGTGTTACCTACCTAAATACAATACTGTTAGCTAACAGTAATGTGGGGTCATTTTCGATCCCACGTGTGCATCTAAGGGTTAAAAAACACTTATTTCATAATAGAACAGAATTTATTTTGAACAAAACACCAAAATGTGGTTACACCCCTGGGCAGGTGCTGAAAGAAAAGGGTCTTCATCTTCTGGTGGCCTTGTGACCTCACCTCTGTCATCTTCTGCTCTGGTTCTCTGGAGACTGGGTTTGTCGCAGAACAAAGCCTTTAAAACAATCTAGATCAGTGATTCTCAAAATTTACACTAAGTACTACCTCAAAAGATTTGGCCAAGTTATTTGGACAAAATAAGCCTAAATCTTTCCTAAACCGGGACTAACCCAGGTCTAAACCAGTACAATTCCCATCACTAAACCAGGACTAAATTGGGACAGAACCAGGACTAGCCCCAACTTAAGCAGGACTAAAACAGGAACCATTGGCTTTAAATAAATACTAAATCAAGGCTTCAACTGCAAACAACTCCCCAGTACCACTAGAAGCAGCCTGCGTCCCACAGCTTGAGAACCACTGCTCTATAGCAAATAAAACAGTAAAAAGTCTATTGTTAGCTCAAAACACATTTACCTATGAGCTAGCAGGCACTTAAAGGAACAGAAGGTACAGGCCAAACCTGCAGCCGAACCCAGACACCAGGACTAAGAGGACGCAACCACAGGCAGCAACTGGGTCTACATGAGACAAAAGCATACACACAAGTGTACACAAAAAAAAAAAAAAAAATGTAAAAAGGAAAAAGAAAAGAAAATTAAGTGTGACAGTAATGAGGCTTTGGTTTTACACTCGTGCAACCCTCTCCATTTATCCAGGCTGGGGACTGGCACAAAGGGGACACATTTGTGACCCTTTGTGGCTGGATTAAACCCACCTCCAGTGAAAAGCAGTTTGTGCGTGCTCTCTTACTAATTACTAACAAAATATCTCACAAAGAGCATTACATTTACAATGCACAGCAACACAACAACTTTTGTCATCTCATGTTCATTTTAACGTTAGCAAAATGAGTAAAAATCTGCAACAGTTGCTGCTGATTAGCTGTTTAACATTAGCATCTACAAGAGTAAAATAAGTGAAAATCTGCAACAGTTGCTCCAGATTAGCTGTTTAGCATTAGCATTGACTAGAGTTAATTCAAACATGTTCTGGAGAATTTTAGCAGAGACTCAAACATGTAGCAGCAGTTAGATTAGCAAGATGTTTCTATTCAATCAGTATAAAGACTACAGGAAAAAATACCAAGTGTTTGGTGTGTGCACAGATGCTCCAAGCTCTTCTGACGTTGGTGCACACTGGAGCCAGTGACCTGAAACCCTAACATTAGTGGAGCTGAAGGAAAAAGGGTTAAGCATTTATCATTTATCATTACACCAATAAATAGCACACAAGACCCAGTTTCCAAGTTTACCATTGTTAAGATGACACAATGAGTACAATGGGGCGGCAGTAGCTCAGTTGGTAGAGCCGCTTGTCCAATAACCAGAAGGTTGGCGGTTTAAACCCCACTCCCACCGTTGCATACTGTCGTTGTGTCCTTGGGCAAGACACTTAACCCACCTTGCCTCCGGTGTCTGCGCACACTGGTGTATGAATGTAAGTGTGAATGGGTGAACGGTTCCTTGATGTAAAGCGCTTTGAGTGCCCATGAAGGTGGAAAAGTGCTATATAAAAATGTGACCATTTACCAATGTTTGAACAATAAGTCAAACCAGTTTTGAATATTTTAAATTTTAACTCTTCATGGCATTAAGGTCCTTTGAAAGAACCAGTTCAACCTGTGGAAAGGGTGCGGTGACGGTGCATTGACCGTGACGAGTAAATAAAGTATACAAGTGCAACGATGTTATCACGATTGCTATGATCTTTTTTTTTTTTTTTGCGATAAAATTTTTATTTGATTTTCAAACAAGGATAACAATAAACAAAATACTAATAATATATACATACACATACACACACACATATATATATATACATATATATACATACACATATATATACATATATACACATACACATACATACATATATACACATATATACATACATACACATACATATACACATACACTTCCACCCCCCCACCCCCACCCCCAAGTAAAAAAAAAAAAAAGTTTAAAAAAAAAAAAAAAAGGGAAAGGAACTCACGGCGGCAACCCATCCACTCCCCCACCCTTTCTGGATTTCTCTTTCCTCTAAGCAAAACAAACTAGGGATACAATCCCAGGAAGGATTCGTTATGTCTTTCCCAGTGCCGCCAGATGACTCATTTACATCACAAAAGAATATACTCAGACTGCTAAGCTTTCTGGGTCTTGGTGTGTCATTGATTTGGTGTATTTCTTTCCTGTGACTTTACTCTACCTGCGCCCCGTCCCCGGCCATCTGGGTCGAGATGACTCGTTGGAGTTAGGACAGTGGGGCGGTTAAAACTGATAACTCTGACAAAGTTGAGGGCCTGTGGGAATCAAATTTGGGGCCTATTGATACAGAGGCCTGGAGTGAGCTGTGTAACCAGCCTTTTAAGGTACTGGTATAAAATTCAGTCTGGGAAAGACAATATAAAATCCTGCATAGGCTTTATATCACCCCGGAGAAAAGGCATAGAATGTACCCAGCTCTCTCAGAGCTTTGTAATAAATGTAAATCTGATGTTGGTCCTTTTTTTCATTGTCTGTAGAGCTGTTCTCTTATTCTGCACTTTTGGGCATCAGTCATAAATAAGCTTTGTGTTAACTGCTGCTGGGAGCAAAGACTTGCTTGTTGGGACTGAGCTTCCTGCTGGATTTCGAAAGAAAGACCTTTTACATATTCTGTTGCATTGTACTCGAATAGTGCATAATGGTGTTGTGGATGTCTGATGAAGCCCCTTCTCTTCACCAGTGGTTGCAAACTGTTATAAGCATTATCCCAATGGAAGCTTTTTCTACTGTGTGGAAGGATAAACCATACCTTTTCAACTAGACTTGGAACCCCTTTTTTGACTTTTTGGATGCCTCTACATCTGAAAGGATGCGATCAGGGTTACTGACTCTAGCTTAGCGACAGGAAGATATTTCTTGACTTTTATGGACTCCCTTTTGTGTCTGTTTCTGTCTGTATCTCTTATGTGTTGTAGATGTTGTGTTGTCACTTTCCTGCTTTGCACAAAAACGTTCAATAAAAATAATTTAAAAAACACAATCAGATGTGTATAATAACATATTAGTCTTATACAGCACCTTTTTAATAATTTAAAGTCACTTTACAATCAGGTGTATTATTCATTTACTTCTCAGTCATACTGTGGTTCACAGCAAGAACAGTGACTAAAAAATATTTAAATATGCCTACTGTTTAAGTTAAGTTACTGTTAAGATCAAGTATTGCAGAGCAATCTAGTGTTCACCTCAGAACTACACTGGAATGTAAGATTCTTTTTCTTCCATGTATCCATGTACTGTATGTGTGGTAGGAAAAATCTTTGAGGTGTAACTGGGCTGTAATCAGATATCTCATGTATAATCTTAAGAACAACTTGTGCAGTTAAAATGTGAATAGCAGGAGGTGTTACAGCCTTTCTTGCTGGCTCTCGTCTGTTGCTCCAACCCTACCATACCCACGTCCTTCACTAATGGTACATTCACACCGGACGCGAATCAGGCGTCAGGCGCGAGTGATTACCATGTTAAGTCTATGGAAAGCCGCGTTCAGGCGTGAACAAGCATCCTGCGGCGCGAATGACGCGAATGGCGCGACGCGAATCAAGCGAATCCCGCGAATAGCGCGGCGCGAATGACGCGAATTGAGCGTTTGACGCGCGAGTCCCGCGAATAGGCGGAGACGCGAATCGGCGTTGGACGCGAACAACGCAGATTTGCGTCCAACGCTCTGGTCGCGGAAGTTGAAAAATTTGAACTTCTGCGAACATTCGCGCTGCGTTAACCAATCAGGGACCTGCTGTAGCAGTGACGTGGTTACGTACGACATAACAGGAGGAGATCCCTGCCTCGGAGATCCAGCAAAACAATCATCGAGGCTGAGAGTGAACCCGGAGATAAAAGCTACAGCCTACAGCAGCTCTTCTACTTTTATGAAGACAGGAATCAAAAACAGCCCTGATATAAAACACTATAAATAAAATAAATATGGCTGTTTAGGCTTTGTGTGACTGTGGTTATAGCTGTTATATCTGATACAAGCCTGTGACAGAGGCTCACTCTGATCATTGTGACATCAAGAACACACAAATAAATACAAGTAAATATAAAGGGGGGGTTAACTTTACCAAAATAGCCTATTGAGATGTGCTTGTTATATTAGCAGTTATTGCACTCTCCAGAACAACAGAAAATACAGAGCCTGTGACTAGACCAGACCCCAAAACCACTAGAGAGAGCTAATGTACAAGAAATAACCCCAGGTTGTCTCAGCTCTGTCTCTGGGGTTAATGCTGCTGTACAGCAGTAGTGTCCTGGGGAGAGGTCCCCGCAGCCTCACGGGACACAGGTGTCCAAACCCAGACAGACTCATTTGGGAGTAGCCCTAGCGGCCATGCCCCTCATTTGACGCGAATGAAGCGTCCAATTCGCCTCATTCGCGCGAGTGAATTCGCGTCATTCGCGCGAATTTCACGCGTGAATAGAGCGAATTTCACACGCGAATGACGCGAGTGAATTCAAAATGGTCACCTGATCAACCTGTCAACCTGTTAATACTCTTAGACAAAAACTGGTTCACCCCAAGGACAAAATTCCCAGTTACAAACAGAGCAATGTTGTGTACTCCATCCACTGCAGTGAGAACTGTAATGAACAGTACATTGGAGAAACCAAACAACCTCTGCACAAACGGTTATACCAACACCGCAGGGCCAACTCCAGTGGACCAGAATCTGCAGTACACCTCCACCTGAAGGCCACAAACCACTCCTTTGAGGACAGTGAGGTCCGAATCTTAGCCAGAGAGAAAGGATGGTTTGAGCGAAGAGTGAAAGAAACAATCTTTGTCAAAAAAGATAAACCTTCTTTAAACAGAAATGGTGGTCTCAGATACAACCTTCCTTCTGTCTACAACAGTCTCCTGAAACCCAAACAAAACAAACCAGTTTCACTCAGGTCATTAACATCTGAAGGAGCTGCCCAGGCTGGGGAGGGTTAACGACTCTCACTCCAGCTGAGGACAAAGGACTCCTAGTGACCCGAAACCACTAGGCTATTCATGGTCACATTGACCAATAGAATTTAGTTTCAGGTCTAAACTCCTCCTTCCTAGAAGAATATAAACCAGCTCTCTTACCAGTTCATTTCAGAATTGAGAAAGCCTCTTGGATAAGAGGTGAAACGTCTTCAACTTGAAAAATCTAATCCAGATGACTGCTTTTTTTAACTTTTGTTTGCGATGCATTTACCCTGGACGTGTGAGAGTCTTCACAGACAGTTCTCATACATGTCATCCTGCACTACTCTAACATTTCTACCACTCCAGACTTCCTCATACAATACCACCCATCCTCATCACCTCTATTTCCTTCACCAACCTGTCCATTAAAGTCTGCATGAATCACCACTCTCTCACCTCCAGGGATACTCCGCATCACTTCATCTAACTCACTACAGAATCTCTCTCTCTTCTAACTCACATCCTACTTCTGGGGGATAACCACTAACAACGTCAACATCACACCTTCAGTTTCCAGTTTCAGACTTATCACCCTGATACTTTTTTCACCTCTAGAATATAGTAACAATATTTGTTACTGTGTTTTTCAAATGCAGCAACTCCTGCACTGCATCACATGGCCGTGCATGGCGGAGAATGAGGACAAGGATGATGATTGCTCAAGTGATGCAAAACGTTGTGTATTAGGCTTCCTGCGACAGTTTATTGCTGGTGGTATGTTAATTTTTTTTGTTTATTGCTCTGTACAACGCAATAGCACAATTGTATTGCTGATTATGTATATTCATTGCTGTCCATCCATCCATCTTCTTCCGCTTATCCGAGACCGGGTCGCGGAGGCAGCAGTCTAAGCAAAGATGCCCAGACTTCCCTATCCACAGACACTTCCTCCAGCTCTACCGGGGGGACCCCAAGGCGTTCCCAGGCCAGCCGAGAGACGTAGTCCCTCCAGCGTGTCCTAGGTCTTCCCCGGGGCCTCCGCCCAGTGGGACATGCCCGGAACACCTTCCCAGGGAGGCGTCCAGGAGGCATCCGGAACAGATGCCCGAGCCACCTCAACTGACTCCTCTCGATGTGGAGGAGCAGCGGCTCTACTACGAGCTCCTCCCGGGTGACAGAGCTTCTCACCTTATCTCTAATGGTATGTTCACACCGGACGCGAATCAGGCGTCAAATTCGCGTCATTCGCGTCTAGTTGGACGCGTGACCATTTTAAATTCACTCGCATCATTCGCGCGTGAAATTCAGTCTATTCGCGAATGACGCAAATTCACTCGCGCGAATGAGGCGAATTGTTCGCTTCATTCGCGTCAAATGAGGGGCATGGCCGCTAGGGCTACTCCCAAATGAGCCTGTCTGGGTTTGGTCACCTGTGTCCCGTGTGGCTGCAGGACCTCTCCCCAGGACACTACTGCTGTACAGCAGCATTAACCCCAGAGACAGAGCTGAGACACCTGGGGTTATTTCTTGTACATTAGCTCTCTCTAGCGGTTTTGGGGTCTGGTCTAGTCCTCCAGCTCTGTATTTTCTGTTGTTCTGGAGAGTGCATTAACTGCTAATATAACGAGCACATCTCAATAGGCCATTTTGGTAAAGTTAACCCCCCTTTATATTTACTTGTATTTATTTGTGTGTTCTTGCTCATGACTATAGGTGAGAGTAGGAACGTAGATCGACCGATAAATCGAGAGCTTCGCCTTTCGGCTCAGCTTCTTCTTTACCACAACAGACCGATTCATTGCTGTCATCAGTCTTAATTGTACTCCACAGCAACACCCAGGGCCGGATTAAGGATTTTAGAGGCCCTAGGCTACTACATTTTTGGCCCCTTTCTGAAGTTTTAAAGTAACTAAAACCTAAACTGTCTGCATCATTCGACAACATTATAGACTATGGAATAAAGTGTAAGTATATATACTTTGTTGGCTACAATTTTGTTAGGATAAAATAATTCATTAATGGACATAACTATTATTTATTTATTACATTTATTTTAATTTAATATAGCATACTATAATGTTCAATCATTAAAAAAAAATTATATATTTTACAATATCTAAACGTCAACACTGCTGTTCCACTCAGATCTTCTCTGGTGATTCCTCTGTTGTGTGCTGTAGAACGTCCAGTCATTAAAAAACAGAGGACGTTTGCTGAGCTATAGGTTTTCAGGAAGGTTATTAACCTGCAACATTAACTTTACCTCAAACTTCATTGTTGTCTAAATACGCTGCCCATTCAACATTTTAGGCAACTATATCACCATGGCAAGGTACACAGGCTTTTCAGAGTGACACCAGACAAAACCAGAAAGTACCGCGTTCGTCTCCTCCTTCAGTCCCAATCCACATGCGCTGCTGCTGGTGAGCACCTGCGACCTCTCTGCGCTCGACCTCCGTGCCGCTCTGTTTTTGATCGCGCCTGACCTCAGGGCCGCACCTCCATGCCCCTCTGTCTATGCGTACGTTGCACCTCCACATCGCACCTCCACGCCGCTTTGTCTGTGGCGCACCCCAACCTCCAGCGCACATTACCGGTGCGCTGCTGCGTGAGAGAGAGAAGCTGCTCTGCTCGAAACAGGGGACGGCCCACAGAGAGCAGTAAGTGCAGCAAAATGCAGTTTTAAAAGGAAAATTTGGCGATAATTGGCCAATGGAGTTTGGACAAAGTTGCAGACAAAAACCAAAATCCACAATACTAATAATGAAGCATCTCCTGAAATACAGAATACAAAAAAAACCCAACTTTTTTCAAGCTGAAAAAATGTATGCATAGATGAAATGATATAGCAGCCAGGTTAGACATGCAAAACTTGAATATCTATATACACTTCTATATGCATACTTCAGACCTAGACAAGACCACAGAGGAAGCATTCTTAACTACCATACTGTGTGTACTAAAGTCGTTTTCAAGTCTATAAAAAATATTTAAAATCAGTTCATCATCAAGGCCCTTAGGAGCTAGGGTTTGGAGGGTGTGAATCCAGTATGCCTCTCACTGTTTAAGTAGTTTGTCATGGTCACCTCTTCTAGGAGGAGGGGGGACCTGCTCAATTCCACAAAAGCGTGCACACATCATGATAAGTATCATTGAAGTGTGCTGCAACAGGATATTCTCTGTCATTACGGTGTATTGAACTGAATTGAATTGTGTTCACTTATTCTTTGTTTTAGTTTCCTTGTAGTTTTCCCAACATAGGCCAGACCACAAGGACATCGTAACAAATATATCACATGCGTAGAAGCACAGGTAATGACATTTTTAATGGGTGTTAGTTTGATGTGCGTTACGTGCGCCCTCTCCGAGGCACCTATCTCAAGATAGAGATGTGCGAAGCACTTCTTTGTTAAATGATTACCAAACTAAAATAAACTACATGCAGTGTATTAATCAAAACCACATAGCTTTTACTGTTGGTTGTGGACACTTCTTCCAGCTATAAAGCTGCCACGACCCGCATTGTAAATATTTATCTCGCTATGTCTACATTTTCAACTCCTCTATCAGCTCGTACTCTGGAAAAACAATGCATGTTTTATAGTTTTGGAAAGTAAGACAATCACCCTATTTCATACAGCAAAGTGAAATAACTTAAGAGTTATCATACTCAGACCTATAGAACTCAGAGAGAGGATTTACCATGACCACAGCAATCAAACTGAGGCGGCTGTGTTAAAGACACTGAAGTCATGTGACTATAGAGAAGTTGTATTCAGGTGTAACATTAAAATAGTGACGTAGAGCAGCTATGTAGGCAAACCTTTAATGGAGTATTATCCATCCATCCATCTTCTTCCCCTTATCCAGGACCGGGTCGCGGAGGCAGCAGTCTAAGCAAAGATGCCCAGACTTCCCTATCCACAGACACTTCCTCCAGCTCTACCAGGGGGACCCCAAGGCGTTCCCAGGCCAGCCGAGAGACATAGTCCCTCCAGCGTGTCCTAGGTCTTCCCCGGGGCCTCCTCCCGGTGGGACATGCCCGGAACACCTTCCCAGGGAGGCGATCAGGAGGCATCCGGAACAGATGCCCGAGCCACCTCAACTGACTCCTCTCGATGTGGAGGAGCAGCGGCTCTACTCCGAGCTCCTCCCGTGTGACAGAGCTTCTCACCCTATCTCTAAGGGAGTGCCCAGCCACCCTGCGGAGGAAACTCATTTCGGCCGCTTGTATCCGGGATCTTGTCCTTTCAGTCATGACCCAAAGCTCATGACCATAGGTGAGAGTAGGAACGTAGATCGACCGATAAATCGAGAGCTTCGCCTTTCGGCTCAGCTCCTTCTTTACCACAACAGACCGATACAACGACCGCATTACTGCAGACGCTGCACCGATCCGCCTGTCGATCTCACGCTCCATCCTTCCCTCACTCGTGAACAAGACCCCAAGATACTTGAACTCCTCCACTTGAGGCAGGAACTCTCCCCCAACCTGGAGAGGGCAAGCCACCCTTTTCCGGTCGAGAACCATGGCCTCGGACAGCTTGAGTGATGGACAAGTCCACCTCTGAGTCCCCAGCCTCTGCTTCCTCAACGGAAGGCGTGTCGGTGGGATTGAGGAGATCCTCAAAGTATTCCTTCCACCGCCCGACAACATCCCCAGTCGAGGTCAACAGCTCCCCACCTCCACTGTAAACAGTGTTGGTGAAGCACTGCTTCCCCTTCCTGAGGCGGCAGACGGTTTGCCAGAATTTCTTTGAGGCCAACCGATAGTCCTCCTCCATGGCCTCCCCGAACTTTTCCCAGACCCGAGTTTTTGCCTCCACAACCGCCCGGGCTGCAGCACGCTTGGCCTGCCGGTACCCATCAGCTGCTTCAGGAGTCCCACAAGCCAACCAAGCTCGATAGGACTCCTTCTTCAGCCTGACGACATCCCTTACTTCCGGTGTCCACCACCGGGTTCAGGGATTGCCGCCACGACAGGCACCAGAGACCTTGCGACCACAGCTCCGAACGGCCGCATTGACAATAGAGGTGGAGAACATGGTCCACTCGGACTCCATGTCTCCAACCTCCCTCGGGATCTGGTCAAAGCTCTCCCGGAAGTGGGAGTTGAAGACCCCTCTGACAGAGGGCTCAGCCAGACGTTCCCAACAGACCCTCACAACACGTTTGGGTCTGCCGAGTCTGTCCGGCCTCCTTCCCCGCCAGCGAATCCAACTCACCACCAGGTGGTGATCGGTTGACAGCTCAGCCCCTCTCTTCACCCCAGAGTGTCCAAAACAGACACGGCCGAAGGTCAGATGACACGACTACAAAGTCGATCATCGACCTCCGGCCTAGGGTGTCCTGGTGCCACGTGCACTTATGGACACCCCTGTGCTCGAACATGGTGTTCGTTATGGACAAACTGTGACTAGCACAGAAGTCCAATAACAAAACACCATTCGGGTTCAGATCGGGGAGGCCGTTCTTCCCAATCACACCCCTCCAGGTATCACTGTCGTCGCCCACGTGGGCGTTGAAGTCTCCCAGCAAAACAATGGGGTCCCCAGTCGGTGCACCTTCCAGTACACCTCCCAGGGACTCCAAGAAGGCCGGGTACTCTGTACTGCTATTTGGCCCGTAGGCACAAACAACAGTAAGAGACCTGTCCCCAACCCGAAGGCGTAGGGACGCGACCCTCTCGTTTACTGGGGTAAACTCCAACACATGGCGACTGAGCTGGGGGGCCATGAGCAAGCCCACACCGGCCCGCCGCCTCTCACCGCGGGCAACGCCAGAGTGGTGGAGAGTCCAACCTCTCTCGAGGAGCTGGGTTTCAGAGCCCAAGCTGTGCGTGGAGGTGAGCCCGACTATATCTAGCCGGTATCTCTCAACCTCCCGCACAAGCTCAGGCTCCTTCCCCCCAGTGAGGTGACATTCCATGTCCCTACAGCAAGAAGCTGTGTCCGGGGACCGGGTCGTCGAGGCACCCGCCTTCGACTGCTGCCCGATCCACATTGCACCGGTCCCCTACGGCTACCTCTGCGGGTGGTGAGCCCACAGGAGGTCGGGCCCACGTCGCTCTTTCGGGTTGTACCCGGCCGGGCCCCGTGGGCAAAGGCCCGGCCACCAGGCGCTTGCATTCGAGCCCCAACCCCAGGCCTGGCTCCAGGGTGGGGCCCCGGCTGCGCCATACCGGGCGACGTCACGGTCCTCGATATTAAACTGGTCATAGGGGATTTATGAACTGCTCTTAGTCTGGCCCATCACCTAGGACCTGTTTGCCATGGGAGACCCTACCAGGGGCATAATGCCCCAGGCAACATAGCTCCTAGGATCATTCGGGCACTCAAACTCCCCCACCACGATAAGGTGGCAGTTCAAGGGGGAGCATTATTAATAAACAAATAATTTACACTATAATATGGAACAATGAAAAATATTTATATTTTTAATTTAACTACATTTGTATTGTCTTTGTGCACTCTGCTTTATTGCATTTTAGCAAAGCTTCTTAAATTTGATACTTTACAGTGCAGCTTGACAAGGCATATTTAACAATGATCAAATCTATTTAAGTACTGCTTTAAATAGTTCATATTTATATTTAGTAAAGTTCATGCAAAATTATATTCCTTAGTTTTTATTTAAAATTTAATATAATATGATAAAAATGTAACACTGTAAATGTTTTAATGTAGACTAAATTATATAAGGAAAAAAACTCAGTGTCAGGTTGACCATCTCTTATCATGGTAACAGACTCAATTTAAATTAACTCCTTCTGTAAAATGGAAAACCCAGAGTTTCCCTCTGTCTATACTCTGGATTTACTACATCAGCTTCTTAAAATGAGGTCAATGAGGAGCAGACTCTTACCATGATGGGCATCCATGATTTCTCACACCATCCATAAAAAATCTGAAGTCTGTGTCAGTTTTATTATTTCCAGCTGCATTCAGGTACAAAACCTGTATATGAATTGAAATAAATGTTCAACAGTGCCTGGAAAAAGTCAGCTGACATGAAAACAATAGGTCTACCTTTCTATAGAAGCCGTCTGTCCTTCCAAAAATTACAATATTATACCTTCTACCTCAAGGAAAAAACAAATCAGTCATGATTAGCTATAAATATATACATTTAAAAAAGTATGAATACCTGATCAACTTGTGATTAGTATCAATATGCACCAGACTCAGAGCTGGAACACTGTATCTCCACCTGGCAATGCATGCCAGTTGAACCATCCTTGAAATGATTAACTACTAAATGGAGGTAATCCAAGTCGACTGGCTCTCAGCTCAGTACGGCAGAAACTCTGTCCCTGGTCCGTGTCATAAGTTGCCGTTTAATGGATTCCTAAAATTTAACAGAAAAGTGAGCTCTGACCTTATACAGCATGCATCTAACTGTTTAAGTTTTAACTTACCGATGGTCGCGGACGCCATGGCAAACGGATACTTGAAAGAGAGAATTGGAAGAGCTGTGTCACGTGACTGTAAACATAGAACCTGATTGGCTGGCATAGTTTGATGTGAGACAGGCTTGATTGCTTTTGTCTTCATCACCTGGATGTAGGTTCTGCGAGTTTGAGACACTGAATTTTATTTTTAGACTGCATTTTCTTACACTGAATTTTTTTACATTTTATTTTTATACACTGAATTTAAAATGCAGTATTTTACTTATGAACTTTTATTCACTGAAAATGTCACCATCATTTGAAGTAAAAAAAAAAAAAAATTCAGTTCACAAAATTCAATTGCAAAAAATTCAGTAACACAAATTCATTGTCCAAAAAAAGCTTTCGTAATAAAGACACAAAATAACCTTCATACTGCGCCTTCATTGCACTCCCTCTGTTTGTTCCTTTCTCTCCTGGCCCGGGCTGCTCTGAACAGAAACTTCTCTATTGGTCAATTCTTTCTGTCTTTTTTTAGCAGACAGTTATCTCAGATTGGATGCTCTTGCATAAGTCCCGCCTCACTCGCTCTGTTCAATTCAATTCAATTCAGTTTTATTTGTATAGCCCAGTATCACAACAAAAGTTGCCTCAAAGGGCTTCACAACAGTTGATCAAACATCAAACACACAATAAGATTTAACACACAATCAACACAAACAATAACTACACTAAATAGACCCAGGACACTCCTGTCCTTAGACCCTTCTTCTTGGTAAGGAAAAACTCCTAAAAAAACCCAGCTGTGGGAAAAAAGAAGAAACCTTATGGAGCCCAACTGAAGGAGAGATCCTCTCCCAGGACGGACAGGCAATGCGTCTAGGATGTTAGTTCATTAGCTCATCTATAGGATCATAGATCAGCTCTGTAAGGATTCATCCAGGGAGTGGGGTGAGGTAGGTTGAGGAAATCCATAGGATGCAGCAGGTGGGCCTCATCCAGACAGGTGAGTGGGGCAAGATAGGTCCGGGAAATCCAGGATGCAGCAGGGCCTCATCCAGACAGGTGAGTGGGGCAAGATAGGTCCGGGAAATCCAGGATGCAGCAGGGCCTCATCCAGACAGGTGAGTGGGTTGAGGTAGATCTGGAAAATCCTTAGAGGTGAGGTTGAGGGCCCACAGGTCGGGACAGGAGCACAGATGAGGTCAGCTAAGATCCAATCGTCACTGGGAAATCTGCCAGCAGCCAGGCATCTGAAACAGTCCCTATTCCCCCAGAGGGGAGCAGGAGAGAGGGACAACTTGTGAATAGGAACTGATTAGAGATATAGAATATTTGATAATATTAATGACAGTGATAGAAGAGAAGCAGCAGATGAAACCAGAGGACAGAGGCTCAGTGCATCATACTTCCCCCAGCTTCTAGCTCCTAGAGCAGCCTAGCTCCAGCTGTGGAGTTAACCCTGTTCCTAGCTGGCCTGACCATAAGCTTTTTTGAAGAGGAACGTTTTAAGCCTAACTTTAAATGTAGAGACTGTGTCTGCCTCTCTAACATGAGCTGGAAGCTGACTCCATAAAACAGGAGCTTGGCAACTAAAGGCTCTACCTCCAACTGTACTTTTAGAAACCCTGGGAACCACTAATAGCCCTGCATTTTGTGAGCGCAGTACTCTGCTTGGTTGGTATGGCACTATAACATCATTAATGTAGGATGGGGCCGTACCATTTACAGCCTTGTAAGTCAGGAGAAGGATATTAAACCTAATTCTGAATTCAACTGGAAGCCAGTGAAGTGAAGCTAACACAGGAGTAATACGTTCTCTCCTGTTAGTTCCTGTTAATAATCTTGCTGCATTTTGAACAAGTTGAAAACATTTTAATGAAGTTTTAGGGCACGCTGCCAGCAGAGAGTTACAGTAATCCAACCTAGATGAGACAAATGCATGGACAAGTTTTTCAGCGTCACTTTTAGATAAAATATTTCTGATTTTGGTTATGTTACGTAAGTGAAAGAATGTTGTTTTACAGGCTTGGTTTATATGAGCCTTAAATGATAAATCTTGGTCAAATAAAACTCCTAAGTTTCTCACAGTAGAACTTGAGGCTACACTGACACCGTCCAGGGAGACTATCTGGTCAGACAGAGCATCTCTCAGCTTTTTGGGGCCTAGTATAATGACCTCTGTTTTTTCTGGGTTTAGGAGGAGATAATTAATTGTCATCCAGGTCTTTATGTCTCTCACACAGGCGCTAAGTTTCTCAATGCAGTCATTCTGATCAGGTTTAATTGCTAAAAACAACTGTGTATGGTCTGCATAACAGTGAAAATTAATGCCATGTTTTCTGATTATGTTTCCTAAAGGCAGCATGTAAAGCATGAACAGAATGGGTCCAAGTACTGAGCCTTGTGGCACTCCATAGCTAACTTTACTGCACTGTGAGGAATGTTCATTTACACTGACAAACTGGTACCTATCCTCTGACCCCTATGTCACATTCTAATCTCTGGAGTAAGATGCTGTGGTCAATGGTGTCAAAGGCTGCACTGAAATCTAACAGAACTAGGATTGGGACAAGTCCATTGTCTGAAGTCATTTGTGACTCTAACTAATGCAGTTTCTGTACTATGGTGGGGTCTAAACCCTGACTGAAAATCATCAAATAAGCTATTGTCCTGTAGGTGGCGACATAACTGTTTAACTACAACTCTTTCTAGGATTTTTGAAATAAAAGGGACATTTAGGTTAACCCTAACCCACCCACTTCGAGAAAACCAAACAGCAAATAAAATGGGTTTTGTGAACAGTGGAATTGTATTGCAAAAGATTAGCTGGAGTAACAGATATTTAGTTTGCAGAGGAAATTATTTGAAATATATTATTTCAACAAATGATACAGAATTTTGTATTTAATTTTTGTAATTTTGGTAGTAATATGAGAAATTAAATTTCTATTGTTAAATTTATTTCAAAATTTTTTGCTACATCTACAACAGCTGAAAGTCACTTTTTTCAGTGAAGAGTCACTCTTCATCATATCTGTGTCCTGTGCTATGTTAGTGTTAATGTGCTGGTTTTCTCCTCTGTTTTCTGCAGGTGTTTTCTATTTCTCCTGCAAAGTCTCTAAAGTCGCTGTGCAAACCACAAATGTGGCTGCTCATGTTTGTGCAGGACCACGGCCGGCTACAATGTCTCCTCTTTGCATCCTGATATTTTCTGTTTTCAGTTTTCTGGTCTGTCTATCAAAATAAATTTTTTGTTTCTTCTGTTTTTCTCTCAGTTGTTGATGAACCAGAGCTGATTCTTCTGGAGTAAGCAGGGAATTGGATGTTTTTTTTTTTTGTTTTGTTTTTTGTAATTCAAGTTTTTATTGAATTTTAACAATTTTATAATCTACAAACATAACACAAAACACAGAACATGAAAAAGTGAGGATTAAATATAAACGGTTGCACAAACGAGATGTGTTATCATTTCACATTTAAGGCATCGTAGACATATATAGACAAAAACTATCCCATTCTTCAGTCACAGCTTCATTTTTACGATGCAATTTCCCCAGCATTTTTTCACAGAAAGTATTTTCAATAATTTTTTCTTTCCTCATTTTAAGTGTTGGGGTTTGGGGCTCTTTCCACCATTTTAAAATAAGTCGGGCACATGTCACCAGTCCAGTGTATAACACTCTAAAAGTAGTTTTGTTTAATAGTGGCACCTATTCTCTGTCTCCTAAGAGACATAGTCGAGGCAATTTGGGTAGTTCACATGGTAACCAGCCCTGCATATACTCCAACATTTTGCTCCAAATTGGAGAGACAAGTGGACACTCCCACAGAGCATGCATGAAGGTTCCTCTATCTGTATGACACTTCCAACACAGGTCATTTCTACTAATACCCATCTTATGAAGTCTAGATGGAGTGTAGTAATATCTATTAAGAATTTTATATTGAATAAATTTGCCTCTGGCTTTTCTAATGTAAATCCCAGTATTAGAAAGAATCCTATCCCATATGTCATCATCAACTGTACAACATAAATCTCTTTCCCATATTGTTTTAAGGGTTTTGCCCAGTGTTGTGCAAGTTCACACTTTTCATGAACTAGTTCAAAGTTCAGTTCACACATGTTCAAAGTGAACTGTTCACGTTCATAGTTCACAATTTTAATTTTGAACTAGTTCAAAGTTCAGTTCATTTTATTTTTAGGTGAGATATGTAAATGAAAGGCTGAACTTGTTTTTCAAACTATGACTTCTATCACTATACATCTACCTTCTAGCCACACTGTAGATCTTAAAGTGTACTCACACCAGGCCAATCGAACCGTGCCCAAGTACGGAACGCCCCTAAAGCACGGCACGGTTGCCTCATGCGAGTTCTCCGCAGCGCACCCAAGCGCGGTACGCTTCAGGACTTTGGCACGGTTGGAGGAGGCGGGCCACGGCACGGCGCACGCACGACTATGAGGCGTGTCATCTATGCAACTGTTCTTCTCTCGGTAAAAAGTGAATAAACTCCATTATCAACACTCGTACCAATGCCAGCGACTCACGCTCACCTTTCTGAAGAAGAGAACAGACAGCAGCAGTAGTTTTGAATCCTCTCTCATCGTCTGCGGTGCCTTCGCTGCTCCTCGTATGTGGTTTATTCCAAACGTGTGACAGATGACCGCGTCTCACGAACGAGACTCAAAGCAGAATCAAAACAGCAAAGATACTTCATGCTGCTGGTCTCACGTTTTCCACTACGCCGGTTTTAAAAGTGTTAGCGGCTAGTTCGGCTTGTAAACAAACTGCGCATCATGATGATGTAGCAGCCTGTCGCTCTCAGAGGTGATGACGTAACCGGGCCACGGCACAGATCGTTTGTGCAGGTGAGAGTGCGGGCCGGCGGGGGACTCAGACCCCGCCCCAATCTTACCTGGGCACAGCGCGGTTTGAATGGCCCTAGTGTGAGTGCGCCCTTAAATTCTATCACACAAAATGGACGTTTTTGCAGATATAAGCTTGCACAGAAAGGTAATTTTTTTTCCGTCAGATTCTTTGCGTGACAATGTGTAAAATGTCTGTAAATGATCATAGTTAGAGGCAGCATCGTCTGTGTTCTCTGTGCCTTCACTTGCACTGCCAAAGATATTAGATTCGACTATCTTTGGCTTCACACTACGTTACCCCAGATGCATTGCGCACACAAGCGCTCTATGGTGAAGCGGTGCAGTTTTGGAGTAGAGCCCGTGGGCAGTGAGTGACAGCACTGTTTAAAAAGTGCAAGCAGACCTCGTCACTCGACTCAGGTGAAAACAAATTCCCACGTTTAATTGATGTGACGTACGTCGTTCATCTCACATAATCTGAACAAATTCACGTTCAAGTTCTTGATTTACAAATGTGTTGCGTTCAGTTCAAAGTTCACATAAAAATGAACGTGTTCAATGAACGCGTTCATTTGAACTCGTTCATACACAACACTGGTTTTGCCTGTGTTGTTTTTAGCCCATGGGCAAATATTATACCATTTTTGATGCCTTGCTGAGCAATGGGGGTAAGAGTAGAAAGCTTTCTATTGGATTTTGATCTTGTGACAGCCCCACTTTTCCTCTAAGTTGTAAATACTTCCAAAAGTTGCCATGTCCTTCCAAGTTAAACTTGTCCTTGATGTTATCATATGACATCAAAATGTCTCTTTGAAATAAATCCCCAATTGTTCTAATACCCTTTTGCAACTACTGTGCCCAGAAAATAGACTGTTTACCAATCTTAATATTAGGGTTGTGCCATAAAGATGCATACTTTTGAAGATATGGGGAAAGCTTGCACTTTTTATGGACCCCTAACCACACCATCTTTGAAAACTCCAAGATAGGGTTATGTAGCCTATTCTGTTGTTTATTTGACCTTTGTGTTAATATATCTATCGGTGTGAATGGAGAGGCAATATCTTGTTCTATTAAGACCCAGTCTAAATCCGGTTTTGTGCCTATCCAATGTTTGGCCAACCTTGACATTTCAAAAGAGATGCTGTAGTGTTCTATATTGGGTAGGGCTAATCCGCCATCCTTTTTCGGTTGACAAAGCCTATCAATATTCAAATTATTATTGCTAAGTAGTTTTTCCATATTATCTGCCATAATATCAACAATATTTGGGTTCAGTCCTATTTCTAGATATTTCATACCCTTATCTAACCACTTGAAATTAAAACCAGATAACAAATTAGGGCTGCAGGTTTGAGATACTGGCATTGCCTTTGACATGTGCCAGTTAATTTTATAACCAGAAAGTTTTGAGTATTCATCAACAACCTCTAGCAATGTTAATACAGAATTGGCAGGATCTTGGCTTAATACCAGAATATCATCTGCATATAAAAATAATTTATGGTCCCTGCCCCCTCCGCACACGCCCCTGATTCTAGGATCTTCCCTTATTTGAATGGCCAAAGGTTCCAAAAAAATTGTGAACAAAAGCGAGCTAAGACTGGCGGGTTGATCTGGAGATATCAAAGAAAGGAGAGAGTACTCCATTTGTAAAAACAGCAGCTTTCGGCCCTGAATACAATGTCCTAATCCATCTACAAAAATCGTCACCCAGGCCAAATTTTGATAATGCAGTAAACAAAAATCTTCATTCGACACTGTCGAAAGCTTTCTGGGCATCAAGAGATATTGTCACAGGTTCAGGTTATGTCTGTTCATCCAAAGGAGATGTAATAATCTCCTCATATTATCAGCTGACGACCTATTCTTGACAAACCCTACCTGATCTTTATGAATAATCTGTGGCAACACAGTCTCTAACCTCATTGCTAATATTTTTGATAATATTTTACAATCCACATTTATTAAACTTATAGGTCTATAATTAGCTGGGTCAGTTAGATCTTTGTCCCCCTTTGGTATCAGTGATATTATGGCCTGATTAAAACTAAGTACGTCTACAAATATTCGATAATATTCAGCTGGAAAGCCATCTATCCCAGGGGACCTTCCTGTTTTTATCTTATTAATTGCCTTCCTAACCTCAGCTTCTGTTAAAGTAGAGTCCAATGTGTCCTTTCCCTCTTGTGAAATTTTTGGCATTGTCATTTTGTTAAAAAAAACATCTAACTGTTCTGTACTAACTGTAGTCTCTGATGTATACAATTCTTGATAAAACAATTTAAAGACCATGTTGATATCGGATGACGACGTCATCAATTTATCATCCTTTTTTATTGATGTAATAACATTTTGACTGTCCAGCCGTTTAAGTTGTCTAGCTAGTAGCCTTCCCGTTTTTTCCCCATTCTCATAGAAATTTGTTTTAAGCCGAAAAAGTGCATACTCTGCCTTCTTGTTATAAATTTCATGAAGGTTAAACTTTAGCCAAGAATTTTTAAATTTACTTTCATCAAAGCTTCCTGGTAGCTGTTTTTCCAATTCCTTTATTTGTTTTTCTAAGGTCTGTATCCTCTCTCTACCTTCTTTAACTTTCCGAGAGCTATAGCCCAAACATTTCCCCCTAATAAATGCCTTCAGAGCATCCCATACAGTAGCCAGTCTGTCAGTTGACCCAACATTTATATCTAGGAAATATTTAATGTCCTCTTTTAATGCTGCCACAAATTGTTCATCCTGCAATATACTTGAATTTAATCTCCATCTACCCCGATTGTTTTTTTCAACCTGTAGATTTATGTGTAATTCCACTGGTGCATGGTCTGTCAAAGCAATAACACCTATTTTACAGTTCACAACTAAATCAACACTCGAATTTGAAATAAAAAAATAATCAATTCGGGAGTAGGTTTTATGGGAGTGAGAGTAAAATGTATATTCCCTTTCCAAGGGATGTACAAGTCTCCAAATATTTACCAGGCCAATATCCTCTTTATCCTCTTTGAGTTGTGAAACACTTTTCCAACCCAGTCTCTTCTCATCTTTAAAGCTTTGTTTTCATTTTCAAAATGTGTTTCTTGAATAAATGCCACATCAGTGTTTTGGGACTTAAGGTAATTGAGAACTTTTTTCTTTTTAATCGGCGTGCCACAGCCATTTATGTTCCATGACACGATGTTGACATCTGTATTACCCATTATTATAGAGTATAAATGTTGGCCTCTGACAATTAAATGTGCAACGACATCTTAGTGCAAATATAAACGCAACGCAAATAAATACCTCACTGTGTGAACATTTCCCAGAATTTAACTGAAAACAAAAAGTAAAACACTGCACTAAAAAAAAGGAACATGGCAGTGTGCGACGACCCATTGTTCTCCCCCCGGTCATGTGTGTAGTGAATCTTCCACTCTCCCGTCTGCATGAATTAGCCCATGGGTCCTTCTCCCTCCTCCACGTTCTGAATATTATCTTGATTGAACAAAGTTCTTAGCTTCCTTTGCGTCGGTGAAGCTTAGACATTTCTCCTTCCATGTAAATCTGAGAATCACTGGGTATGCCAGTGTGTGTTTCACCTGGCGCTGCCATAGCGTCTTCATCACCAGGGAAAACGACTTCCGCTGCGTAGCGCGTTCCTTGGTCATATATTCAAAAAATGACAAGTTGCAGTTCTCCCTTAATATGCCCCTCTTCCTTTTGGCAGCTGCCAGGACTTTTTGTCTGGCTGTATATTGCAGAAATCTCACCAATATAATGTGTGGAGGATGGTTAGGACCAGGGCGCGGTCCCAGACTTCTGTGACACCGTTCAATCTCGTATTCAGTTCCATCCAGTCCCAAACCATCAGAGAGTATCTTTTTTATGTAGTCACATAAAGCGCCTCCTGCTTGCAATTCCTTCTTTCAAACCCACCAGTCTAATATTCTTTCGACGACTTCTGTTTTCCTGGTCGTCCGCATGGTTCCAGAGTTGCTCGAGCTTCTTAGCTAACATGTTGTTCTCTTTAGCCAAGTTAGCAACGTGATCTTCTATGTCGGAAATGCGGCCTTCGGCCCCCGTTAGCCGTGTTTGGATTGCACTTACGGTGCTCAGATTTAATAAGTGACACATCGCTTGCAACGCCACTTAATGTAGCTCCCACTTTAGCAATTTCTGCAAACAAATCACTTATTTCAGTCCTCTGACCCTCGTCTGGGCTAGCAGGGTTAGCTTCTCCAGCAGCAACAGTTGGTAGGCGCGTTTGTACACTCCATTTTTTCTGATTCATGACAATGCCTTAACAAAACTTTGTTTGTGGTATATTAGTAGGTTAAACAATTTAACAGTGTCCCATAATATGCAGATAGGTAGAGTGTTCGTAGTTTAATTACAAAATTATGTTGACGGGGTTCAGAGCCCTTCTACGACGCAGCCATTACCTGGTACCTCGTCTCGTGACTCCCAGGAATTGGATGTTGGCAACTTTCAGTTAAACCTTTGTCCCATGACCAACTGCACTGGGTATAATCCTAAATTTTCCAGAGATGCATTACAGTTCTCCAATATTGAAATGAAGGGGTCACCTTTTGTTTGTAGTCTGTATCTTTGTTTCTGTTTGTCCATTGAACTGGGCATGTGTAGGACTAGATGTAATGTGTCTGAATTCCCAACTTTCTGCAAACACTTTCAACTCAGTACAGGCATAATGAGGACCATTATCTTAGATTGCCACATCAGGTATGCCATGCCAGTCAAACATTGATTTCATAGCGACTATGATATCACTGTTGGTGGTATCTTTCAGTTTCATTATTAACTTGGAAAAATAGTCCACACAGAAGAAACTCTGATCCTGTGTTGTGAAACATATCAGTACCTACTTTCTGTTTGGGACTAGGTGTGAAAGTAGTGACTCCTTTGGATTGCTGTTTCTATTCTCATTACAGACTGTACACTGTGATGTTGTCTTGTTGATATGTGAAGTCCTGTTTGGCCAATATATAATGTGTCTGGCTCTTTCTCTGCACTTAACCATCTATATGAGCTGGGATGAGTGAAGAGAAAAAAAAATCCATACTTGCGTAGTTGATACATGCTTGATTTATGGATTTTTTTTTCTTCCTTCTTTCAGCTGATGTGGAACAATGAACTTTGCTGCTTTGAACATCAGCCCAAATGTGTATGTTATCTCATTACTAAATGTCCAATAGGGCTGGATGACTTTTGAAACAGCATGTTGTTCATTTGGCCATCCTCTCTGAGTTACCTCTTTCAACAGCTCCAGTTTAGCATCCTCTGCAGTGGCTTTTTCTCTGACATGGATAGTTGAGGTGTTACCATGTTAACCTCTAGCTTCTTCTCTAGCAAATCCTCTTTTCTTTCTCTGAGAAATCTCGACTCAAGGTATCTGCAATATGAAGTTCCTTGCCAGGCTTTTAGGTCACTCTCAGACTGCATCTTTGGAGCCTCAGGAGCATTCTCTTTAATCTCATGGGGGCTTGGTGCAGAGATTTTTTAAAAATGCTTTCAACCTGAATGTCCTTTCCATACACATACTGATAAAATTTCTCACAGCCATGGACAATAGCAGGTAGCTCTTTTTCAATCTGAGCGTATACCTTTGCTGACAGTCAGTCAGTGCTGGGAGTGTGTTAACATCATAAAACTTTAGAGTTGGAGCATTGTGACAGGCTGTTTGAGATGTTCAAAACTCCTTTCCTGAGCTTCTTCCCAGTGTCACTCTACATCTCCTTCAAGCAGCTTTCTTAAAGGTGCACTGATGTCTGATGATGGTTTGGTATGAACTTGGCAAGACACATTGTTCCTCATCTGGTTTCAATCCACTTTCTGTGAATGTATGTCCAATGTATTTGATCTCATTTGTCCAGATAAAGCACTTTCAGGTTATATTGCTATTGAAGGATCCGGCTATCCACTAGCAGAGGCTGCCTGAGGGTGCGTGAATGTGACGTCACACAGTGCTTATAATATGTTTAAGTAAAAGTTGAATTGCTTAAGGAATTAATTTGCTAAAGCTAAACTGCTATGAATGCTTATTATTATTACTATGTTTTATGTTTTATTATGTTACTCATTTAATCATGATATGTAATCAGTTTTAATATCCCTTATTTTACCTATTTTACATTAATGCTTTTGGGATGTAATGTTATACCTATTATGTGATATTATGTGATATTTGGGCTTACTAAAATGTATGTTAAAAGTTAAAGACAAATTATTTTAAGTATAGGTCAAATACCATTGTGGCCTATGGCCGGGTAAAAAGTTAAAGTGAAGAGACTGTAAGAGGAAGTCTGCACAGCTGCACAGGAAATAGAGGAAGTGCAGATAAGGTTAGTGGAAAGTCCCAGTAGGGGAATTTCCAGTAAGTTCATGAAGTTCATGTGAGGACTTAGTGAGAAGTCCCTGGAAGTGATGTCATATCCCTTGAACTGTATATAAGCTGTGCCATTTTGAGAGCTGGGGTAGACTTTTCTCTACTGAGGGGCGATGCTGTTTTTCATTTACTGAATACTGTTTTACCTAGTTGGTCTGCCGTAGCATGATTCTCTGCTTTTGTTTGGGCATGACTCTTGGTCCTTTTGTATGCTATTCAAGGCTCTTGGGTCCAGGATCCAGAATCTAAGTCAATCTCAGTGTCGGCTTCTATTTCTGAGGGAGTGAGTGTGGGTAATCAGTGTCTGCTGCGTGTTGTTTGGCCGACTTGGTGGCTGTTCCGCGTGCAGTGGTTGCCTGTCGAGATCACTCAAGCTGCCTGATCCTGAACTAGGCCCAGAGATTTGCATAGAGGACTGCTTTCATGTACCAGTCAAAGTTATAATCACGGACTCGTGCTCTGATGACGAAAGCAAATAAACACCCTAAAAAAGACATTTACTGATTGCATTACATTCTTTGCCTCCTTGAGAAAGTCCTTCTGAGCGTTAAATAGTTAATCTGATAATCAACTCAACGTTCTTCGCTTCAGCAAGGTAAGTCTTCTCTCCTTTTTGCACTTTTCATAGCTGGAAGGTCATCCAGCCCTGTGTGGTAAAGGGTTTTAGATAAGGTTATTTGAGTGGCCCGAACAGGGACCTGGAGAATTGACTAATAGAAACGTCAATTGTTCAGGTCATAGATCTAAACCCGGGTGAGGTACCCTGTGGACCTTAATTAACCGTTAAAACTCGAGGGTAGTGGAGAAGAGGAGTGGCCACCCTCCAATTCACTACTCTACAGGCACCCAGTGCGTAAGGTCGCTTAGCTGCGGAGAACAGGCGAGCTCCACTTGCGTCTGGGGAACAAGGGGATTTCTTAACTCTGCTATAGGCGGGGAGGACTAGCGTTCAGTGGGGTTGCAGCCCAGTACAAACACTGATGGGGGTAAGCCATCGTGGTGGTTCAGCCATCACCTAGTTCCTTTTTATCGGTCAGGAAAGTGGTCTCCGAAGAGCGTGGGATTCACTTATATAGGCACACGGTTAGGAGAGCCACGTTTATTAGGAGTGCTACGTGAAACGACCGAATTCAAGTTAGGGTAACACGGGATTAAAGGGAGGGGGGTATACTTGGAAGTAAACAGTATAGCGGTGTGGGTTGAGTAACAAATCAAATGCAATGGAAGACGATGATAACTTCTCAGTAAATCATGAGCTACAGGGAGAAGTTAGCGAATGAGGAAGCGAAGACAAAGAAAAGGAGTCTGAGCCACCGGCTTACATCCCAGGGTATACGAAGACTGGCGCAACTAGCAGGGACTACAGTCCCCCACAGGGAGACATAGCCAAAATGGGCGGAGTGTTCCTGATCAGATCAACACTGCAGGAGGTGGATTGGCCAGGATTAGGGTTCAGGTTACTAGCCATAATTAACTCGGTGAATGTGGATCTGGCACACAACAGAGGCATAGCTAGAGCCATTCGTGACTTATGGCCTCGTGAAATGAATTGGCATCGGACACGGTTGGAGGATTATTTGCCCCTGCCAGAGCATAGTGACACATCATGCTCCCTGCACTGGCAAGGTGACCAGCAATGGGATCCATTTAAGGAAGTGATTCATCATTGTTAGTTGGCAAGAGTAGGGCCGGAGCCCCCGGCACAACAGATGGCAAAGCTGGTGAAATCCTATTTAGGACCTTTGTCACTTTTAGATCACATCCAGGATGAAAGAGAGAGCAAGACCCGCGAAGCCCTAGAAGGAGTAGTAATGACAGTTCATGGGACAGGATATTTCGGGTATGACCTGGAACTGGCAGTACGAGCCACAGTACACAGGGTGTAATATGGTTCAGAGGAGAAAATTAGTGCCCATAGTACTCTGTCCGGATAAAAAGATGGCCCGGAGCCTGGAAAATGAACTGGAAACATTTGCGGCCAGCGAAGTAACCCAATGGGGCTACCTTAAAACTGGGTACAGTAACCCTCATTACACCAAACATGGAGTCTGGGTTATGAAAGTCCCCGATCTGTTAGAATACAAAAGTCCAGGGCTGCTCACGCGTAGTCAGTGTGAAAAAATTATGTTAGGTGGCAGGGACTCCGCGGACTGGTCTGGATATCACATGCCTAGGGAAGAAGGATTGTTATCTGCAGTAGGGGATAGCTCATATGTACCACCCATGGGGGAAGAGCCAGAGGCCTGCCTCCCAAGATGGAGTGGGGGATTTTTGGATCTTGGAAGGAGCGAACCTCAGCTCCCACTAATAACGGGAACGACAAGCGCGCCAGACCCCCTGTTGCTTCTGTCGTTCTTGTCTAATATTACATTTTACATTAGAAGTAGGTATTACATAGTAACGAGTAATGATAATGTTAAACATTTACCATCACTTCTGTCAGGCCTCAGGGAATGTGATGTACACAGTACTGCAAAGCACACACTCTGAGAATGAAGACTGGAGTCACAATCTGGAATACACAAAAATGAATGTTACAACCGTTACTGGTTGGATTTTTTAAAACCAGCGATATGTCTTTTGAGAGTAAGAAGGAAGCAAAATTACCTAGGAAGAATCCATGGAGCAAAAGGGGGACTTCACAGGTGTGGTCAGCCTGATCCAGGGATCAGAGTGCAGTTGAGTAGAGAAGCTCTAAATGTAAATAGACGGTCAGTAACACTTGACAATTATTAATACCGCCTTGGCTTTGACAGGAATAACATACCGTATTTACCGGACTATAAGTCGCACTTTTTTTCAGTTTCGATGGTCCTGCGACTTATAGTCAGGTGCGACTTGTATATCAAATTTAACATGAACCGAGGAGTAAACATTACCGCCGTGAGAGGGCGCTCTAGGCTTAAGACAACTACTGTTACTAGTATTCAGTGATGCAGAATAAGATTGAGAGCTCAGGGAACTTCCTTAACTTTCTTGTTGGACTTGCTGGCTTGTAATGTTAATTTAGCCTATTCAGCCTCCCAGGTGTGTTTTTTATGCTTTTGTGTAGGTGAATAACTGTTAATGTGTTACGTTAACATACCAGACACCTAATCAGCCAGTTGTTCTGTGTGCTATTGTGTAGGTGAATAACTGTTAATGTGTTACGTTAACATACCGGACACCTATTCAGCCTGTTGTTCTGTGTGCTACTGTGTAGTTGAATAACTTGCCTTTCCAGATTAAATGTCTGTTCTTGGTCTTGGATTTTATAAAAAAAAAAAAAAAAAAATAGGACTTATATATGTTTTTTTCCCCTTCATGACACATTTTTTGACCCATGCGACTTATACTCCAGACTGACTTATAGTCTGTAAAATACGGTACCTTTTCACACAGGTGAAAAGGTACCTTCTTCTCTCTTCAGATTCTGTTCATCTCTCTCACTCTGTTTCACTGCTTCACTTCTTTGCTCTAGAACACAAGGCAAAAAAATAAAAAATAAAAGTCAGCAACTGTCAGCATTAAGAAAAAGCTTTTGTTCTAATTAGGGATGCACCGATACCGATACCGGTATCGGGTATCGGTACCGATACCATGTCCAAGTACTCGTACTCGTATTCATAAAAGTGGCCCGATACCAACAACCGATACCACTTTACAGCGCTGTCACATGACATTCCCCTCTCAGCTGAGCAGTGAGAACTGAGTGGAAGGATTTCAAAGTGAACTGTATGGAGATAAAAGCAAAGCTGAGTCTACATACTGCTTAACCAGACATCCCAAATCATATGTGAGTCCTGAACTTAAGCAGCTGTCCTTTTGTTGTCCTAGCTGTCCCGAAAATGATATAAGCGGAGTGTGAAGCAGTTGTCTGATAAAACATAAGAAGTACCATTGCTAATTGTGTTAGCTGCTGTATGTCTTGGCGAATCTCCGCTGGTTATGCGCAGATGCTCAATCTGTCTTTAAAATGATTTTAGCGACTGGATAGAGGAGAATCTAAGCTTTAAAATGAGGTATAACATGTCCATATAAAGCAAATTTTAGCCATGGTTAGCTGTGTTCAAACCACTCTGTTGTAAAAATAACTTAGCATCGCAGAGCGAGGATAGACGGCAAAAAGACGACACGGTATGGGATGAATAGTAGTGTGTACAGTAGTGTGACTGTATAAACTATTAAGCAACCCCTATATAAGTACTCGTATCGGTACTCGGTATCGGCGAGTACTTAAATGGAAGTACTCGTACTCGTATCGGTTTGAAAAAAAGTGGTATCGGTGCATCCCTATTTCTAATGTTTGACACAAAATGATGTACCTTGATTTGTACTGTTACTCTCTCCAGCGGTTGTGCCTGCTCTCCCACTCTGATGCGTTTTTTTTGAGGAGGAAGAATGCAGTCGTTGTCTTCCTCCTCCGAGAGCCTCCTCTTTCTTGGCGGCTCAGGACACACTGTGGAAATAAAGCAGCAGTAGCACTTGCAGAGGTCGAGGGTGGTGAGGAACCTGGCTCCGCCCATCTTCTCCAGCAGGTCATCGATTCGATAAATCTAAGAGAAGTGTCCAATTCACGTCAGCAGGTAGGAACAGTTGATCCGTATTAACGAGAAGAGCAGGGGTCAGTGTGGGTCCATGATTTGGACCAGGAGCATAGAGCGGCCCTCACTGGGACATTACCCACAGTGAGAGAGAGCATCATTCGTCAGCCGTCCAGCCTCCTGGAATCAATCACAATATAGAAACACATTTAATAAAACTACAACAACGTGACTTTTGGAGCTGTTTTTGGTAAAGACGACATACCGTCACATGGTTCTGAAATCTCTCAAATCCCAGAACGACTCCAGTGCGTGTTGCTTCTGTCGGTCTTGTCTAATATTACATTTTACATTAGAAGTAGGTATTACATAGTAACGAGTAATGATAATGTTAAACATTTACCATCACTTCTGTCAGGCCTCCGGGGATGTGATGTACACAGTACTGCAAAGCACACTCTGAGAATGAAACACTGGAGTCACAATCTGGAATACACAAAAATTAATGTTACAACCGTTACTGCTAGGACGTTTTCAAAAACTATTATCATGTCTTTGAAGCGTAAGAAAGAGACAAAATTACCAGGGATAAATCCACGGGGCGCAAGGAGGACTTCACGGGTGTGGTCTGCCTGGTCCGGGGATCAGAGTGCAGTTGAGTGGAGAAGCTCTAAATGTAAACAGACGGTAACTAACACTTGATAATTATTAATACTGCCTTGGCTTTGACAGAAATAGCATACCTTTTCACACAGGTGTGTTCTTTTCTTCTCTCTTCTGCTCATCTCTCTCTCGCTCTCTCTCTGTTTAACTGTTTCTCTTCTGTGCTCTAAAACACATAGCAAAAAGTTAGCAAATGTCAGCATTAAGCATTTGTTCTAATGTTTGACACAAAATATGTACCTTCATTTGTACGGTTACTCTCTCCCGTGGTTGTGCCCGCTCTCACACTCTGATGCGTTTCTTCTGAGGCGGAACAGTGCAGTCGTCGTCATCCTCCTCCGAGAGCCTCCTCTTTCTTGGCGGCTCAGGGCACAGTGAAGAAACGTTACCAAAGCGGCAGAGGACGGACGTCAGCATGTGACCGTCAGGATGGTAGTCTGTCACTCTCCAGCGGTTTGGTAACTTAGTACCGTCAGGCTGGTACACAGGAGGGATGACTCTGGTGACAATCTTGTCCTCTATAGTCACTCTACGAATGCAGCAGTGGCGGGTGAGTCTCAGGGAAGAGAGAACCTCGGAGTGAGCGGGGATCTGGAACGTCTGAGGAGCAGAGGGCGGGGTGGGCCGCAGCAGACCGGCAGGCTGGTCCAGCAGAACAGAAGGCCTGGTGTTCTCCCGCTGCTGTCTGCCAGAGAAGATCGAGAACAGGTCGACCTCCTCATCCAGCTCAAAGGGGGAGAAGAGGGTGGTCGGGCGGAAGAAGCCTCTGTAGGGGACCCTGGGATAGTCTGAGGAGCCGGTGACCAGGTTGTGGTACAGGCTCAGACAGGTGTCCTTCATGGAGCTGATGCTGGGGCTGCTCAGAGGACGGTTCCTCAGGTTGTGCACGACCAGCTGCAGGACTGAACAGGGCAGTGGCAGAGCAGCTACGGAGAGAAACAAGCACTGGTCAGAAAGACCGGAGCACAGTTTGAATGATTTATCAGCACAAGACCACATCAACATCCTCTTAAAATGTAGAAATAATATGTAAGGATGAAAGAATCGGTAATCCGCTGAAAAATTTATATTATCCAGTTTATGTTATGATCACTTGACAACCGTATAAGTCATGACTGTACAAAAAGTCATGCAAGTAAAGATGGCAATCTGATCTTCAGACAACTACAGGCCAAAAATAACAAAAGTCAATACTCCAATGAGTGTAAATGCACGATGCAGTAGGCCAGCTTTTCTCTGCTTCAATGTGAACAGACAAATCCTACACACTGAGACACTGAATTTTATTAACAGACAAGGTGAGGAGAAGCAAATGAGAACACTAATAATATTTACAGGTGTGGCATGTGACCCTTTTCTGGAGAACAAATCAAAATAGTACAGCGCGCACGTGACCAACAGTCATGACGTCATTAAATTCTTAAAAGTTTTCCTCGGCGCCATCTTGGCCCTATACTTTCAATGTTAAATTCAGCAGGTTTTGGCACTTCCAAAAATCACTCTAGCTTCTACAATTTCCCAGTTTTTGCAATTTGTACATCTTCCGCAACAAATTCACAAATTATATCAACAATTTCCTCAAAAAAAAAATACATTTTTGGGCTGGTATTTATCAAAATCGGAGTAGTTTTTTTATTTACCATAGCGGACATCCAGTCCCCTAATATCGAGGGCCAGCACGTGAGTCTCGTGTCTAAAACCAGCAGGAGGCATAGCTGAGCTGGAGATGTGAGACTTTTCGGTGGAGTTAAAGAGTTTTCACTCAGATAATGAAGGGTTTTGTGGAGAGTTGTGTGGTCTTCGATCAGTTCGTCGCTCAAGTGAACAATGAACTTAAGAGAACGTTTACTGCTAATATTACCATGACTACTACGTCCTTCATAACGTGGGGTTTCCTCAACACAGGCCTAAGCGTTTATCATTATTAACTAACAAACTAGTGCTGGTGTATCTGACACAATACATAAAGAGTGGAAAATAACAAAGATCAAACGCATTTTCTTAGCCTATTAGGCTAAATGTCAACAAACGTTACTTTTGTACGTTTTAATCTCTCATCGATAAAATAAAAATATTAAAGGTTTCTTAGTAAATAGCCTATTTTTCAAGACGATTGTATTCTGTAGTGGTCTTTGCTACACTTAGTTTTAATTTGTGTATAGGCTACTACAATTTGACACTGTGAACTGTTCAAACCAGCTAAGCCTACTTTTACCACTAGGAGTCAGCACAAACCAGATTTCCATCTAGTCTAGTAGTGTTATGTTCACGTTATGCTTAAACAGGTGCTGTTATGTCCTGAATATGAACACTAGCATATCCCCCTGAACGAAGTATGACACTTTGACTGGTGATTTTTAGATTTAATGGCAGTAAATCCTTAAACCGACCAGTAAGAGCTGGAGAAACACAAACAACCGTGGGTAAATACTAAGTGCAATACACAAAACAAATACCTTGACACATAGGATAGAAAGACAAAATTACCAGCAATATTCCCTATCAAACCAAAAAAAACGTACCTTGTGCCTCTTCACAGGGCTGGCTACAAAAGCCATGTTTATTTTCCTCCGTAAACTTTCCCGTTTTACCGTCTTTTCGATGTCAAGCGAATTCGCGGTAAAAGCGCTACAACAGGAAATACTTCTTCAAAATAAAAATGCACAATGTCAAAACAGGAAGTCACCCGTAACCAAGACAAAATAATACTACATGTCAAAATAAAGTGTCAAGAGTGTTTCTCGCAAATGTACAACATACTCTGGGTTATTTACATTACATCTTTGTTTACCTGAGATAACTCCAGCAAGCATTTTTTTCATGGTCAAAGTTAAAAATTGTCAGTATTATTATTGTTTTTTATTATTATTATTATTATTATTTTTTTTTTTTCCAGATATTTCTTCTAAATTCAAATCTTGAGAAAATGACACATGTAGATGCAAGACAGCAGTCTTAAGTTTCTTATAACAATGAATCAACCTGATAAGTCTAAGATAGCTTTATCATATAACCCGGAGTAGTCCACCTGGGGGTTGTGGGGCAAGTTGTCACATACAAAACCTCATTTGTAAACCAGAACATTACCTAGTTCACTGAATAATATTCACATTATTAAGGCAACATATGTGACCGGGGTTTAGTCTTACAACAGTATAATCACTAGAACACAATTGACACCTTTACCTTTTGTAGCTACCTCTCTTTTTAATGCCCATGGGCCTGAGCAGCAACCATAACTTACAGTTAGGTCCATAAGTATTTGGACTCTGACACAAGTTTTGTTATTCGAGCTGTAAACCCAAAGTTGTTCAAAATACAGTTATATAACTCATATGTGCTGAAGGTGCAGACTCTCAGCTGTAATTTGAGAGTATCCTCGCCGGAATCGGACAAAGGGTTTAGGAATTACCCTTCCTAAACCAAATTACTATTGAGCCTCTTTTCCAGAGTCTCAAAAGTAATTGCACAGTTGCTTCAAACGCTATTTCCTGAGCTGGATTGTAATAAGCGTGACAACATGCCCTGGTCTCCACTACTTAGTGGCTGTTTTTATAACTTATGCCAAATATACAGTGCCGTTGAGTGCCCCAGTACATACATTTTCAGGAGGGAACCAGCAAAGTCCCACTGAGATGACCTTTTGTACAGGTTTTTGATGGTACGGTCACCAGAGGACCTGGTGAAAACCTAGGCAGGCCTGTAGGAATATGCAAACGCCACACAAAGGCCCTGCTTGGTCCAGGGTTCGAACTCAGAACCAGAGCTGTTTCTCTTTGCACGACTAAACTACCCAGTATAAATAATGTCTATTTTTCCAAAATAGATATTTTGCATTGTTTTTGTGTAAAATCATGATTCCCAACATGCCACTATCTGCTTGTACTGATACATTTTCTTAGGTCTATTTAATAATACATATAGTCAAATATACTGACTTTAATAGTAATACATAAATATTATGAGGACAACTTGATGAATGGTTAAATTTGGTAGATTTATTGCATTTACACCATAAGTAGTTCATGTTAAAACAGTGCAATCTGCACTATGGTTATAAATAATGCAAAATAAAAGACGTATACGAGTCCATTTCATGTCAGCAGGAAGACACAGTTCATCCGTATAAACGAGAGGAGCAGGGGTCAGTGTGGGTCCATAGTTTGGGCCAGGAGCATAGAGCGGCCCTCACTGGGACATTACCCACAGTGAGAGAGAGCATCATTCTTCAGCCGTTCAGCCTCCTGCAATCAACCACAATATAGAAACACATTTAATAAAACTGCAACAACCTGACCTGTGGAGCCGTTTTTGGTAAAGAGGACATACCGTCACATGGTTCCGAAATCTCTCAAATCCCAGAACGACTCCAGTGCGTGTTGCTTCTGTCGTTCTTGTCTAATATTACATTTTACATTAGAAGTAGGTATTACATAGTAACGAGTAATGATAATGTTAAACATTTACCATCACTTCTGTCAGGCCTCCGGGAATGTGATGTACACAGTACTGCAAAGCACACACTCTGAGAATGAAGACTGGAGTCACAATCTGGAATACACAAAATGAATGTTACAACCGTTACTGGTTGGATTTTTTAAAACCAGCGATAGGTCTTTGGAGAGTAAGAAGGAAGCAAAATTACCTAGGAAGAATCCATGGAGCAAGAGGAGGACTTCACAGGTGTGGTCAGCCTGATCCAGGGATCAGAGTGCAGTTGAGTAGAGAAGCTCTAAATGTAAATAGACGGTCAGTAACACTTGACAATTATTAATACCGCCTTGGCTTTGACAGGAATAACATACCGTATTTACCGGACTATAAGTCGCACTTTTTTTTCATAATTTCGATGGTCCTGCGACTTATAGTCAGGTGCGACTTGTATATCAAATTTAACATGAACCCAGGAGTAAACATTACCGCCGTGAGAGGGCGCTCTAGGCTTGTGACAACTACTGTTACTAGTATTCAGTGATGCAGAATAAGATTGAGAGCTCAGGGAACTTCCTTAACTTTCTTGTTGGACTTGCTGGCTTGTAATGTTAATTTAGCCTATTCAGCCTCCCAGGTATGTTTTTTATGCTATTGTGTAGGTGAATAACTGTTAATGTGTTACGTTAACATACCGGACACCTATTCAGCCTGTTGTTCTGTGTGCTACTGTGTAGTTGAATAACTTGCCTTTCCAGATTAAATGTCTGTTCTTGGTCTTGGATTTTATAAAAGAAATAAATAAATAGGACTTATATATGTTTTTTTCCTCTTCATGACACATTTTTTAACCCATGCGACTTATACTCCAGACTGACTTATAGTCTGTAAAATACGGTACCTTTTCACACAGGTGAAAAGGTACCTCTTCAGATTCTGTTCATCTCTCTCACTCTGTTTCACTGCTTCACTTCTTTGCTCTAGAACACAAGGCAAAAAAATCTAAAATAAAAGTCAGCAACTGTCAGCATTAAGAAAAAGCTTTTGTTCTAATGTTTGACACAAAATGATGTACCTTCATTTGTACTGTTACTCTCTCCAGCGGTTGTGCCTGCTCTCCCACTCTGATGCGTTTCTTTTGAGGAGGAAGAATGCAGTCGTTGTCTTCCTCCTCCGAGAGCCTCCTCTTTCTTGGCGGCTCAGGACACACTGTGGAAATAAAGCAGCAGTAGCACTTGCAGAGGTCGAGGGTGGTGAGGAACCTGGCTCCGCCCATCTTCTCCAGCAGGTCATCGATTCGATAAATGTAAGAGAAGTGTCCAATTCACATCAGCAGGTAGGAACAGTTGATCCGTATTAACGAGAAGAGCAGGGGTCAGTGTGGGTCCATGATTTGGACCAGGAGCATAGAGCGGCCCTCACTGGGACAATACCCACAGTGAGAGAGAGCATCATTCGTCAGCCGTCCAGCCTCCTGCAATCAACCACAATATAGAAACGCATTTAATAAAACTGCAACAACCTGACTTTTGAAGCCGTTTTTGGTAAAGACGACATACCGTCACATGGTTCTGAAATCTCTCAAATCCCAGAACGACTCCAGTGCGTGTTGCTTCTGTCGTTCTTGTCTAATATTACATTTTACATTAGAAGTAGGTATTACATAGTAACGAGTAATGATAATGTTAAACATTTACCATCACTTCTGTCAGGCCTCCGGGAATGTGATGTACACAGTACTGCAAAGCACACACTCTGAGAATGAAAACTGGAGTCACAGTCTGTCATCTGGAATACACAAAAATTAATGCTACAACCTTACTGGTTGGATTTAAAAAAAAAATTATTATGTCTTAGGAGCGTGAGAAAGAGACAAAATTACCTGGGATAGATCCATGGAGCACAAGGAGAACTTCACAGGTGTGGTCTGCCTGGTCCAGGGATAAGAGTGAGTGGAGAAGCTCTACATGTAAACAGACGGTAACTAACACCTGATAATTCTTAATACTGCCTTGGCTTTGACAGAAATAACATACCTTTTCACACAGGTGTGTTCTTTTCTTCTCTCTTCTGCTCATCTCTCGCTCGCTCTCTCTGTTTAACTGTTTCTCTTCTCGGCTCTAAACACACAGCAAAAAGTCAGCAAATGTCAGCATTAAGCGGAAGCTTTTCTTCTAATGTTTGACACAAAATATGTACCTTCATTTGTACGGTTACTCTCTCCCGTGGTTGTGCCCACTCTCACACTCTGATGCGTTTCTCCTGAGGAGCAAGAGTGCAGTCGTCGACCTCCTCCTCCGAGAGCCTCCTCTTTCTTGGCGGCTCAGGGCACAGTGAAGAAACGTTACCAAAGCGGCAGAGGACGGACCTGAGCATGTGCCAGTCAGGATGGTAGTCTGTCACTCTCCAGCGGTTTGACAGCTTGGTACCCTCAGGCTGGTACACAGGAGAGATGACTCTGGTGACAATCGTGTCCTCTACAGTCACTCTACGGATGCAGCAGTGGCGAGTGAGTCTCAGGGAAGAGAGCCACTCGGGGTGAGCGGGCATCTGGAAGGTCTGAGCAGCAGAGGGCGGGGTGGGCCGCAGCAGACCTGCAGCCTGTTGTTCTCGCGCTGCTGTCTGCCAGAGAAGATCGAGAACAGGTCGACCTCCTCATCCAGCTCAAAGGGGGAGAAGAGGGTGGTCGGGAAGAAGAAGCCTCTGTAGGGGACCCTGGGATAGTCTGAGGAGCCGATGACCAGGTTGTGGTACAGGCTCAGACAGGTGTCCCTCATGGAGCTGACGCCGGGGCTGCTCACGGGACGGTTCCTCAAGTTGTGCTGCAGGACTGAACAGGGCAGTGGTCGGACCTCGCCTCGTCCCAGCCGGTAGCCCAGGTACCTTGCTTCTTCCCTGGCCCACTGACAACACTTGGCAGGATTCAGTGTCAGTCCTGCCTGTTCAATCTTGCTGAGGACTCGTTTCAGGTGGTGTCGATGCTCCTCCCCAGTGTCACTGTAGATGACCGCGTCATCCAGGCAGGCAGCGCTGCAGTCCTCACACCCGTGCAGAACACGGTCCATCAGCCTCTGGAAGGTGGCGGGTGCTCCATGGAGACCAAGGGCAGCACAGTGAACTGAAAGAGGCCAGCAGGGATCTGGAAGGCGGCGTAAGGGCGGCTGGACTCTTCCAGGGGCACCTGCCAGTAGCCCTCGCAGAGGTCGAGGGTGGTGATAACCCTGGCCCGGCAGATCTTTTCGAGCAGGTCATCTATTCGATAAATGTAAAATAAGAGCCCAGTTCATGTCAGCAGGAAGGAACAGTTCAACCGTATAAACCAGAGGAGCAGGGGTCAGCGTGGGTCCATGGTTCGGGCTAGGAGCACAGAGCGGCCCTCACTGGGACATCACCCACAGTGAGAGAGAGCATCACTCTTCAGCCATTAAGCCTCCTGGAATCAATCACAATATAGAAACACATTTAATAAAACTACAACAACGTGACTTTTGGAGCTGTTTTATGTAAAGACGACATACCGTCACATGGTTCTGAAATCTCTCAAATCCCAGAACGACTCCAGTGCGTGTTGCTTCTGTCGGTCTTGTCTAATATTACAATTTACCTTAGAAGTAGGTATTACATAGTAACGAGTAATGATAATGTTAAACATTTACCATCACTTCTGTCAGGCCTCCGGGGATGTGATGTACACAGTACTGCAAAGCACACACTCTGAGAATGAAACACTGGAGTCACAATCTGGAATACACAAAAATTAATGTTACAACCGTTACTGCTAGGACGTTTTCAAAAACTATTATCATGTCTTTGAAGCGTAAGAAAGAGACAAATTACCAGGGATAAATCCACGGGGCGCAAGGAGGACTTCACGGGTGTGGTCTGCCTGGTCCGGGGATCAGAGTGCAGTTGAGTGGAGAAGCTCTAAATGTAAACAGACGGTAACTAACACTTGATAATTATTAATACTGCCTTGGCTTTGACAGAAATAGCATACCTTTTCACACAGGTGTGTTCTTTTCTTCTCTCTTCTGCTCATCTCTCTCTCGCTCTCTCTCTGTTTAACTGTTTCTCTTCTGTGCTCTAAAACACATAGCAAAAAGTTAGCAAATGTCAGCATTAAGCATTGTTCTAATGTTTGACACAAAATATGTACCTTCATTTGTACGGTTACTCTCTCCTGTGGTTGTGCCCGCTCTCACACTCTGATGCGTTTCTTCTGAGGAGGAACAGTGCAGTCGTCGTCCTCCTCCTCCGAGAGCCTCCTCTTTCTTGGCGGCTCAGGGCACAGTGAAGAAACGTTACCAAAGCGGCAGAGGACGAACCTGAGCATGTGCCAGTCAGGATGGTAGTCTGTCACTCTCCAGCGGTTTGACAGCTTGGTACCCTCAGGCTGGTACACAGGAGAGATAACTCTGGTGACAATCGTGTCCTCTACAGTCACTCTACGGATGCAGCAGTGGCGAGTGAGTCTCAGGGAAGAGAGCCACTCGGGGTGAGCGGGCATCTGGAAGGTCTGAGCAGCAGAGGGCGGGGTGGGCCGCAGCAGACCTGCAGCCTGGTGTTCTCGCGCTGCTGTCTGCCAGAGAAGATCGAGAACAGGTCGACCTCCTCATCCAGCTCAAAGGGGGAGAAGAGGGTGGTCGGGCGGAAGAAGCCTCTGTAGGGACCCTGGGATAGTCTGAGGAGCCGGTGACCAGTGTTGTGGTACAGGCTCAGACAGGTGTCCTTCATGGAGGCTGATGCTGGGGCTGCTCAGAGGACGGTTCCTCAGGTTGTGCACGACCAGCTGCAGGACTGAACAGGGCAGTGGCAGAGCAGCTACGGAGAGAAACAAGCACTGGTCAGAAAGACCGGAGCACAGTTTGAATGATTTATCAGCACAAGACCACATCAACATCCTCTTAAAAATGTAGAAATAATATGTAAGGATGAAAGAATCGGTAATCCGCTGAAAAATTTATATTATCCAGTTTATGTTTATGATCACTTGACAACCGTATAGTCCATGACTGTACAAAAAGTAATGCAAGTAAAGATGGCAATCTGATCTTCAGACAACTACAGGCCAAAATAACAAAAGTCAATACTCCAATGAGTGTAAATGCACGATGTAGTAGGCCAGCTTTTCTCTGCTTCAATGTGAACAGACAAATCCTACACACTGAGACACTGAATTTTATTAACAGACAAGGTGAGGAGAAGCAAATGAGAACACTAATAATATTTACAGGTGTGGCATGTGACCCTTTTCTGGAGAACAAATCAAAATAGTACAGCGCGCACGTGACCAACAGTCATGACGTCATTAAATTCTTAAAAGTTTTCCTCGGCGCCATCTTGGCCCTATACTTTCAATGTTAAATTCAGCAGGTTTTGGCACTTCCAAAAATCACTCTAGCTTCCACAATTTCCCAGTTTTTGCAATTTGTACATCTTCCGCAACAATTCACAAATTATATCAACAATTTCCTCAAAAAAAATACGTTTTTGGGCTGGTATTTATCAAAATCGGAGTAGTTTTTTATTTACCATAGCGGACATCCAGTCCCCTAATATCGAGGGCCAGCACGTGAGTCTCGTGTCTAAAAACCAGCAGGAGGCATAGCTGAGCTGGAGAGGTGTGAGACTTTTCGGTGGAGTTAAAGAGTTTTCACTCAGATAATGAAGGGTTTTGTGGAGAGTTGTGTGGTCTTCGATCAGTTCGTCGCTCAAGTGAACAATGAACTTAAGAGAACGTTTACTGCTAATATTACCATGACTACTAAGTCCTTCATAACGTGGGGTTTCCTCAACACAGGCCTAAGCGTTTATCATTATTAACTAACAAACTAGTGCTGGTGTATCTGACACAATACATAAAGAGTGGAAAATAACAAGATCAAACGCATTTTCTTAGCCTATTAGGCTAAATTGTCAACAAACGTTACTTTTGTACGTTTTAATCTCTCATCGATAAAATAAAAATATTAAAGGTTTCTTAGTAAATAGCCTATTTTCAAGACGATTGTATTCTGTAGTGGTCTTTGCTACACTTTAGTTTTAATTTGTGTATAGGCTACTACAATTTGACACTGTGAACCTGTTCAAACCAGCTAAGCCTACTTTTACCACTAGGAGTCAGCACAAACCAGATTTCCATCTAGTCTAGTAGTGTTATGTTCACGTTATGCTTAAACAGGTGCTGTTATGTCCTGAATATGAAACACTAGCATATCCCCCTGAACGAAGTATGACACTTTGACTGGTGATTTTTAGATTTAATGGCAGTAAATCCTTAAACCGACCAGTAAGAGCTGGAGAAACACAAACAACCGTGGGTAAATACTAAGTGCAATACACAAAACAAATACCTTGACACATAGGATAGAAAAGACAAAATTACCAGCAATATTCCCTATCAAACCAAAAAAAACGTACCTTGTGCCTCTTCACAGGGCTGGCTACAAAAGCCATGTTATTTTCCTCCGTAAACTTTCCCGTTTTACCGTCTTTTCGATGTCAAGCGAATTCGCGGTAAAAGCGCTACAACAGGAAATACTTCTTCAAATAAAAATGCACAATGTCAAAACAGGAAGTCACCCGTAACCAAGACAAAATAATACTACATGTCAAATAAAGTGTCAAGAGTGTTCTCGCAAATGTACAACATACTCTGGGTTATTTACATTACATCTTTGTTTACCTGAGATAACTCCAGCAAGCATTTTTTTCATGGTCAAAGTTAAAAATTGTCAGTATTATTATTGTTTTTTATTATTATTATTATTTATTTTATTTTTTTTCCAGATATTTCTTCTAATTCAAATCTTGAGAAAATGACACATGTAGATGCAAGACAGCAGTCTTAAGTTTCTTATAACAATGAATCAACCTGATAAGTCTAAGATAGCTTTATCATATAACCCGGAGTAGTCCACCTGGGGGTTGTGGGGCAAGTTGTCACATACAAAACCTCATTTGTAAACCAGAACATTACCTAGTTCACTGAATAATATTCACATTATTAAGGCAACATATGTGACCGGGGTTCAGTCTTACAACAGTATAATCACTAGAACACAATTGACACCTTTACCTTTTGTAGCTACCTCTCTTTTTAATGCCCAGGGCCTGAGCAGCAACCATAACTTACAGTTAGGTCCATAAGTATTTGGACTCTGACACAAGTTTTGTTATTCGAGCTGTAAACCCAAAGTTGTTCAAAATACAGTTATATAACTCATATGTGCTGAAGGTGCAGACTCTCAGCTTGTAATTTGAGAGTATCCTCGCCGGAATCGGACAAAGGGTTTAGGAATTACCCTTCCTAAACCAAATTACTATTGAGCCTCTTTTCCAGAGTCTCAAAAGTAATTGCACAGTGCTTCAAACGCTATTTCCTGAGCTGGATTGTAATAAGCGTGACAACATGCCCTGGTCTCCACTACTTAGTGGCTGTTTTTATAACTTATGCCAAATATACAGTGCCGTTGAGTGCCCCAGTACATACATTTTCAGGAGGAGAACCAGCAAAGTCCCACTGAGATGACCTTTTGTACAGGTTTTTGATGGTACGGTCACCAGAGGACCTGGTGAAAACCTAGGCAGGCCTGTAGGAATATGCAAACTCCACACAAAGGGCCTGCTTGGTCCAGGTTCGAACTCAGAACCAGAGCTGTTTCTCTTTGCACGACTAAACTACCCAGTATAAATAATGTCTATTTTTCCAAAATAGATATTTTGCATTGTTTTTGTGTAAAAATCATGATTCCCAACATGCCACTATCTGCTTTACTGATACATTTTCTTAGTCTATTA